>CM061130.1:66924212-67419509 GCA_030789695.1 Scilla litardierei
AAACATGCGCATTTTTGATGGGGAAAAGAGACTCAAGACCGTGCTTTTTGAGGAGATTGCCGCTGACCTCAGAGTTATTTTGCATGACCAGGAGCCGACTACTACAGATGAAGCCAGAATATTTAAAAATTGGGGTGTCAGGGACATGGGTTGAGTTTTTGTTTGTCATTTTGTTAATGTATAAGTTGGGTTTTGAATAGCCACATTTAGGATGGGGGACTGATAATGGAGAGTGACGGTGCTTGTGCCCTATCCTCTCTTTATTATTACCACATGCCTAGATGTGCTATTATTGTACATTGTATACTTGATCAATAAAATACAACGCTAACTTTCCATATATATATATATATAATTTTGCTTCATATTCAGCCTCTATATTATCTATTGTGATCATTATATATATGTTATGCAATTGTCTCTCTATATGCTTTTCTTATATATATCTTGTGTGACGAGACTTGTTGCATAATGAAATGTTGATATTAGACTTCCATTCCTTTAGTCAATTACTTATTTATTTTACTTTGATGAGTTTTGATATATAATGTGTGTGATACCCCTTCATATTTTCATGTTTTTCATTTGGTATCACATTGAATATGCATGTCTTTAGACACTCATGATTGTTTTAGTTCTTATTTAGCACTATTGGTGTTATTTTTCTACTCCCTCTTTTTGGATAATGCCATGGGGAGAGTGAAATAAACAAATCTTAATTTTGTGCTAAGTATAACCTAGGCTTGAATCTAAGATTGAAGTTGCCTTAGATTCTGGGGGAGTAAGATATAATGAATTTGGATTCTAAAATCCTAAATTTCTAATCTTGAAATCATTTCATTCATGCATATCTTACATATTTGCTTTAATTGATCAATAGATGCCCTTACTTATATTGACTAACTTGATTGGCATCTATGTAGGGGGAGTACGTATTCTTTAAGCATAATTATTTATCTTTTTGTTTATGTTTGTTTGGCATCACCAGAAAAGGTGAGAATGTTGAGTATTGGACTTCTCCCTACTTGGTTTTGATGTTGAGCAAGCATAAATACTTATGACTAATCCCCTACTTGCAGTTAATCCATTGCCTAATCATATCATGAAGATCAATTAGCAATGGATGTCACTCAAGGAGAAACCAAAGCTCGTAAAGTGGATTGGATGATCGAAGATGAAGACTGTAGCTTTAAGAAGACTTCTACATCTTCCAATAGAAAGAAGAGACGCAAAAGAAATGTAACCATTTATTCTATTCTTCTTTCCTTCTACAATGTAGCTTAGAAATAGAATTATGTTGGAGCACACACACATCTTTCATTCAGTCCTAGGAAATCATTAGAACTCATTTCCTAGGCCTCCAATTAATTTTTCTCAATCATGTGCATTTTGGACTTTCAACAGGCAACTGCTGAACGTTTTACTGGCACCTGTCTCCAAACAGTCACATGTTATTTGTTCTACATTAGTATGTTTTGCACAGACTTTGACACTTGGTTTTTAGTCTTTCTGCTATAACTTTCATCAGTCGACTGATGTACAAAGTACATGCACCTATCCAATTACAGGCACTTGTGACTTGTTAGTCAATCGCATGTCTCACTCTTGCCCAAAGTTTCATAGTTTTTCATCTTTCGGTTAGACGATTGATGTTGCTTTCCCAGTCCCCTGCCCAAGACACAGGCGCTGTAACGACCCGCTCTCCAGGATACCCGGGAAGTACGAATCCGTCCCAAGTATTCCTAAATCAACGAGTGTTACGTAGAAAGAGAGAAAGGAAGAGAACAAAAGAATGTTGCAGGTACTACGCATGTGCTGGGAAGTACAAGTAAAACTCCATCACAGATAAAAATACTGAAAAAATAACAAAAGTACAATATTCCATTTTATGGATACATTGATACATCTTATACATACACCAACATCTTCATTTTCACAACTCTAAGTACAAAGGTCTATCTGAACAGAAACACCAAAAGTACAAGTCTCTCATCATACCCTTCACCACCCAATACTACAACTGATCACCAACTCCGAAGCTCCAGCCGCTATCTCCAACCTCCAAGTCACATGACCTGAAACTCAACGGGGACACGTCAACGCGTGACCCAGTAGAAACTCCTAACACTCTAGTAGGACCCAGTTTTAGAACTGGTCTGCCTATCTAGGGGAGGGTGGTCTAACAAGTAAGGTTCATGGTGCATAAACGTGATCACATTCCAACATGCGAACTTAGTTATAAGAACTTGTAAAACATGCATATGAAACCATATTATAAAATGCAGATATTTAAAGGAAGCATAAGAACATGTTACCTCGGGATAGCAGCATTAAAGTAAACAAAAGTAAGGAGACATGAGATAACAACATTTATAAATTAAAGACAATTACTTTAAGTTGTTGATTCACATATTTGGAAACTCGTGTAAACCGCAGGACGCTAAGGAGTCGGACTTCACCCAAGGTGGGTTAAAAATGGTACCTCAACTAGCGACACGAGCACTGGAGGGGCCTCTCTTAACTCCGTACCCGAACGGGGCAATGTACTAGAGCGAGACTCATCTCGGTTTTTCTGTCGGACAAATGGAGCAAACCATCATTTACCGTCATGGTGCGACACGAGCACACCAGCGGCCTCTCTAGCCCTCTCCAACTCCCCTTCTCGGGGCAACACATCGAGCGAGAAATCATAATTCATACATCCGCTCCTTAACTCCTAAAGTTTACCCGTGTTTCCTCCAAACCCACATCCAGAGTCTCACCCATTTTAGAATGGACTGAGCTCCCGATGTCAAACTCTTATCCTCACTCTCAGTTTTTAAAGTATTTCTTCGTTTGTCAACAAATCATCTAGCGTTCTGACTACCGCTTTTTCATCTATCCATCTCTTTCATAATTTCACTGATGTCGTAATTCAGCAACGACCATCGTCTTCATCTTATTTCAACATCGCATAGTTACATCAATTCCATTCACTTTCTTAATGAATGTACAACACTAATATGATACACTAAACAAGATGAAACTACAACACTAGCAAATTTCTCAAGTTGACATACTCAATCAAAATAAAGCTAAATGCTAGCATAATGGAAAGTAATGGCGTAATAACAGAACTATGTATACTAGCTTATTGTATGTTAGTAAATGACATAAAACGTCCTTTAAACACGACATAATATACTAGCTTGTAGTTGGACATAGAAAACATGTTAATATGCACTTTAACTTGAACACAATTTTATTTACTACAACAAATTGGAAAGCATGTGAACATAGCTACTAATCATCACATAAATAATGACAAATAATAGGATGATAACTGAAATTGAACAAAACATAAAAGAGTAAAGCATGGTATGATAATAGTGTAAAATTTGAATCTGTCTAAACGGTTACAGCAGAAAGAACATCACTTTTAGCCTATCTACAGTCAGAATTGGTCTCTGGTCCCTTCACGAAAGTTGTAGATATGGGTGTTTTCCTTTCACTGACCAATTTTCATAAACTCAGTTGACATATGTGATTTATGGTGGATTTTCTCCTAACATGTATAATTTCAGCATTCTGAACCAGACACTGAGTTCAATTCAAGTCCATTTTTCTAAAAGTTACAGACAGAATTGAAATCTAAGAAAATTATGGATTGCAGATCTTGAAGTCATCTTTCCAACGGCATCAAGCTCATAATATTTTATAAAGTGTGCATGGAGTTCTACTCATTTTACGGAAAAGTGTCAAAACTGTCTAAAAACAGACTAGTTTTAGAAACTGAATTTTTACTCTATTTTTCAGTTCGAATTTGCAAAACTTGTAAAAATGTAAGTTGTTAAGACTTCAATATGTACAACATATTTTATTTTCATGAATTTATACATAGCCAATTAAGTGCAGCAATCTACCAAAGTATCAGCCATTTCTGTGTAAATTTCAGCATGAAGTTCAAAACATAATTTCTACACAAAATCTAAAGAATTTGCTAATTAATTAAACACTTAGTTCTAAAACTAAACCCTACTAAGGTGATAAGAATTTCTACCTTCAAAGTCCTCCAAAATTTCTTTGGCCCTTCTTAGTCCTTGAAGAATTCTTGGGCCTTCTTCTTCAATCTCCTATCTTCAAGCTCCAAACATGGATTTGGGATGATTTTTGAGGCGAATTTTGATGGAGGAATGATGTGGAATGAGAGGGGTGCTTGGAAGAGTTGAAGCAAATGAGTGAAAGAGGGGGAGACAAAATTTTGGCTAGAATTAGGAAGGAGAGGGAGAGTGAGAGAATATGAGATTTTCTTGTTTTTTTTATTTTTCTTTGCCTAGATTTTAGGTCTCCCTAAAACCCTCTCATCCTTTCATTTAGTCAAAGTCTAAGCCATGTGTCTCCTTCTTAATTAGCAAGATGACACCTAATAAGCTAAGGTGTCATGGTAAAACAATTTTGGGATGTGTACTTTCCAAAAATAAAAATACATATTGAAATACTATATACACCATAAATACAAGTATTCATCCAAATACTCTTATTTACTAAATTCAAAAGATGAGTTTAAAATCTTTTAAAAATAATTCCTACACCAAAATATTTATACGAGTTTACTCCCAAAATTATACGTACGCATTTACGCCAAAATACGTATAAATACGCGTACATATGGAAACGGGGTATTACATTCTACCCACCTTAAAAACAAAGTCCGCCCTCGGACTTTCCATGCTAAGGGTCTGACCGGAGATTGAATAGTCTAAGGGTCCCCCCGTACCCACAAAATACAAACAACACTATATGTATATACTACACACCCATGTGTACATGCACTATATCATAGATTAAACACACACATATATATATACACATCCATATCCAAAGATATAGGTATACACACAGACAAATCATCACAACACATACATAGTACTATACATTCCACATTCATCCATATACACATTGTACTCATATATATATACATTCCACAACACATTGATACCATCCTGGCAACCACGGTTTGGCATATTTGGAAGGAGCGAAACCGTCGCATTTTTGAAGGAGAGAAGAGAGGTAAGACCACCCTATTTGAGGAGATAGCCGCGGACATCAGAGTAATTTTATATGACCTAGAACCTTCAACGAATGATGAAGTTACTGCATTTTCCGTTTGGGGCTTTAGGGACTTGGGATGATTTTGGAGATTCCAATTGTGTTTGTATATTTCACCTTGGGAATAGCATTATTTGGGATGTGGGATTGATAGTGGGGAGTGACGGCGCTTGTGTCCTATCCTCTCCCTATTGATACCATATGCCTAGATGTGCTATTATTGTAACTTGTATATTTGAATGAATAACAACGCTAACTTTCCAATATATATATATATATATATATATATATATATATATATATATATATATATATATATATATATATATATATATATATATATATATATATCTATATGGACATGAGAACACTCACATATATGTACATACTAATATGTACACACATGCTAGTACACCTATGCATATGGATACATGTGTCAATGCCGTATATAGCAATAAGTAGAAATATATAGATACACCCAATGCATTAATATACACACCAATATTTATTCACTCAATACATGTGTACTCACATAAAGATTCACACAAGTATATGTTCAAAGACATATGCTATATCCTGGTCACATATAGGTATATCTAAATACATACACCTCTATATGTAATCACACACTCCTTATAATTATATATATCTACATACATACATGTTCACACGATATTTAAACACACCATACTCATAAGTCACAGAGCTAGCATACTTACACATACACATACCTATGGGTATACCTAGATACATCAGAATATAGTTCAAGTATACAACTAAGTATACATCAATCTATAGATACACATACTACTATATCACATCTAATATATATGCAACCTTGCTAATATACATACATAAATAAGTAAATCCAAATATTGATGCACTTATGGTAAATAATCATACACCAATAATGATACACATTGATGTGGTGCACCGCATATCAAGTGGGTAACCATACACAAATATATCACTTAAGCACATAAGTATAAACACTTAAAATTATATAGACAAATATATATAATAGTTCGCACACAAGAATGTACACAGTAAATATCACTATAGTAAATAGTCCTGTCAACAAGTATGTATATTATATCAACCTTTTAGTACACACACACTTTATATATATACAAGAATACATACATATGTGTTCATATCCAATATTCACGTACGTAATTCTATATTTAACCACCTATACACTGCAAAAATATACTTACATACAAACAGCCAACGTAACACATATTCAATGCAGTATATATATATATATATATATATATATATATATACATATACATACGACACTATATATATCTATAGCACAAGAATTATATTAATTCAGTACACACACACTCTCTCTATCTCTCTCTCTCTCCCTCACACTTGTATACACAATACATATACATATATAAATCTCATTCATATGCTACACTCACATATTATCACATGATATATAAGTACACCAATATTGCATAACCTGGGATACCTACTTATGTATATCTATACACACCAATTAGTAAGCCAATATATTTCACACACTACTTATAGTATACATCCAATTGTAGCTATACTCATATATACATATCTCACTATATCAATTTACACAACCACATTTATAGTATGCATACACATACACGTCATCACATAGAGTCGCATACAATAATACCAACACACACAGATATTCACATAATGATATATCCATCCAACACCGGTGTAAGCGTATCCGCTTACAGTTAGACAGGCAACCATATACATCTTTCATATATGTATCAAATACACAACTCTAGTACACCTTGGACATGCCCACTCATGCTTGAATGGAAAACAAATATCCGCACATGGATTTACACAATCAGCATATGCATATACATTACATATTACTAATACATCCGGTATACCGTATCTATACATCGCCTAGAGCTCAATCAACTATATCGGTCCATGATACATACTATAAATATATATACATACTTACTACTTACATCTCAATCAGTAGAATCACTCTATTGCACCTACATCTGATATTACAACCACATACTAACACATATACTTATAATATCACACATTAACGTATAGTCACACAAGTAACTAAGGTAGTAGCATATATATGTATGTATAGCTACAGATACGCACATAAGTATAGCACACATATACATTCAACAACGGACATACAATACTTGTATATTCATACAAACACATAACCGCATACACATATAATTATTCCATGTATACCATCATACACTCTTATACATGCACATGTACATCCACCCAGACGTACAAACACCATCCATATACCAACACATACATCACGAATTTATTTATACACTAATATTTATACACAAAAATAATCCATATATAAAAACATCCCTCAGATATCCATATACACATTATCTCCTTACATCCCTTAAATATATAATTCAGTATCTATACCTATAACTATACATAAAATCATATAGTCATCCACATACACTCAGATGTAGATAAAACATATATTAGTACATATTTATATACGCCACACAATACTTCATCACACAGATAGTATGCCTCACACTTAGATTTACGCATCCTATATTATTTACTCCTCAATTCATATAAACATCATTTCCATACATACACCTCATAGTTCGTCTATATACGAACACTTATACTATAAGTTATAAGAATACACACAAGTAGTCATACAAGTATCTTAAATGCTGCTTACTTACAGATATATCTATAGATACATGCCTATAGGAATACATGCCAATATGCATACAATACTAATATATCCATGCAAACACGTACCCATCCATACATATATGCATACATACAAACAACTACCCATGTTTACCCTCAAGAAGCTCTGTGCCTCGGTTCTCCTAATACCGGGAACTTACCCTAAGCCCGATCACCTACCCACCTTAGGACACAACTACCCTTATGGAGCATTGCCCGCACTATCCTTACGCACGCCGCAGTGCGGAGAACTGCATGTGCCACCAAATGTAACGACCCGCTCTCTAGGATACCCGGGAAGTAGAATCCGTCCCAAGTATTCCTAGATCAACGAGTGTTACGTAGAAAGAGAGAAATGAAGATAACTAAAGAATGTTGCAGGTACTACGCACGTGCTGGGAAGTACAAGTAACACTCCATCACAGATAAAAACACTGAGAAAATAACAAAAGTACAATATTCCATTTTATGGATACATTGATACATCTTATACATACACCAACATCTTCATTTTCACAACTCTAAGTACAAAGGTCTATCCGAACAGAAACACCAAAAGTACAAGTCTCTCATCATACCCCTCACCACCCAATACTACAACTGATCACCAACTCCGAATCTCCAGCCGCTATCTCCAACCTCCAACTAACATGACCTGAAAGTCAACGGGGACACGTCAACGCGTGACCCAGTAGAAACTCCTAACACTCTAGTAGGACCCAGTTTTAGAACTTGTCTGCCTATCTAGGGGAGGGTGGTCTAAGAAGTAAGGTTCATGGTGCATAAAAGTGATCACATTTCAACATGCGAACTTAGTTATAAGAACTTGCAAAACATGCATATGAAACCATATTATGAAATGCAGATATTAAAAGAAAGCATAAAACATGTTACCTCGGGATAGCAGCATTAAAGTAAATAAAAGTAAGGAGACATGAGATAACAACATTTATAAATTAAAGACAATTACTTTAAGTTGTTGATTCACATATTTGGAAACTCGTGTAAACCGCAGGACGCTAAGGAGTCGGACTTCACCCAAGGTGGGTGAAAAATGGTACCTCAACTAGCGACACGAGCACTGGAGGGGCCTCTCATAACTCCGTACCCAAACGGGGCAAGGTACTAGAGCGAGACTCATCTCGGTTTTTCTATCGGACAAACGGAGCAAACCATCATTTACCGTCATGGTGCGACACGAGCACACCAGCGGCCTCTCTAGCACTCTCCAACTCCCCTTCTGGGGCAACACATCGGGCGAGAAATCATAATTCATACATCTGCTCCTTAACTCCTTAACTCCTACACTTTAACTTGAAAACAATTTTATTTACTACAACAAATTGGAAAGCATGTGAACATAGCTACTAATCATCACATAAATCATGACAAATAATAGGATGATAACTGAAATTGAACAAAACATAAAAGAGTAATGCATGGTATGACAATAGTGTAAATTTTGAATCTGTCTAAACGGTTACAGCAGAAAGAACATCACTTTTAGCCTATCTACAGTCATAATTGGTCTCTGGTCCCTTCACGAAAGGTATAGATATGGGTGTTTTCCTTTCACTGACCAATTTTCATAAACTCAGTTGACATATGTGATTTATGGTGGAGTTTCTCCTAACAGGTATAATTTCAGCATTCTGAACCAGAAACTGAGTTCAGTTCAAGTCCATTTTTCTACAAGTTACAGACAGAATTAAAAGCTAAGAAAATAATGGATTGAAGATCTTCAAGTCAGCTTTCCTACGTTATCAAACACATAATATTTTATAAAGTGTGCATGGAGTTCTACTCGTTTTACTGAAAATTGTCAAAACTGTCTAAAAACAGACCAGTTTTAGAAACTAAATTTTTACTCTATAATTCAGTTCGAATTTGCAAAACTTGTAAAAATGAAAGTTGTTAAGGACTTCAATATGTACAACATATATTTTCTTCATGAATTTCTACGTAGCCAATTAAGTGCAGCAATCTACCAAAGTATCAGCCATTTCTGTGTAAATTTCAGCATGAAGTTCAAATCTTAATTTCTACACAAAATCTAAAGAATTTGCTAATTAATTAAGCCCTTAGTTCTAAAACTAAACCCTACTAAGGTGATAAGAATTTCTACATCCAAAGTCATCCAAAATTTCTTTGGCCCTTCTTAGTCCTTGAAGAATTCTTGGGCCTCCTTCAATCTCCTATCTTCAAGCTCCAAATTGGCTTCTGAAGATGGATTTGGGATGATTTTTGAGGCGAATTTTGATGGAGGAATGATGAGGAATGAGAGGGGTGCTTGGAAGAGTTCTTGGTGGAGAGAAAAATGAAGCAAATGAGTGAAAGAGGGGGAGACAAAATTTTGGCCAGAATTGGGAAGGAGAGGGAGAGTGAGAGAATATGGGATTTTCTTGTTTTTTTTATTTTTCTTTGCCTAGATTTTAGGTCTCCCTAAAACCCTCTCATCCTTTCATTTAGTCAAATTCTAAGCCATGTGTCTCCTTCTTAATTAGCAAGATGACACCTAATAAGCTAAGGTGTCATGGTAAAACAATTTTGGAATTTGTATTTTGCAAAAATAATAATACATGTTGAAATACCATATACACCATAAATACAAGTATTCATCCAAATACTCTTATTTACTAAATTCAAAAGATGAGTTTAAAATATTTTAAAAATAATTCCTACACCAAAATATTTAAAGAAAAATACGAGGTTACTCCCAAAATTATACGTACGCATTTACGCCAAAGTACTTATAAATACACGTACATATGGAAACGGGGTATTACAGGCGCCTTTGAAAGCATCTATAGTCGCAGGTCGATCCCTTGTCTAGACCCTTGGTGTTTGGTAAGTTACGCAAGTTTCGACCAGACGACTGAAGTTGGTTTCACAATCACCTGCCCATGGAACAGGCGCCGGTGGTTACCACATCAATCGCATGTCCTGTCTTCCCAAATTACATGATTTTTCACCACTTAAACACTTACAATGTCCGTCGCATGTAGAAGGTTTCTCAATCGCATGTCCGACCTTCATCAGTCGACTGTCCTAAGTGGTCAGTTACCATTTGAATTCTCACCTACCCTCTGACTAAGTGCAGCATGCGACTGTGAGTTCTTCATCAGTCGACTGTCTGCCGCGTATGTTCTATCCGTTGGATTTTTCCAGACGAATTTCAAAGGGGTTTTAGGTATTTTCCTTGAGGGTTTTATAGAACATATAAGAGGGTCTTTTACTGTTCTATTGAGCAACACTTAGACGTTCTTGCATTCATTCCCAAGCGCAATCTCTCATGTTCTCTATTCCTCAAGTCTCAAGCCCTAGAAATCTTAATTACAATCTTGTCTTCCTACTTAAACCAAATCTAAGCTTCAAGCTTTGGTGAAGACAAGTACAAGGGATTTCTCTCATCTTGGAAGGGACATCAACACACACACACACACACACACACACACACACACACACACACACACACACACACACACATGCTCCTTCAAGTTCTACTTCAAGGAATATGTGTTTGTAAGTGTTTTTCATTTCGAATTGCATTATCTCGTATTTCGATTTCACTCTCGGTTTGTGAGAGTGGGCTTTCTTGATCCCAAGTTGTGGGATTCAAGGACATCGATTGTGTTCGTTTACTATTGTAGGGTTGCTACAAGTGGGTTTAAAGGAAATCTCAAGTTAGGGTTCTAACTTGAGTATTGATCACTCTGTATTTTACACCTTTTTTCTGTATGTTTGCATACCATTTAGATCGCTCAAATCGTGTTTTTCACGTTTATACGACAATATTGCGATGCTTTTCACGATTTGTTGTTTTTGTCGTATTTCAGGAGATTTGGAGCGATTTGGAGTGATTCTGAGATGCACCCACTCCGGAGTGTCACCGACGACTCTCTTGAGGGGTATTCTGCGATTGGAGAGGAGTGGAAGAAGAAAGAACATCGTAGGAGCGACGAGGAGGAAAAAACATGAAGAATGGGCATTTTCAGCATGCCACTCGGCCGAGTGAAGGAGTCACTCGGACGAGCATAGACAGCCCGCTCGGCCGGCCAGATCGGGCACACAACAAAGCGAATATCAGCGTGCAGCATCGCCAGACCACTCGGCCGAGCACCGAGTCAACCCTCGCCCGAGTGGAGCCAAGACGACGGCAACCAAGAATGACCAACTCTCTGGAATCCGTCAGTCAGACCCAAAGACTGACTCGGCCGAGTGACGAATGACCGTCCGCCCGAGTGAAGAACGCCCATCGGCCGAGTGAAGAAAAGTCACTCGGCCGAGCGACTCCCGAGGAGACGACCCCCAAGGCCCCTAACTCTCTGGAATCTGTCAGGGTCTATCACTCGGCCGAGTGACATTTGTCACTCGGCCGAGTGAGCCGCGCTGCCTGTAGCGTAAACTGCGATTTTGAGGCTGCGCAGGGGCATTTTCGTCAGGATTTTTTAGGCGATTTTGGGGGGTGTTTAACCCCAGTTTTTAACCTAGTTTAGAGAGCTTTTTCAGAACTTTTGCAGCCTTTTTAGATTAACTTTTTAGGAATTAGATTTAGCTTTTAGGGAGGAGAGAAAAGTGATAATTTGTTGGATGCTATTTTGTTCTTCATTGGTTTGTCTCTCTCTCCCTCAAAAACTCCATTTTTATTGATATTTTGAATATTGCTATGAATTCCATTGATTTTATTTGTGAATTTCTATCGAATTGCATGATGAATTGTGAGTAGTTGTATCGTCTTAGGTCGTAGGGATGAACCCAACGAGCCCAATTTCAAATTTGTGATGAATTGGTGAAATAATTGCTAGGATTGATTAGGGTTAGTTTGGGATTGGTTTAATACGAATAGCTAGGGATTCATACCGATTGGGATTTGCAAGAGATTGGATCCCAACTCGATAGGAAGCCCTAGAAATTCGAATTGGGTTGTAATTGAATTTCTCAGGAATTGGTTTGCAAGAGATTGGACCGAAACTAGGGTTTTCGATTGTAATTCTATACCAATACCCGTTTGCAAGAGATTGGACGGGTAGGAACTATCCCAACCTAGGTCGTAGATCGAGTTTGCACGAGAGTGGGCTCGAGATACGAATGAACGATGATGTTGTTCTTCACGCTAGTTTGCCTAGGTTGGGGTTTGCAAGAGATTGGACCCTAGCCTAGGTTTGCTATAGACCGGCAATAGCACGAGAGCGTGAACTTGGTTCTACATTTAGTTGCAACTAGTTCACCCGAATTTCAAGTCTAGCAATTGTTAAACCTACGAATCGCAATGATGAGATACGGCAAGTAGCGGGGATTCCCTATCCCTAGGCGTCTTTATTAATTTGTTATTCCTTTTATACAATTGAACGACTGTGACCGCATATTTGCGAACATTTCTTGACAATTCTTATAGCCAGGTTATTGAAGAAGACACTGTTATCAGGCTTCCCTGTGTTCGATACCCGCTCGCCGCTACACCGTGCGCTTGCGGTAAGACTATAGTGTCGCCGATCCAGGACGTGTATCCGGGGCGCGATCAAGTTTTTGGTACCGTTGCCGGGGAGGGCATTTTGACGGAGTTCGATTTGGATCACCCGGTTATTTTATTTTTTTAATTCCTTTATTTATTTCTTCATTCTTTTCTAACTCTGTTTACAGCCCTATTTTGCAAGCTCTCCCGAAATTTTCCACAAGATCTTAATAGGTAAAATGGGGGATGCAATTCCAATGACTGAGTCTGGCCAGGGAGATGATGAATCTTTTGCAGAGCTCCTTAAGGAACTAATTGATGAGGTCCACGCTACCGGAGCTTTTGCTATTAATATCGAGGACCCTGTCGAACAATTGTTTGCTGGCTTTGTGATGGATCAAATCTCCCCGGATGGGACTATTGGGGGCGATATCAGAGTTGAGACGACAAGCTATATTTTGAAGGCGATAGAACATGCGTCGAAGAGTACTACACTCCTGAGGAATACTTCGAACAAACCGATATTCAGGGAGATACACTCTACGACCCCCACTCTTGCATTTATGAATCTGCTGACGTATTTCTTGATCTCAGGAATGAACCGGAGCAAGGTGGTGGTCCTATCGATGCAAGCGCAGAATCGGAGAGCGTCTATTCCGATCACCGTCCTCACTAGGAAGCGAATCTGAGCCTCCACTCGAGAGTGAGCTAAACTCAGAAGGTGAAGAAGAAGCCAAACTCACACAAGATGACGAAGCAGAGGGTACGGCACCCTTTGAGGTATAGCTTAAACAATTGCCGCCGAATCTGAGGTATGCTTTCTTGGGTAGTAAGTTGACCTTCCCGGTGATTGTTAATGCCCACCTTGGCCAAGATCAACTTGAAAAACTATTAGAAGTCATTAGGGATCACAAGGATGTCCTTGGCTACACTATCTCTGATCTTAAGGGAATAAGCCCTAGGCTATGCACGCATAGGATCCACTTGGAAAACACTGAAGCCACTTCTATTGAGCCTCAAAGGCGGTTGAACCCGAATATGAAAGAGGTAGTCAAGAAGGAAATCCTAAAATTGCTTGAGGCCAGAATTATCTACCCTATCTCTGACAGTAGATGGGTTAACCCCGTTCACGTCATCCCCAAGAAAGGGGGGATGACCGTTATAAAAAATGAAAAAGGAGAGCCCATTTCTACACGCACTGTCACGGGATGGCGGATGTGCATTGATTATCGAAAACTAAATAAAGCCACCCGAAAAGACCATTACCCACTACCCTTCATAGATCAAATGTTTGAACGGCTTGCTAAACATAAATACTTTTGTTACTTGGATGGGTATTCGGGGTTTTTCCAAATCCCTTTGCATGAAGACGAGCAAGAAAAGACTACTTTTACTTGTCCTTTTGGCACTTACGCCTACCGTAGAATGCCTTTTGGCCTTTGTAATGCACCCGCCACCTTTCAGAGGTGCATGACCTCCATCTTTTCCGACTATATTGAAAATATTATGCAAGTTTTCATGGATGATTTCTCAGTTTATGGAAGTGAGTTTGATTCTTGTTTGGCTAATCTTACCAAAGTTCTTAAAAGATGTCAGCAAAATAATCTTACTCTTAATTGGGAGAAATGTCATTTCATGGTCACCGAAGGGATAGTGCTTGGGCACCTTGTCTCCTCAAGAGGGATTAAGGTTGATAAGGCGAAGATTGAGGTAATCGAGAAACTCCCTCCTCCTATTAATGTTAAGGGCATTATGGGATTTCTTGGTCATGCGGGGTTCTACCGTCGCTTTATCAAGGATTTCGCCTTGATTGCCCGGCCCCTTACCTCCTTGCTAGCTAAAGATGCTCCATTTGTTTTTTCAGGAGAATGTTTGCGGGCGTTCAACACATTGAAGGAAGCACTAATTTCTGCGCCCATCATTCAACCACCGGATTGGAGCCTTCTCTTTGAACTCATGTGTGATGCAAGTGACCAAGCCATTGGAGCGGTATTGGGGCAAAGGAAAGATAGAAAGCTTCATGCAATATTCTATGCAAGCAAAACGTTGGATGACGCACAGAAAAATTACACAACTACGGAGAAAGAGCTTCTAGCGGTCGTGTATTCCATTGAAAAGTTCCGCTCATATCTCCTTGGATCCAAGGTAATTTTCCACACCGACCATGCGGCATTGAAGTATATCCTAAACAAGAAAGAGGCCAAACCTAGGTTGATAAGGTGGATACTTCTATTGCAAGAGTTTGACTTGGAAATCAGAGATAAGAAGGGTACGGACAACGTTGTGGCGGATCATTTATCTAGGCTTATTCGCGACAAGGAGGACGAAAGCTTGCCCATCGATGACTCCTTTGTTGATGAGAGGCTATACGCCATAAGGACCGGAGAAGTTCCTTGGTACGCGGACTATGTCAATTACTTGGCTTGTGGGATTAAACCATGCGGGATGCCCACGTAGCAAAAGAGGAGATTTATGCATGAGGTCCGTAGCTATTTCTGGGAAGATCCGTATCTCTTTAAGATATGCAAGGATGGGGTTATCCGGAGATGTGTTTCTAAGGAGGAGGCCACCTCCATCATCTTGCATTGCCATGGTATGCCATGCGGGGGACATCACGCTGCTTCTAAGACTACCGCTAAGATATTGCAGAGTGGATTCTTTTGGCCAACCATGTTCAGAGACACGCATGACTTCGTCAAGGCGTGCGATAGATGCCAACGGACCGGGAATATTTCCAAATGAAATGAGATGCCAATGAAGCCCATTCTAGAGATTGAGCTCTTTGATTGATGGGGAGTGGACTTCATGGGACCATTTCCGTCCAGCAAGGGTAACAAGTATATCTTATTGGCCGTGGACTACGTCTCCAAATGGGTAGAAGCCATTGCCACCCCTACCAATGATGCGAGGATTGTCTCCAAGTTTTTCAAGCAGAATATTTTTCCACGATTTGGGGTACCATGTACTCTGATAAGCGACGGGTAAAGTCACTTTATAGAAAACAAATTTGAAGCCATGTTGAAAAAGTACGGGGTAAACCATAGAATTAGCATGGCTTACCACCCTCAAACGAGCGGACAAGTGGAGGTTTCAAATAGAGAAATCTAGCAAATTCTTGAAAAGACTGTAGATCGATCTAGAAAAGATTGGTCCATGAAGTTAAACGATGCTCTATGGGCATATCGCACGGCCTTTTGCACTCCGATTGGCACCACACCGTTCCGACTTGTTTATGGGAAAGCTTGTCACCTACCGGTAGAGTTGGAGCACCGCGCGTATTGTGCCATCAAGACCCTCAATTATGACTATAAGAGTGCGGAGGTGAGGAGACTCTTGGACATCAACGAGCTTGACGAAATTAGAAGAGATGCCTACGAGAGCTCGAGAATTTACAAAGAAAGGACCAAGATTCTCCACGACGCACGCATAACTGTCACGGACTTCAAGGTCGGAGAAAAAGTCTTGCTATATAATTCCCGTCTCCGACTATTCCCCGGGAAGTTGAGGTCACGGTGGTCCGGACCTTTCACCATCAAGCACATACAACCGGGAGGAGCATTTGAATTGGAAGGGAAAGACGGAGCCACTTTTAAGGTGAATGGGCAACGGCTAAAGCATTATTCCGAAGGAGTCCCTATGGGCGAGGTAAATAGAATATATCTACTCAAGGGACGGCCGGATGACCTTTCATACCTCCTTGATGATGTCATCGAAGAGGCGATCCCCCACTCCATCGGTGCACCCCACGAAGATAGCTTCGAAGAAGGCCTAGATTTGGCCGAGGAAGAGAAGATGGAGCACTCCCCCGATATCTCCTTGGTGATTGATGATGGAGACGATGATGTCGCAAGAATACGGGAGCTCTGCAAGCTCTCGAAGTTGAGGACTCCGAAGAAAGCTCCACCGATACGACGATCGGTGTCACCTGCAAAGTCGAAGACCGGAACAAGCTCTAGCTTGGGGGAGCCACCCCCCAACATTGCCCATGATGAAGGGGCGCTGAGGAAGACCACACACCACCATGATCCAAATCCAAGCGGTCTTCCCGGTAAATTCGACAGGTGCATCTCATGTGCACCCAACATCCCGCGCTAAATTGAAAATTTAAAGGGGTCGAGCTCAAGACCATAAACGAGCGCTTGTCGGGAGGCAACCTGATGGTTATCGCATTTTTTCTATTTTAGTTTCTATTTTTGTTTTAGACTTTATTAGTGTTTTTGAGTCGTTTGCCCGAAAAATTGTGACAACGGGTCCTATTTTCTTTGACAGGAGGAGGAGGAAAGGATATCTATCATAAGGAGGATGACCAAGGCGAAGAAGAGCGCTCCAGGAATGTGCTCGAGGCTTAGGAGGAAGAAGAAACCACCTGGAGGAAGAAAAACAGAGAGTAGAGCCAAAACGGAGCACCAAAGCAGAAAACAGAGCCCCACTCGGCCGAGTGCCATAGTCACTCGGCCGAGCAAAGAAAGCCGGCCGCCCGAGTGGCGCACAAACGAGGGAAGTCTGTTGTACCCAACTCTCTGTCTTTTTTGTGATTTCAGTATAAACTGCCACTCGGCCGAGTATATTTCTTCACTCAGCCGAGGGAAACTGATACTCTCCTAGGGCGAAAATTGCCGAGTAGCTTGTGCCACTCGGCCGAATGGACTTTATCCACTCGGCCGAGGGTGGCAAAGCCACTCGGCCGAGTCCTAAGTGGCGAGGAGTTTTTAAAATCATTTTTTTCGTTACGTCACTCAGCCAAGTGGCAGAGTCACTCGGCCGAGTCGTAACTACTCCTATATAAGGGACTGCGGGTCGGCGTGATTTTCGAAACGCCCAAAATCACTTTTCTCACCCGAGCCCGCGCCCCTTCAGCTTCCCTCGCCCGCGACGATATCCCCTCGCCCGATTCAAGCCGTCGCCGGCCCCGATCGCCGACCCACCGCCGGCAACCGCTCCGGCGACCACCCCCCCACCGGTGACCCTCCTCACCGCTGGCCAAGCTCCGGTAACCCCTATTTCGCGTTAAATCCTATTTTCTCCCCATTTTTGACGATCCGAGTACCTATTGAGCCCCTAACTCAAATCGATTTCTTTATTTATCTGTTATACCCCATCTCCCCCATGTATTTTGAATTTTATACGCTGATATTATTGTTTGATGCGCAAGCTATCTTGGGGGAGCTTAGGGGAGCTTTCTGACGCGCTATTGGCTTCGTGGAGGCGGCATCTTCACACCTACCCGCTGTTTTGCTCTCGCGGCATGTTCAGGTATCTTCGTTCCATTTTTTTAGCACGCCGCATTTTTCATTTAGTTGGGTGAGCACTTGGGGCACACATGCCGCCCCGAACACGGCCACGCACTCGGGGAACTTCCGCTAAGCGGAAGCGGACGGATGAGCCCGGCCCCTCCCACGCTAGGGAGGACTCCCCTCCACCTTCACCACCTCACCCCACATAGCCATTACCAGCCTACCCCATCCACCCACAGCCACCTCCAGCCGACCCCATTCACGCACAGCCACCACCGGCTCCCGTTGTCGGGCCGCTGGGGATTACGTCAGAGACGACGCTCAGTACGTCCGATTTGAGCGTATCGCCCAGCGCCCGATAGTACCCTCCAGGTTCGTTCATTTAGCAGACCTAGACCGCCTGGGGGTACTTGAGGGGATGCTCACATTATACGACAACGTGGGCTGGCGAGATTTTCTGTCTGTGTCGGCGGACACCTACGTCCGTCCGACACTCAAGGTACTCAGCTCGATCACCCGGACCGATGAGGGATGCTCCTTTAGACTCATGGATCGAGAGTGTCGGATCACTCTCGATATGCTTAGAGCATTCTTTCAGTGGCCCGCTGTCCCCGCGCCCGACCGAGCCTACGCCCACACACACATCCCTCTCCCATCTTTCGATTCCCATGCCTTTTGGGCCAGGATCACAGGTTTACCATAGGCCTTTGACCCTAGTAGGGCCAAGGCCTCGGCCATAGTCCACCCCTGCCTCCACATAGCACAGCGCCTTATGGCGACCACTTTTCTAGCGAGGTACGAGCCTGGGACGATGTCTACGCCTGAGCTCTATATGCTCTATACGATGACTCGCCCCAGAGTTCTGGATAGGGATGGTGTTACGATGGTCCCCGCCGTTGAGATTGACATTGCTAGCTGGTTTTTGGACCGCATCATCGTATCGGTGGGCGCTCGCTCCCCAATATGTTGCGGCAGCCTGATCACCCTGCTAGCCCTGATGACCGGCGAGGACCTTCCGGCTGACCTGCGTCGACATTCGGGCCCCACTTCACTTTCGATAGACGTCATGGCCCAGATGAAGATGCTTCGTCCCCACGACCAGTGGCACTGAGTATGGTTGCACGGTCCCTTCGGTGCTGACTACATGATCCTTCCGAGCCCTGCTCGGACACACATAGGACCAGCACATGAGGACTGGCTTCCAGCGATGGATCTCCTGATCCCCGCCGCCTACGTGCTTGAGGCCGAGGAGGCTGAGCAGGCTCACCCTGCACCTGTTGACCATGTGATCCCTCAGCCTGAGCCTGCACTTTCTGCCGCTCCCGACACCTCTGTCTACACTTCTGCCGGTGTCGGGAGTACACTTGCTGAGTCGTCCTCCACTGCCACCTCTTCTACCACCACCCCGACCACTGATGTGCCCCTGTCGGTTGATCCACTCACCTCTTTGCTACCCGAGCATCCACCCACCATACTTGACAGTGGTGAGTCTTCCTTCGCTTCCGTCGTGGAGACCCTATCCACTTTGATCTCCGCTGGGGTCTCACCTTTTGGACCCCACACTTCCTCCCCAGCGGTCGACCCTTCTGTCTCCACCGTAGCTGTCCTATCTGAGAGTGTCGTGACGTCTGTTCCCACGTCTGTGTCACTGACCTCTCTTGCCGCCTCGTCACCGATTTTGTCTTCCACTTCCACTGATGCTACTTCCACCTCACACCAACCTACGTCCCAGCCTCGCACTGAGGCTGGGCATCCACTAGTGAGCACAGCCCACTTTCCACCCATGCCTGCTGTCCCGATCACCTACACTGCACGTATCAGACAGCCCCGACCTGCTTAGCCTAGACCTGTCCGTCCCTCAGCTCCACCACCCCCGGACGCCTTAGTTCAGAGCGTTCGTGCTCTTGAGGGGGCGATGAGTGGACTCAGGGGTGATTTTAGGGCTCTGTCTTCCACAGTCACCGCCATGCAGCACCGCCTCGAGCTACTTCCCGGCATTTACTTTTGCCTGACCCAGATTCTCGAGCGACTGCCACGACCACCACCCACCCAGCAAACTGTTCCACCACCGCCCCTCCACCTTCTCCTCAGGATAGAGATGGCGCATCACCACCAGCTTAGGCACACCGTCGATGCCATTGATATTTTTTGCCGTTATGCTGCCCATTCTCTGCTTTGTCCTGATGATTTTTGCCCACCCCTCCTCCCATCACTATTTTTGTCCGCATTTTGATCATATCATTCTATATCCTTTTTCGGGAGTAATGGAGAGTATTTTTGGTGACACACACATATCCGCATCACTCTTATCCTTGCATGCATCACATTCGCATCATATTTTTCATTTTCACATTTTTATTTCTTTTTATCATGCATGCATACCCACCCCCCCACCCATTACCCGTCTCTCGGCGTGCCACACTTAGCACATTGAGGACACTGTGCACTTTAGCTTGGGGGAGTGAGTTCTCACGCTTTTCGCTTTTATCACCTTTATTTTTAGTTTTTCCACGTTTTTCCCGCTTTTGCACCCATTTTTCATCACGTTTTTCTTTTTTACCATGCATCACGTTTTCTTTTTCTTATTTTCCTTGTGTGCTGCATTGTAAATGTCTTTGTTTATTTTTTTTATCTTTATTTCTTTCATCTCCTGCTAGAGATGACTTTTCTGTGATGATGATGACGTGGTGTTAGCTTTTCTCTTTATGCATGCTATATTTGTCGTGTCATAGTTTTTTATTTCTGATATCATATGATATGTTCTGCTTTACATTTAGAAATAGTAATCCACTCTCTTTTGCCGTATGAAAATGGATGAAATTCTATTATTAGCTGATGCCTGATGATTCATATGTATGCTATCGTAGAAAACACACCAAGATTCACGCATTGAAGCTTATATCTGGAGTACTGCTTTCTTTTCTCATATCACTTCTTATTGCATGATTTGTACGCTTCACCACAGGTTGATTGAATGTCTGCTAGTATTGATAAATCTGGATTAGTTTACTTTTTGAGATCAAACTGAGTAGATTAGATTACCCTGCTGAAGTTGTCATGCACGTCCTATAAGAGTGAACTGAGAGATACATTTATTTCTTTCTCCACATATCTTGAACATAATTTCTCTATTTTATATTCGTTGGTGAATCTCCCCTTAGCAAGTCTATTATCGGCATTCCCCCGTTATTATATCACATGCTCCAAATTCCCCAAAACCCAAAGAAAAAAAAATACTTGTATATCCTTCTCTTTGATTTGGGATCATTTGTGTAAATATTGCTAAATAAAAAAAAGAGAAAAAGAAAAAGAAAAAGAAAAGAAAAAGGAAAAAGATTTGAGAATAAGAAAAGAAAAGAGAAAGGAAGTTCGAAAGCGATCCCATCTCATACACTTTCTCTCTTTCTTCCCTCCTTTTGTTTTTGTTTTATTCTTTTACTTTTGGAGCTACAAAAGGAAACGGGGATGTAAATATTATTTTGTATATGCCACCACGCTTATAGATAAGCTTCGGGAGAGAATCCAATGATGTGTGAGAGAGTGACTACCTGACGGTGCATGGCAACCTAGGCTAAGTAATATTTTATACTCGGTGAGATAGCTAAAGTTTCACGAAATCCAGAAATCTATGCTTAGCATTCATTTCATGAAAACCACGCTTTTTCTATTCTTACTACTTTATCGTGTGATATCTCTTATACTCCTTATAGAAAGCATTCAATTGAAAAGTGTGTGATCTACGATATTGTATACCGCTTTAGATGCTTCAGACGATGTTAATCTTAGAGTTATTCCATTTTTCATGCTATATTGATATTCTTGGGTTTTCTATTTCAAATGCACCATTATACTATGATATCAAAATAAAAGTCTTTGACATGTGGTCTATATTCGATGCATGCTATATGAGTAAGCAAAATCCACGTCCTGAGAAAATGATCTAGCAACTTCCCTCTTCGTTTTCTATTTTGTTTTTCGTTTTCCGTTTTCCGCCTTTCCGCCGTTTTCTTTATCTTTATCCGTCGGGTTCGCTTTTTACTCATCTTCCTCGAGGACGAGTAAGCGGTAAGCTTGGGGGATTTTGATCACTCCGTATTTCACACCTTTTTTTCTGCATGTTTGCATGCCATTTAGATCGCTCAAATCGTGTTTTTAACGTTTATACGACAATATTGCGATGCTTTTCACGATTTTTTTTGTCATATTTCAGGAGATTTGGAGCGATTTGGAGTGATTCTGAGATGCACCCACTCCGGAGTGTCACCGACGACTCTCTTGAGGGGTATTCTGCGATTGGAGAGAAGTGGAAGAAGAAAGAACGTCGTAGGAGCGACGAGGAGGCAAAAACATGAAGAATGGGCATTTTCAGCATGCCACTCGGTCGAGTGAAGGAGTCACTCTGCCGAGCTTAGACAGCCCGCTCGGCCGGCCAGATCAGGTACGCAACAGCGCGAATATCAGCGTGCACTCGGCCAAGCATCGCCAGACCACTCGGCCGACCACCGAGTCACCCCTCGCCCGAGTGGAGCATAGACGACGGCAACCAAGAATGACCAACTCTCTGGAATCCGTCAGTCAGCCCCAAAGACTGACTCGGTCGAGTGACGAACGACCGTCCGCCCGAGTGAAGAACGCCCATCGGCCGAGTGAAGAAAAGTCACTCGGCCGAGCGACTCCCGAGGAGACGACCCCCAAGACCCTTAACTCTCTGGAATCTGTCAGGGTCTATCACTCGGCCGAGTGACATTTGTCACTCGGCCGAGTGAGCCGCGCTGCCTGTAGCGTAAACTGCGATTTTGAGGCTGCGCAGGGGCATTTTCGTCAGGACTTTTTGGGCGATTTTGGGGGGGTATTTAACCCCAGTTTTTAACCTAGTTTAGAGAGCTTTTTCAGAACTTTTTGCAGCCTTTTTAGATTAACTTTTTAGGAATTAGATTTAGCTTTTAGGGAGGAGAGAAAAGTGATAATTTGTTGGATGCTATTTTGTTCTTCATTGGTTTGTCTCTCTCTCCCTCAAAAACTCCATTTTTATTGATATTTTGAATATTGCTATGAATTCCATTGATTTTATTTGTGAATTTCTATCGAATTGCATGATGAATTGTGAGTAGTTCTATCGTCTTAGGGTGTAGGGATGAACCCTACAAGCCCAATTTCAAATTTGTGATGAATTGGTGAAATAATTGCTAGGATTGATTAGGGTTAGTTTGGGATTGATTTAATACGAATAGCTAGGGATTCATACCGATTGGGATTTGCAAGAGATTGGATTCCAACTCAATAGGAAGCCCAAGAAATTCGAATTGGGTTGCAATTGAATTTCTCCGGAATCGGTTTGCAAGAGATTGGACCGAAACTAGGGTTTTCGATTGTAATTCTATACCAATACCCGTTTGCAAGAGATTGGACGGGTAGGAACTATTCCAACCTAGGTCATAGATCGAGTTTGCACGAGAGTGGGCTCGAGATACGATTGAACGATGATGTTGTTCTTCACGCTAGTTTGCCTAGGTTGGGGTTTGCAAGAGATTGGACCCTAGCCTAGGTTTGCTATAGACCGGCAATAGCGCGAGAGCATGAGCTTGGTTCTACATTTAGTTGTAACTAGTTCACCCGAATTTCAAGTCTAGCAATTGTTAAACCTACGAATCGCAATGATGAGATACGGCAAGTAGCGGGGATTCCCTATCCCTAGGCGTCTTTATTAATTTGTTATTCCTTTTATACAATTGAACGACTGTGACCGCATATTTGCGAACATTTCTCGACAATTCTTATAGCCAGGTGATTGAAGAAGACACTGTTATCAGGCCTCCATGTGTTCGATACCCGCTCGCCACTACACCGTGCGCTTGCAGTAAGACTACAGTGTCACCGCTCCGGGACGTGTATCCGGGGGGCGATCAAGTATCCTGAGATATCCAGGTGGAAGGGACGTAGGATTACCAGGAACAAGTCGGGATTGGACTTGGGTAATCCAAACCCTTAAAACATCTTTTGTGTTAGCTTGTTTCATTTTGGGTTAATTTATAATTCCATATTTATTTTTGGTTAGGAATTTAAATTGGTATAACTCTCATTTAAATTTTATAAACATTATTTAACCCCCCTCCTAGTGTTCTCCTCATAGCTAGGATCCATGCAATCTTAACTGGATTAGTTAGGATTAAGTTTTAGAATCGTCGAATTTTTATTTTTCTTCACTGTCAAAATAGACAGTAGGATGAGCCCACATGGTCGTGACACGACCGTATGGGTTTCGTGTGAACAATAGGTGAGTCACACGGTCATTAAACAACCGTGTCGCTTTGTTTTGGCCCACACAACGTGTCACCCCAGAGTTTGAGCACGATGTCGACTTAGACGCCGTTGGATCATTTGATGGGTGTTCGCCTAGCACAGTCGTGTCTACCAATCGCACGGCCGTGGGGAGCTATACTTACACGGTAGTGTGAAGGATTCAAACGGTCGTGTGACTGCAAATAGAGTTCTAAGCCCTTAGCCCCACACGCCTGTATGGTTAAGAAACATAGCCGTGTGCCCCCTGCTACACTTGAGTCATCCCCGGTCCACATGGCCTTCTGGACCCTACTACATGACCGTGCGGACCGCTCCCCTTAAGCCCAATGAGCCACTCCGTACGACCATGTGGATAGACCACACGACCGTGTGGCCCTGTCTTCCCCAGTTCTACCAGATCTTTAATTTTATTTACTCTGTTGTTATTCTCCTTATATATTGCCATGTTAAGAATGTTAATTATCTGATTAAAATTCATCTTATTGGCAAAAGTATCCATGTTATGAAAGGAACCCCATGATGTTGTAATTATGTTTCATATGTAAGTAGGAAGGCCAAGCTAAATTATTTGATATAATGATGCAATGAAGCATTGTTTAACTCACCATGTTGAATCATTGATTCCCATGATGTTATTGTTCTAATAATCAAGTTATAAATATTGTTAAAAGCATGAAATCCATGATTCACCTTGTTATGTAAAAATGAAAAGATTGTATGCTGTTTATTTTGAGACATTCATCAAAAATTGAAAAAGGAAAAGATATATATGATAACAATGAACGGATATGAAAGGATATCCATGATAAATGAGAAAGTGGTATTAAGATCAGTAAAAGTAAAGATGTTCTGAAACAATGAAAGTGAGAGTAAAATGAGAGAAAGAATATGGAGTCTTCAGTCCATTGCTTAAATGGATGAAGCTCTAGACATGGGTTTTAGGGCGGGACACATGTAAAGAGTAGTCCTTAAGGAGCAGACACGGATGTGATTCACACTTGCACTCCTAAGCGAGGGAGTTGTCTAAGTGTGGAGACATTTTGATTCTCACTCGTGCTCCCGAGAGAGGGAGTTGGCCAGAGTTAGAGAGGCCAAAGGTGTACTTGTGATGCACCATTAGGTAACGAAGGTTTTCTCTGTTTTCCACAGAGAACCCGAGAATTGTCTCATTCCCTTAAGGGGGAGTTACGGAGGGCCCTCCAGTGCTCGTGTCGTTGGTTGAGGTGCCACTTTTCACCCACACTGGGTAAAGTCCAGCTCCTTAAGTGTCCTATTATTTACATGGGTTCCCAAATATATAACCAATAACTTGATGTAACTGTTTTCAATTTAACTCACGTTGATTGTGCATCACCAGTTTTACTTGCGGCTCTTGATTATTTAATATCTTAATTGTCATCAATTCTTAAATGATGTTATCTCATGTTAACATGTTCTTCTGTTTACTTTCAGCACTTGCATATTACAATATGGTCACTAATACATGTTCTACAAGTTCCCCTTTAATGCTTATATGTCTTGTTGTGAATACTTTTATATGCACTGTGACCCATACTTGTAGACCACCTTCTTAGATAGATAGCCCGGTTCTAAAACTGGGTCATATATAGTTTATTTAGGTATCCTACCGGGTCACACGTTGACGTACCCCATTTACCCTTTTCTAGTATTAGGAGTAGAGCAGTCAGGTTAGAGCTAGACTCAGAAGCTTACGCAGAGATGGAGCCTCAAAGGGTAGTCTTGTCTAGTTGTACTTCCAGTGGTAGTTAGGGAGTGAGTTGTACTTTTGTACATAATGGGAGTACTTTTACCTTTTGTTGGTTTTGGGAGTTTCTTTTGGTTTTTACCATTGTACCTATGTACAGAGATGATGTATGAAAATGATGAATTATTGTATACATAAAATTAAATGTTTGGACTTATGTTTTCTGTTTAATTCTTAGTGTTAATTTTATGATGGAGCTTTACTTGTACTTCCCAGCACGTGCGTAGTGACCTACAAATTCTTTTTACTCTATTCTTGTCTTTCTTTATACGTAACACATGTTGGTCTAGGAATACCTAGGACAGATTTGTACTTCCCTGGTATCTTGCGGAGCGGATCATTACATTTGGTGGCCCATGCAGGTGTCCCCATGCTACGGTGTACGTAAGATAGTATGGGTAATGCTTCATAGAGGCGGTCGAACCTAAGGTAGGTAAGTATACAGCCTTACGATAGAGCCCTAACATTAGAAATCTTGAGGTACAGAGTCCTTAGGAGTGGAAGATAATGACAGTTATTTGTATATAGATATATAACTATGTGCATATGACATGTACATTTCTATGATATACTTGAGTATGTGCCTATAGCTATTTTTATAAATATTTGTAGGTTTGCTTCTATGTTTATCTGTGATTTATATGAGATAGTGGATAGACGAGCTATGAGGCATGTAGAATTATTTATATGGGTTGGTGTGTATGCAGTATATGACCATTTATGGGTCTATACATATCACTTGTGTGAGAATAAGCATACTATAGATATACTAGTGTGTTGCATCAAGATATAAGGTGACATAAGCTATGTACATATATTTGAATATGAACAACTATATGATTGTAGGGTGATTCCTGTGACTTGGGTGGCAATTTATTTCGCAGCCAATCGTTAGCTGCTCTGTCGATTGCCGGAGCCCTCCTGCTCCTTTCCACTTCCCTCATCTCTCTCCCCCTCCATCCATCTATGGTAGCCATGAGTTCTGGGATTACTGATTCCTCACCAAGTCTAGGCGATGATGAAGATGCTTTGTGGGTTGGTTCAGGCAAGGCAGACAGTGGTCTTCCTCGTGGTAGCGAAGCAGCAGGCCAGTGGGTTTAGGTGGAGAGACGGAAGTGTCTACGCCCCCTGGACTACCGGGGCGTGGCGGACCTGGTTCGATTTTTGCCCTCTACCTAAGGCAGGACCTCGTCGCCCTCTGTCCTTGGGTGGAGAAGGGGTTGGGCCTTTAGGGGGGTCTGGGGCCTCCTCGTCATCTACGGGGGCTGACCTTCGCTCCATGTCTATTACTTCTACTCGGAGTCTCCATGCCCATAAGGTGTTCGGGCAAATGCCCCAGAGGAACCCCTCTCAGTCTCATGCTCCTCTTATGCCGAGAAGCCTTCCTTCAGTGACATCTGCACCCAGCGGTGCCCTGCTACCCCCAAACTGCGGGATCGATTTCTCTCCCCCAGCCAAGGTCGACGAGGGCTTTGTCGTTGACATCCATACATTCGACATTGTCAATGCAACTGAGCGTTGTTCCCAAACTATTGTTGGATATGCAGTTGGCTCTCGACCCTACTACGGTCATCTCAAATCTTGGATCTCCCACGTCTGGAAAACCAAAGGCGATGTCCACCTCCACACATGCGAGAATGGTTTTTACTTATTCAAATTTGAGCTTGGGGCTGACTGTGACGAGAACCTCCACGGAGGTCCTTGGATGATGGATGGAAGTTTACTTGTGCTCCAGTGTTGGGCCACTCATATCGGCCTCGATCGTGACCATTTGTCGATGGTGCCACTTTGAGTCTGTTTTTCTCAACTTCCTATACAATTTTGGTCTTCTACGATTCTTGAGAAATTGGCGAGTGCGTTTGGTCGCCCTTTGTACACTAACTCTGCTATGACAAATGCTTCGTGCTTATCTTTCGCGAGATGCTTTGTCGAGGTCGAATCTAGCTCAGAGTTCCCTTCATCGATCACTACTCACCTTCCTGATGGTTCCCTTATCCATGTGGCAATGAAGTTTGAACGTATCATGCCCCATTGTTCTCACGGTCACTTCTTTGGGCACACATTGGCACAGTGTGGCTCCCCGTCACTCCCGACTTCTCCCCCTTTGTTGCCCCAAGATGCTGCCAGAAGGCTGCAGCCTGCTGCAATGCAAGCTCTGAGCCATGCCCTTCTATCCTCTTAGTGTCATGGATGCTATTTGGGTCACTTCATCCCCCTCTGCACACCCCCTTGGTGATACTGCTTCCAAGGGCGCTGCTACATCGACCCACACTTCTGTGGCCTCTCTGTCTGATGCAAATGACCTGTCGGAGTTTGATGGCGATATTAAGGTGGTTCTGGTTATGGATGAGTGCCGATCTGGAAAAGATGCTGATGTAAGTGCTGCTCCCATGAGTCCTCCCCATGTTGTTGCCACACCCAGCTGTGAGTGCCCCTCCAACGCCCAGAAATAAGGTACTCCTGCTCCCCTCTCTTTTGGATTGGCTGATATTAGGTATATTACCCTATTACCTCATTTTGATGCCCCCATGGGTGGAAAGGTTATTGGCATCTCTGCCACCCCGATAGGGGGCTCTATTCATACCCCATGCATTTCTCTTTAAGCGTCTGAGGGCTCTATCATTGCCCCCAACTTGAGGGGGATGAGAGTTGATGCTATCTCTTTGGCCTCTCTTGACGCTATCTCTTGCTCCATCGCCACTGAAGTTGGCTTGTCTCAGGCGGTTGGTATTACCTCTCCTGGATGTGTTCGGGACCTGGCAGAGTGTGATGTTGCATCTGACTTGTTGGTTTCTTGTACACCTATTGTCGTGGGGCTTCGGGGTGAGCCTTTGGTAGTGGATGTGGTGTCTGATGTCGTCGATGTCACAGAAGTGCTGGGCGATTCTTTGGCAGTGGATGCTTGGAGGGTTGGTGAGACTTCGCAGTTGGAAACCAATTATGGTGTGACTGGAAATCTGGGTGCGGGGAGGAATGTTGTGGCATCTACTGTGGGGATTGTTGGTGTGATTCAGCCGTTGGAGCGATTGAGTCCTAATGTTTATCAAGATCTGGGGGGTTCATGGCAAGTGCTGCCGATTTGCCTGTCCTTAGTCTTGCCCGAATTGTGTCTCCCCCGTCCCATGCCATCCTCCCCTCGGTCTGCCCCCCTCTGGATGTCTTATTCTGGCCACCATTCCCAACCCTGCCTATGCCATCCTTATAAAAAACAATAAAAGCAGAAAGCCTCAAACTCGGGAGGTCCGACCCCCTCTTGAGTGAAGACTAGAAGCCAAACGCCCATATTTGTTAATTTATGTTTATCTTAGTCTGGAATGTTTGCAGGTTGAATTCTAGAGCTCGTCGTAGGGACATGTGGTACCACATTAATAAGCACACGGTTTCTCTTGTGGGTCTTTTGGAGACCAAGGTTTTGGATCCCAATGGAGATATTGTGTCCTCCTGCTGCCCAAATGGGTGGGTGTTCTTCAATAATTACTCACATACTGCGAAGGGTAGGATTTGGGTCTTGTGTAACTCGACGGTCTGGGATTGCTCCATTATTACTTCTACTGCTCAGCATATCTCCCTCTCTTGCAATAATCAGGGTGGCTTGTCTGTGTCTATATCGATTGTCTATGCTTATAATTTGGCGTATGAACGTGGTCGACTTTGGGATTCTCTCCTTAGTGACTGCTCCCTGATTGGTGGTGGTGCTTGGGCAGTATTGGGGGACTTCAATGTGACCCGGTTTATTGATGAGAAGGTGGGCGGCCGCACTCTCTTGTCCATTCAACTGGAGGAATTTAACAGGTGTATTGATGGTTGTGGATTAGATGATATTCAGTGTGTGTGGGACCATCTAAGCTGGAGTAACAATTCGTCTATTGGTTCCTGCATCTCATGTATGCTGAACAGGACCCTTGTTAGTGTTGACTGGATTACCACTCTCACTGACGCCTTCGGCACATATCTCCCTCCTGGGAGCAACAATCACTCTCTGATGCTAATCCAGATTATCCTCCCCATTGACTCTGAGCCCAAGCCTTTCCATTTCTTCGGACACTACCTCCAGATCCCTGGCTTCTATGCCCTCTTGCTGCAGGTCTGGCATGGGCGGTACTCGGGCTCTCCTATGCTCAGGCTTGTGTCTAAACTCAAGGCCCTCAAATCTGCCATCTGTGATTGGCCCCTGGCCCGCCACCAATTTCCCCCATCGAAGGTTATTAGGAATGACATCTCTCTTTTGTGGGCTAGGCCTAACTTTCATTCCTGCCCGAATCTCATTCAACAGGATCGTGCCCTGGGCTCTCTCTCGTTTCTAGCCTGGACTGTGAGGAGAGCCAGGCAAGACAAAAGAGCCGCCTGATTTGGCTCACTCAGGGGGATATGAACACTCAGTTTTTCTATGCAGCCACCGAAGACCGTGTGGCTAGTAGTAGTCTTATGCACTTGGTTGGTGCAAGGGGAGCCCGCCACCAGGGTTGCCACTCTTCGTTCTGAGACAGTTGATTTCTTTGCCATTATTTTTCGCCAGGATTCTTGCCCTACCTCTTTCCCTGAGATTATTCCCAAGCGCATTCTTTCCCATGATGCTGGTGTTTGGATGGGCAGATGTGTTTTTGATCAAGAGATCAAGAAGGCCGTTTTCTCCTTGGACACAGACAAGTCCCCTGGCCTGGATGGGTTCCCCCCTCTTTTCTTTCAGGAGCTATGGGAGGTGGTGGGTAGGGATGTCCTTCGTGCTGTGCATTCTTTCTTCACCTCTGGTAGTATCCTCAGGCGGAGTAATCATACCTTCCTCACTCTGGTCCCTAAGTCTCCTAATGCTTCTTCTGTTGGTGACTATTGCCACATCTCTTACTACAACATGATCTATAAGACCATTCCCAAGGTTCTTAGCCGCAGATTGGCAGATGTGATTTCGAGGCTGATTTCCTGGAACCAGTCGGCTTTCATTAAGGAACGACTCATTTCGGATTCTTCTCTTCTTGCCCATAAGCTCATTTGTGATTTCTCTGCTTCTCTGGGGGCTAAGGCCTGCATTCAGGTGGATTTGCAGAAAGCCTTTGATGGTTCCAACTGGGAGTTCATATACTTCTTCCTCCTCTGCATTGGCTTCCCTTCATCCTTCATCCGCTGTGTTAAGGTGTGTTTTGATTTTTCCTCCTTCTCGATACTTGTTAATGGGTCTCATGCAGGGTTTTTAAGATAGCAGAGGGGTGCGTTAGGGTGGATCCTATCTCCATGTTCCCCTCGTTATTGTCATGGAGGCCTTTACTCTTCTGATGTACCATGCCACTCTTTCTGGTGCCATCCGCCCCCTAAAAGGGGGGTTTGCGTATCCCTTCTCATCTCCTTTTTGAAGAGACATGCTTTTCTTTTGCAAGGCGGAGGCTGGTTCTTTTGTAGAGCTTGGCAGGCTCCTCCTCGTTACATCTCCTGACTGGTCTTGAGGTGAACAAGGGAAAGAGTAAGTTGATTCTCAGTAAGTGGTTGAACATAGGCATGTAGCTCTTCCTTCTTCTTGTCATCCCTATTGCAGTCCCCCGGTCAAGAACCTTGGGCTTTCTCTCTCGTCTAGCACCCAGCGGTGAAATTATTTTTTGGGCTTGTAGACAACTGCAAGTCCAAGATTGATGGATGGTCATCTAGGCTTCTATTCACTTCTGGGCACATCGAGCTTGTCTGTGCCATAATGTTAGGATCGATAAGACACTCTAGAGGGGGGTGAATTGGGTGAATGCAGAATTAACAATATTTAACGATACAAGCATGTTTAATTAATATGATTTGCAGAAATAATCACATGTAGTCAAAAGATATGTAGAAAATAACATACATCCAATCACAGATGACACCAAGATATACCATGGTTCAGTTAACATTGACCTTGTACTCATTTTTAGATCTATTGTAAAGTCTTTGAAGAAGACTTGGTGTTTGTAATTCCCGTGTTAAGGGAAGGTGGTGTTGGAAATCCTAGTTGGTTGTAACTAGGTGAGTGTGTTGAAAATTCCTAGCGAGAGAAGCTATAAGATTGTATTGCAGTTTGCAATAGTGGATTAAATATCGAACGAGGTCGGGGACTGGATGCACCCAGGATGGGAAACCAGGATAAATTGATGTGTTTACGTTGTGCATCTCTCTCTCTCTCTCTCTCTCTCTCTCTCTCTCTCTCTCTCTCTCTCTCTCTCTCTCTCTCTCTCTCTCTCTCTCCCTCCCTCCCTCCCTCCCTCTCTCTCTCATTATTACTGCTTATAGCGGTTATTTCCACTGTAACTCATATTTCTTACAAGCATATAATTTTGTGTTGATTAAGTACAAATTGAGATAACACTCATTCGAGACTTAGGCAATGATTTAGAAGGATTTTATTTATACGAAGAAATTTACTATTTGTTGACAACCCTATTCAACCCCCTTCTAGTGTTATCTGCCATTCACTGGATCCAACAAACACCCACGACATATCATCGGATTCAGGGCCGATCCCCATACAGACAGGAATGAAAATTGTTCTTCATGGAAAAACCTTATTACCGAGCTCCCTCATGGACTGAATCTATTCTGACCGACTGTTGGCACCAAGTGGCAGGTGGGCGAGGCCCTAAGTGCCCGAGCGATGGGCAGGCGAGACCCCAAGTGCCCGAGCAACAGGCTAGTAGGCCCCCTAGCGCTCGAGCAGCTAGTTAACGAAATCTTCAGCGCTTGATGTTGCTCTTTTGCCAAAGAAGGTAGAAGAGTCACTGCCCAAGGAATGACAGGGCTGAGCCCCTTTTGGCCGAGCCACTAAACAAAGCAGGGGAATCCATAGAGGTATAAGCTTTTTATAGCCTCCTTCGTCCAATCAAGAGGGGAAAATGAATGACCCCTCGGTCAAATCTCCGGCGACGGGGCATATACCCAAGGCCGGCAGTGAACGTGGCAGAGCCCGAGACTATCATTATTTTCTCTGATCCACAGTAAACGGGAAAAACAAAATTAAGTCTGAATTCCTTTTATATCGCTCTGATATCAATGTTGAAAATCAAAGGGGATGAATACATCACCTTCGCATCAGAATAGGATAGAAAGGAGGGGGAATTACTAGTTTCGGATCGAGAATAGAATCACCGAAGGAAACCAAACTTCAGATTCACCACCAATGTTACCCTGACCTTCTTATTCTATTTGGGCAAGAAAGAAAAGAGCATATCTTTTATTTCTATATTTCTCTTACGTAAACTCCCAAGGTGCATATAAATAGGAATGATGGGGGAGGAAGTTTATGTAAACTTTTAACGTTGTAGGGTAGTTAGTATTGTTGGCCTAGTTAACCCACTAACTATGTCACACATTTAATTTTGATGATGACAAACAAGTCACATGCTACTAATATGTTTGTTTAGTGACTTTCAGATCAAAACAAGACTACATTAACCAAGGGGCAATTTCGTAATTTTTACATCATTCAACTTGTCTCAAAGATGCTGAAAGATCATTGTCTATGGCCAAGAACATCATGATAATTCTCTATGAATTATTGATCATTCCACATTTTACACCCCTTTTCTGCATGTTTACATGCCACTTTGATTGCTCATATCGTGATTTTCACGATTATTCGACAATATTGCAATGCTTTTCACGATTTCTTGTTTTTGTCGTATTTCGGGAGATATGGAGTGATTCGGAGTGATTTTGAGATCAAGAGGGTTTGCACCCACTCCGGAGTGTCACCCAAGTCTATTTTGGGGGCTATTCGGCGATGGGAGACAATTGGAAGAGGAAGGAACTTCATAGGAGCGACGAGGAAGCGAAACGAAGAAGATTGGGCATCTGCAGCATCTCACTCGGCCGAGTGAAGCACTCACTCGGCCGAGCAAGAAGACCACTCGGCCGACCAGACCGGACACACACCAACAGAAGGAAATCGGCGTGCACTCGGCCGAGTGACGATAGTCCACTTGGCCGAGTATGAAAATCCTCTCGCCCGAGTGGCACAGGAAAATCCACAACAAAAGAGGCCGACTTACTGGAAATGTACAGGTGATTCAGGGTTTCGACTCGGCCGAGCATGAAAAGCCCCTCGGCCGAGTAAGTAAAGCCATTCGGCAGAGTCAATTTCGAAGACAGACCCCCGAAAATCCCCAACTTACTGTAAATGTACAGGGTTTGTCACTCGGCCGAGTGACATTTGTCACTCGGCCGAGTGAGCCGCCCCGCCTGCTGCGTAAACTGCGATTTCTGGGCTGCGCAGGGGCATTTTTGTCACGATTTTTTGGGCGTTTTTGAGGGGTATTTAAACCCAATTTTTGCCCTAGTTTAGAAGAACTTTTTTGAAACTTTTGGCAGCCTTTTTAGAGAGCTTTTTAGATCAATAGATTTATCTTTTCTCTTGGAGATTAAAAGGTTATTTTTGTTGGATGCTATTGGGTTCTCATTGGTTTGTCTCTTTTCTAATCAAAACTCCATTTTTGTTGATAATTTCTCTATTGGAATGAATTGTGCTGAATTTATTATTGATTTTCTCATGAATTGCATGATGATTAGTGAGTAGTTTTATTGTCCTAGGGCATAGGGATGAACCCTATGGACCCTATTTCTGAATTGTGACGAATTGGTGAAATTCTTGCTAGAATTGCTTAGGGTTAGGTTGGGATTGATTAATTACGGATAGCTAGGGATTTATATTGATTGGGATTTGCAAGAGATTGGATCCCAATTGATAGAAAGCCCTAGAAATTCGATTTAGATTTACGATTGGACTTCTCTAGAATTGGTTTGCAAGAGATTGGGCCAAAGCTAGGATTTTTAATCGTGTTTCTATACCAATACACGTTTGCAAGAGATTGGACGGGTACGAACTATCATAACCTAGGTCGTGGCTCGAGTTTGCACGAGAGTGGGCTCGAGATACGATTGAACGATGATGTCGATCCTAATGCTATCGGCTTAGGCTAGGGTATGCAAGAGATTGGGCCCTACCCTAGGTTCTCTATAGACCGGCAATAGCGCGAGAGTGTGAGCTTGGTTCTACATCTAGTTGCGACTAGTTCACCTAAGATTCAAGTCTAGCAATGATGAAACCTACGAATCACAACGATGAGATACGGTCCGTAGCGAGGATTCCCTATCCCTAGGTGTTTTTATTTTATTGATATTTCCATAGACATTCGAACGATTGTGACAATTTCACCCCCGAATCATTCTCGACCATTTTGATAGCTAGGTGATTAGAAGGAGACACTGTCATTGTTCCTCCCTGAGTTCAATACCCGCTCGTCGCTACACCGTGCGCTTGCGATAAGACTACGAGTCGCTCGTCCCGGGTGCGTGTGCATACCGGGGCTGCGATCAAGTTTTTGGCACCGTTGCCGGGATTTATCTCCGTGTATTTGCGCCATACTAGGTTGTGCTCTAGGGTTGCATTTTGAAGCGATCAAGTTTTTGGCGCCGTTGCCGGGGAGGCGACATTGTTTTATTCTCTTTACTTAGTGTCTTCTTTTTCTTTTATTACTTTTATCTTTATACTCCGTATTCGTGCTAACAATTCCTTTAAAACTCTGTTTTCCTTTGCATGTACACGAGATCTACGGCAAACCCCGAGGAAATACTATTTGATCCGGAGATCGAACGTACCGTGAGGAGGATAAGAGCCGAGAGAAGGAACGCTACGGAGGATAATTGTATGAACCGTGTGGAGACACCGGAGGAGCTAGCCGCACGTATGGCGAGGATCATATCCATCAGAGATAGGCTTCGGCCTAAGACTTCTTCCACCACATCATCCATCGCCATGCCGGAACTAGCGGTGGACAAGAATTTTGAGCTAAAGACGGGATTGGTTGTATTGATGCAACAAGACCTGTTTCATGGGAACTCCCATGAGAATCCGCATTATCACATCCAGCTTTTCTTGTCCAAGTGCGCCACCTTCCAAATGCCGGGCATTTCCGTTGATGCAATCCGACTGCGACTCTTCCCCATTACACTCAAGGCCAAAGCATTATATTGGTTGAGGACGCAGGCGGAAGGTACATTCACCACTTGGGATGAGTTGGCTAGCGCATTCGTTGACAAATTCTACCCGCCATCCAAGACGGTGAAAATACGGAGTGCTCTCATGTCTTTTAAGCAAGGACCACAGGAGACCCTATATGAAGCATGGGAGCGCTTCAAGGATTTACAACATCAATGCCCCCATCACAGTATAGAGGATTGGGAGCTTGTTCACAGTTTCTACAATGGACTCCAACCGGGAACAAAGCAAATTATAGACGCAACCGCCAATGGAGCCATATTATCGAAGACCCCGGATGAAGCTACGTCCTTATTAGAGGAGATGGCCTCTAATAACCAACAATGGGGCGACGAGCGAGGACATTCTTCATCTTCCTTGAAGCCCACTAGCATTTATGAGGCCAAGGCCGTAGCGGAGCTTTCAAACAAATTTGATTCTCTTCACAAGGTAGTGGAGAGATTAGCGAAGTATATCACCGGGCCACAAGGAGCACCCTCTACGTCTACGCCGATAAGCAATATGAGTGATTGGCAAGACCAATCCCAAGCCATGTATGTAGGAGGGGACAATGGAGAGGGAGCCTTGGAGCAAGTACAATATGTTGTGGGGAACTCCGGATATTGGGCCAACCCGGCCGCTAGAAACCATCCGGGCTTTTCATATGCAAACAATGATGGTGCTTTGAACCCGCCACCGCAACAACTTCCTCAAGCTCTACCTCCACTACCACAACCTCAATATCAACCGAGGGGGCCACCGTAACAAAATTACCCACCGAGGCAACAAGCCGGACCATATAGACCTCCCGGTTATAACCAAGGTTGGAGAGCTCCCAACCCACCTCAAGCTCAACCACGATTGGATCACGAAGCTAGGGTGGAGGAATTCATGGTGGAGCAGAGAAAGATAAATGCTAAGTTGATGGCGGGACAAGATTCCCTAAGTACTGTCGTCGCTCAACTTGGAGAGCAACTTGCGTTGCTCAACAAGAACGCCCAACAATTCCCGGCTCAACCCGAGCCCAATCCACAGAGCAACACCAGACACGTCAATGCGGTGGTTGCGGTTACAACAAGGGGCGGGAAGGATACCACTCCAGCTATGACCCAAAGCAAGCAACCCATGGTGGAAATTTTGGAAGAAAAAGAGACGGAAATTGAGGAGGAGAGCCAAAAGGAGCCAATTGGAGGAGGAAGTTCCGAAGTGGAAAAGCCAAATGATGAGCGCCGCTACATGCCACCGGTGCCGTTTCCACAACGGCTAGCTAGAGCCAAGATAGAGAAAAGGCTCGCCAAGTTTCTTGAATATTTGAGGGGAGTAAGCCTCAATATTCCCTTCCTAGATGCTATAGTGGAGATCCCGTCATACGCAAAGTTCTTGAAGGATTTGATATCGGGAAAGAAAATGAAGGAGAAAATCATGCTTGTGGAGCAAGGAACTTGGTTTACCCGGAAGGAGAAGGAGCCCACGAAATTCAAGGATCCTGGGAGTTTTCGCATCCCTTGCACACTTGGAGGCGTCCCGTTGCAAAAAGTTTTAGTTGACTTGGACGTGAGTGTGAGCCTTATGCCCCTTAGCATGTTCTGGAAATTGAACACGGGCACCGACTGGAAGCCGACCGACATGAGAATTCAACTTGCGGACGGTCGGATTACTAGGCCGGTAGGGATCGCGGAGAATATTCCACTTCAAGTTCCGGGAGGAAAATGCTTACCTTGTGATTTTGTAATCATGGACATCAAGGAAGAAGGCGACACTTCACTCATACTCGGAGGCCCGTTCCTCGACACTGCCGGTGTTATCGTCGATGTGCAGGAAGGAACTCTATCCTTGAATGTGGGGAACATCGAGGTCGAGCTTCATATATCTAAAGCTATAAAGCATATGACCTATCACGAGGAGTTGGACTACTTGGACCTCCTCGATGAAGTGATTGAAGAAGCTATCCCCCACTCTATTGGCACTCTCCATGACGATGGCTTTGAAGAAGGCCAAGCTTTTAGCGATGAAGAGAAGTTGGAGGACCCGCCAGATAGCTCCACGGACGGTGATGAAGGCGAGCTGATGTCGCAAGAATACGAGAGCTTTGCAATCTCTCAAAGGCCAAGAATCCGAAGAAAGCTCCACCGAATGGAAGATCGGTGTCACCGGCCAAAAAGAAGATAGGAACAAGCTTTAGCTTGGGGGACTTATCCCCCAACATTACCGATGATGAGGGGGTGTCGAGGAAGACCGATGATCATCACGACCCAAACCCAAGCGGCCTTCCCGACAAGTTCGACGGGCGTATCTCGTATGCGCCCAACATCACAAGCCAAACGAATATCTAAAGGGGTCGAGCTCATGACCTTAAACGAGCGCTTGCCGGGAGGCAACCCGACGGTTTTTGCATTATTTTTATTTGATTTTCATTTTTGGTTTAGATTTTTATTAGTGTTTATAGTCTAGTGTCTATGAAAATCGTGACAACGGGTCCTAATTTTCATGACAGGAGAAGGAGAAAGGGAGATCAATCATATGGAGGATGACCGAGGCAAGGAAGAGCGCTCCAGAAACGCGCTCAGGCCTTAAGAAGAGGAAGAAACAGACTGGAGGAAGAAAAACAGAGACTGGAGCGAAAACAGAGAGCCGATGCAGAAAATAGCACATCACTCGGCTGAGTCGCATATGCCACTCGGCCGAGCAAAGACTCCACTCGGCTGAGTGGAGCACCAATCATGGAAGTTTCTGCAGACCAACTCTCTGTCAATTTTTATTAGTTTTAGTTTTATTTGCCACTCGGGTGAGTGACTTGTCACTCGACCGAGTGAAACAGATACCCTCCTAGCTTAAAAATTGCTGAGTGACAGAGCCACTCGACCGAGTGGAGTTTCTCCTTCGGCCAAGTGAAGCAAAGCCACTCAGCCGAGTCGTAAGTGGCGAGGAGAATTTTCAAACTTTTTTGCTTACGCCACTCGGCCGAGTGACATCATCACTCGACCGAGTCGTAACAATTCCTATATATAGCGGTTGCGGGCTGCGCGAAAATCGAAACATAAAAATCCCAATTTCTGCCCGAGCCCACTGTCGCTTGAGCTTCCTCGGCCGCTGCGATCTCTCCTCACCCGCTGCGACCTTGCCGTCGCCCGAGGCGACCCCCCTTCGCCGGCGATCGACTGCCCACCGACCGCCGACGACCGGCCACCACCACCCCTCGCCGGCGTCGGCCGCCACCACCTCCAATCGCCCGTTTTCAACCCAAAACTCCCATTTCTCCCCGTTTCTCTTGATTCGTACGCCCGTTGACCCCCAAATCAAAATTAATTTTCATATCTATCTACTATCCCCCATCTCCCCCATATATATTGAATATTATTTTCTGATTTGATCGTTTGATTTGCAGGCTAGCTTGGGGGGAGCTTTGGGGAGTTTTTGGACGTGCATTGAGCTTCGCGGCGGAGGCGTCTCTTCGCACACACTGCTGATTTGCTCTCGCGTCGTGTTCAGGTACATTCGTTCCATCATTTAGCGTATCGTAGTATTTATTTGGTTGGGATACGTCTCGCGGCACACATGCCACCGCGCACTAGGCCACGTACACGGGGAGCCTCTTTGAAGCGGAAGAGGACCGATGATCCTGGTCCCTCTTCCGCTAGGGAGGACTCCCCTCCACCAATCCTGCCACCGCCACCACCACCTACACAACCGATCCAGTCCCTCCACCCGCTCCCACCGTCGGGCCGATGGGGATTACGTTTCGAAATGACGCACATCGTGCCAGATTTGAGCGTATCTGCCATTGCTCGATAGTACCCTCTAGGTTTGCACACCTAGCCGACCTAGACCACCTAGGGGTACTCGAGGGGCTTCTCATGTTGTACGACAACGTGGGATGGTGTGATTTTCTGGCGGTGTCGACGGATACTTACATCCGTCCGACACTCGAGGTCCTCAGTTCCATTGACCGGACCCCTGGAGGATGCACATTCCGTTTGATGGATCGAGAGTGCGAGATCACTCTTGACATGCTTAGAGCATTCTTCCAATGGCCCGTCGTCCCTGTCCCAGACCGCGCTTACGCTCCCACGCACATCCAACCCCCGTCGTTCGACACACACGTCTTCTGGACACGGATCACGGGATCCCCACTTGCCTTTGACCCTAGTAGGGCTAAGGCCTCAGCTATCCTCCACCCCTGCCTCCGTATTGCACAGCGCCTAATGGCGACTACTTTCCTCGCGAGGTACGAGCCCGGGACCTTGTCTACACCAGAGCTCTACATGCTCTACGCGATGACTCGCCCTAGGGTTCTAGATAGGGGTAGCGACGATTTGGTCCCTGCCGTCGAGATCGACATTGCCAGTTGGTTTTTAGACTGCATTATCATTTCGGTGAGTGCTCGCTCCCCTATCTGTTGTGGCAGTCTGATCACTCTTTTGGCCCTTATGACAGGCGTCGACCTTCCTGACGACTTGCGTCGAGCTCCGGGCCCCACTTCACTTTCGATAGATGTTATGGCCCGGATGAAGATGCTTCGTCCCCACGGTCGCCAGCACTGGGTGTGGTTGCACGGTCCCTTCAGCGCTGACTACATGGTTCTTCCGAGCCCCGCTCGGACACATATTGGACCGGCACACGGGGACTGGATTCCAGCGATGGATCTCTTCATCCCCACTACCTATGTGCTTGAGCCCGAGGATGCTGAGCAGGCACCCCCTGCACCACCTGTTGACCCCGTGATCCCTCAGCCTGCCCCTGCACTGTCTGCACCTCCCGACACCTCTGTCCACACGTCTGTTAGTGTCGGGAGCACTTTAGCTGAGCCGTCAACCACCACCTCCACCACTGAGCCTATGTCCGTTGAGCCTATCACCTCTCTGAGTCTCGAGCGTCCACCCACCATTCTTGAGAGCGTCGAGTCTTCCTTCACTGCTGTCATGGAGACCCTTTCCCGATTGCTGTCCACGACTCATGGGGAGTCATCTTTTATGCTCTACATAGCCTCCCCAGTCGTCGACCTTTCGGTCTCCACCGCCCCTGTCTTTACCGAGAGCGTCGTGACTTCTGTCCCCACGTCTGCGTCACTGACCTCTCCTGCTGCCTCGTCGCCCATTTTAACTTCCACTTCTGCTGCTGCTGCTTCCACTTCGACACAGCCTGCGTCCCAGCCTCACACTGAGGCTGGGCATCACGTCATGAGCACAACACCACTACCCCACTACCCTGCTGGACCCATCCTCTACACTGCCTACATGAGACAGCCCCGTACTTCACCTATCAGACCTGTGCGTCCCTCTGCTCCACCACCCCCCGACACTCTAGTTCAGAGCATTCGTGCTCTTGAGGGGGCTGTTAGTGGACTTAGGGGGGACTTTAGGGCTCTCTCCGCCATAGTAGGTTCCTTGCATACCCGCGTCGCCATCCTTCCCGATATTCAGGCTTGCCTGAATCAGATTCTGGCGCGTCTGCCTCCACCACCCACACCCACCCAGCAGATACCACGCCCACCACCTCCTCCACCACAGGACGGTGCTGGTGCAGCACCACCACCACCATAGGCACACTCTTGATGCCTCTGATATATATTTGTCGTTTTGCTGCCCGTTTGTTCTTGGGCCTGGTGATTTTTTGCCCCCCTCCTCCACGTACTATTTTGATGCCTTCCTGGTCATATCTTTTTTATATATTTTTGGGAGTGAGGGAGAGACTTTTTGGGGACACTTATATTTGCACCATCCTGATCTTTGCGTGCATCACATTCATTCACATCTTATTTTCTTTTTGTTTTTTCTTTCTTTTTCATCATGCATGCATCCTCACCCACCCCACCCACTTCACGTCTCTCGGTGTGCTACACTCCGGACATTGAGGACACTGTGCACTTCGGCTTGTGGGAGTGAGTTCCCACACTTTTTATTTTTACCACCCTTTATTTTTTATTTCTCACATTTTCTTTCCACTTTTGCACTTATTTTCACCACTTTTTCATTTTTTATCATGCATCACGTTTTCTTATCTTTTTTGAGTATGCTGCATTGTATATATAGTTCTATTTTCTTTTATCTTTGTTTCTTTCATCTTTTGCTAGAGATGACTTTTCTGTGATGATGATGACGTGGTGTTAGCTTATCTCTATGTGCATGCTATTTTGTCATGTCATAACTTTTGTTTCAGATATCATGTGATATGTCCTGCTTTGCATTTGAAATGGTAACCCACTCTTTTTCTGTATGAATATGGATGAAATTCTGTTATTAGCTGATGTCTGATGATTCATATGTATGCTTTTTATAGAAAACACACCAAGCTTCACGCATTGATTGCTTATATCTGGAGTACTGCTTTCCTTTCTCATATCACTTCTTATTACATGAACTTCACTTTCAGGTTGATTGAATGTTTGCTAGGGTGATATATCTGGACTAGTTTACTTTTTGAGATTAAACTGAGTAGATTATATTACTCTGCTGAAAGTTGTCGTGCACGTCCTATAGAGTGAACCGAGTGATACATTTATTTCTTTAGATCTCCACATATCTTGAGCATCATTTCTCTATTTGAAATTCATTGGTGAATCCCCCCTTGGTAAGTCTATTATCGGCATTTCCCCCGCTATTAATTTTCATGCTCCAAATCCCCAAAATTAAAAAGAAAAAAATATACATGTATATCCTTCTCTCGTTTGATTTGGGATAGCTTATGTATATATGTTTATTCAAAAAAAAATAAAAATAAATACATAAATAAAAAGAGAAAAAGAGAAAAATTGAGAAAAAGAAAAGAAAAGAGAAAAGAAGTTTATAACGATCCCATCTCATACTATCTCCCTCTTTCTTCCCTTTTTTAATTTTATTTTTATTTTTTTTGGAGCTTCAAAAGAAATGGTGAATGTACATATTGATTTGTTTATGCCGCCACGCTTATGGATAAGCTTGGGGGAGAGGATCCAATAATGTGTGAGAGAGTGACTACTTGACGGTGCATGACAACCTAGGCTAAGTAATCTTCTATACTCGGTGAGATTGCTAAAGTTTCACGAAATCCAGAAATCGACACTTAGCATTCATTTCATGAAAACCATACTTTTCTATTCTTACTATTCCATATCGTGTGATATCTCTTATACTCCTTATAGAAAGCATTCAATTGAAAAGTGTGTGATCTATGGTTATGCATACCGCTTTAGATGTTTCAGACGATGCTAATCCTAGAATGATTACATATTTCATGCTATTTTGATATTTTGGGGTTTTCTATTTCGATTGCATCATTATACTATGATATCGAGATAAAAGTCTGTGACATGTGTTTTATATTCGATGTATGCCGTATGAGTAAGCAAAACCCACGTCCTGAGAAAAATGATCTAGCACCCCCCTTCTTCGCTTTCCATTCTGTTTTTATTTTTATTTTTATTTTCTCCTTCTGTTCCATTGTTTTGCACGTCGGGTTCGCTTTTTACTCATCTTCCTCGAGGACGAGTAAGAGGTAAGCTTGGGGGATTTTGATCACTCCATATTTTACACCCTTTTTATGCATGTTTGCATGCCACTTTGATCGCTCATATCGTGTTTTTCACGATTATTCGACAATATTGTGATGCTTTTCACGATTTCTTGTTTTTGTCGTATTTCAGGAGATATGGAGCGATTCGGAGTGATTTTGAGATCAAGAGGGTTTGCACCCACTCCGGAGTGTCACCCCAGTCTCTTTTGGGGGCTATTCGACGATGGGAGACAAGTGGAAGAGGAAGGAACTTCATAGGAGCGACGAGGAAGCGAAACGATGAAGATTGGGCATCTGCAGCATCTCACTCGGTCGAGTGAAGCACTCACTCGGCCGAGCAAGAAGACCACTCGGCCAATCAGACCGGACACACACCAACAGAAGGAAATCGGCATGCACTCGGCCGAGTGATGATAGTCCACTCGGCCGAGTATGAAAATCCCCTCGCCCGAGTGGCACTGGAAAATCCACATCAAAAGAGGCCGACTTACTGGAAATGTACAGGGGATTCAGGGTTTCGACTCGGCCGAGCATGAAAAGCCCCTCGGCCGAGTGAGTAAAGCCACTCGGCCGAGTCACTTCCGAAGACAGAGCCCCGAAAATCCCCAACTTACTGTAAATGTACATGGTTTGTCACTCAGCCGAGTGACATTTGTCACTCGGCTGAGTGAGCCGCCCCGCCTGCTGCGTAAACTGCGATTTCTGGGCTGCGCACGGGCATTTTTGTCACGATTTTTTTGGGCGTTTTTGAGGGGTATTTAAACCCAGTTTTTGCCCTAGTTTAGAAGAACTTTTTTGATACTTTTGGCAGCCTTTTTAGAGAGCTTTTTAGATCAATAGATTTAGCTTTTCTCTTGGAGATTAAAAGGTTATTTTTGTTGGATGCTATTGGGTTCTCATTGGTTTGTCTCTTTTCTTATCAAAACTCCATTTTTGTTGATAATTTCTCTATTGGAATGAATTGTGCTGAATTTATTATTGATTTTCTCATGAATTGCATGATGATTAGTGAGTAGTTTTATTGTCCTAGGGCATAGGAATGAACCCTATGGACCCTATTTCTGAATTGTGACGAATTGGTGAAATTCTTGCTAGAATTGATTAGGGTTAGGTTGGGATTGATTAATTACGGATAGCTAGGGATTTATATTGATTGGGATTTGCAAGAGATTGGATCCCAATTGATAGGAAGCCCTAGAAATTTGATTTAGATTTACGATTGGACTTCTCTAGAAATGGTTTGCAAGAGATTGGGACAAAGCTAGGATTTTTAATCGTGTTTCTATACAAATACACGTTTGCAAGAGATTGGACGTGTACGAACTATCATAACCTTGGTCGTGGCTCGAGTTTGCACGAGAGTGGGCTCGAGATACGATTGAACGATGATGTCGATCCTAATGCTAGCGACTTAGGCTAGGGTATGCAAGAGATTGGGCCCTACCCTAGGTTCGCTATAGACCGGCAATAGCGCGAGAGCGTGAGCTGGGTTCTACATCTAGTTGCGACTAGTTCACCTAAGATTCAAGTCTAGCAATGATGAAACCTACGAATCACAACGATGATATACGGTCCGTAGCGGGGATTCCCTATCCCTAGGCGTTTTTATTTTATTGATATTTCCATAGACATTCGAACGATTGTGACAATTTCACCCCGAATCATTCTCGACCGTTTTGATAGCTAGGTGATTATAAGGAGACACTGTCATTGTTCCTCCCTGAGTTCGATACCCGTTCGTCGCTACACCGTGCGCTTGCGGTAAGACTACGAGTCGCTCGTCTCGGGTGCGTGTGCATACCGGGGCTGCGATCAATTATAGCTTGAAAATCATGGCCAAATATCAAATAGAAGATGAAGGGGAAATTTGGCAATTTACATCATTCAACTTGTCTCAAAGATGCTCAAAGATCATTGTCTATGGCCAAGAACATCATGATAATTCTCTATGAATTATAGCTTGAAAATCATGGCCAAAAATCAAATAGAAGATTAAGGGGCAATTTGGTAATTTACATTGGTTAAACATCCTCTAGAAAGTCAAAGGATAAAGAATAAGATAATTCATGAAAATAAGAGTTCAAATTAATCATGGAGTATCCAAGTTTAATGCACCATGAAGATTAAAAGTTTGACTAGTCAAAGTTTGGATTTAAAGAGGAGTTCCATCTCAAAAAGGAGTTTGATTTCTATTAGGAATCTTCTATTCAAATCCCTCATGCACAAGTCCTAAAGCTTTAAGGAGAATATGATTTGAGCAAAGACTTCGTCAAACTTATCTAGAAAATCAAATCATGAAGGAGAAAGAGTTCAAACTTATTTGGTTGACTTCTAAAGTCCTAATGCAAGTGGGATTCTACGAGTTCATGTGCACAAACAACTCTAGTTGGCTACTAGGTTAATGTGCAACATAAAGTTTGAATCCTACTAGGATTCACATGTATGCTAAACACAAAGAGATCTATCCAATTAATGAAGATTTGATTGAAGATTTGATGGAAGATTTGAAGGTAAAGTTCTAATTGAAGAGACACTAATATTCTATATAAAAGGAGAAGACCACTCACTTGGAGAAGTATCCCATTGCATCCCATTGAGCCAAAGTATTCAGAGATTACCCATTATCCCCCCAAGACCAAATTTCTCTCTTCCAAGTTTCATTGAGGTCATCAAATTTGCAGGAAGAAGAGGAAGCTCGATGTACGACGCTGAAAAGTGCATAACTTTTGATCAAAAGCTCCGATGGATGAACCGTTTACGCATGGATGACCACAACTTCATGCTCTATGCAACAATGATATTTATCTTCTGATCATCCAGGAAACACAAATCCATATTCAACAGTTGTCCAGAACATTCCATGTAGATTACAAATATGCGCAACGAACTTTAGAGGAGCATAACTTTTGATCCAGACGTCGGATTGACGAGCCGTTTATGCCCATATGATCATGATCTCACAAAATACTTCAAGGTGATATCTTTCTGATTTTTACTGCATTATTATATAAGTTTGAATATATTTTTGTGAAATTGTGTTGTGCATAGCTGTACTCAACAGCTATCTTCGTGCTTAAACTTTTGAACATTATCTTGTACGGTGTGATCACTACTTGAAAGTGTGATCAGAGTTGTTTTCTCTTTGGTTATAAATGGGGGTTAAATCCTCATATGTTTTGGGTTCGGAGTAGAGGCAGTGAGCCTCGGCGGGGAGCAACTCCGTTAAACACATTTGTGATTGTATGTTTTGCATTATTCCGATGTACTATAATTTTTAATTTATACCATACACCATATTCACCGTCCTCTAGGGTGTTTTTCAATTGGTATCAAAGAAGGATTCTTTTTAGACTCACAGTCTAGTTGAATCTCGATCCTTAATATGACACATAGTCATAACACTTCGCACGCTATCACAGATAATTCACAAGTACCCAAGAAATTTTTTGATACTTTAATTTCTTCTCTTGAAGGTATTGTGAATGCTTCGAAATCTGGAGGTGATGAAGAGATAGATGCCCTTACGTGAAAATTTAGAAAATTCTTGATGAACAACAAAAAGAAATTTGGCAACGTTGGGGGCAAAGAAGATGCATAAGAGGACACTGAATCTAGATGCTTCATATGCAACAAGAAATGATAGTCAGTTGTCCTCTTCCAAAGATTAGAGGAAATGAAAGAGGAAAGGAAAAAGAAACTGATGGAGGTAAGAAGAAAGCAAGAAGCGTGAGGCTAGCCACACATGGAGAAATTTTGTATATGAGCTCTCTTCTGAAGATTATTTGAAGAAGGACAATAGGACATGCTTCATTGCGGGAGATGAAAAGGTAAAATCTGAACGCTTCTCCATTGATGGTCATAGCTATAGTGAGAATATGTTCGCTGATTGGGAAGAATCTTATGAATATTTAGTAGAAGTCTTCAAAGACATAGCCCCTAAATATTCTAAACTTAAGAAACTTCGTAAATCATTAGAAGAGCGTCTAGGGGTCGTACGTTGAACATGAGAGAGATGAGCTTTACATCAAATGGAAGGAACAGAAACAAATTATACATCGCCTTGATGAAACCGCTTTAATGACCAAGATCTTAGAATTAAAAGAATCTAACAAAAAATTAGCTAAGTTAGAGCTTGAAAACTCTAATCTAGTTATAGATTTAAATGAGAAAATTAGCTCTTTAAATTCTAAAGATTCTGAAATAAAATTCTTAAATCAAAAGGTCTAATGTTACGGAGAAAAAATTGAGGATCTTGTGAAAGAAAAAGGTAAGTTGATTAAATGAAAAAAATATTGCTAATGAGATAGAAGAAAACAAGAAAGAGAAAATTTATGTTGCTAGGATTAATGAACTAGAGAAAGAAAATGAAGACCTTAGCAACATAAGAAAAAAGTTCACTAGTAGTCAAACGAGCTTCAATGAGATGTTAGATGGATTACATGAGCATTCTAGCACACATGGCATAGTGTTCAAAAAGAAGCAAAAGAAGCAACACCCTAATAATCCTAGGAAACCTGTTGAGAAGAGATTCGCTAGATACACAAGCTCTCCATCTAACACACATGATGTGAACATGTCCTCTTCTAGTCATTACCACTCTGATGTTACATAATTTTATGTAATAAGAAGGGATATGTCATCCATGATTGCTTCGCTTGCATTTATCCTGAAAAATTCATGTAGATTCCTAAACATCTTACAAAGTAAAGCAAATCATTCGCTAACACTACCGGATCCAAAAACATGGATACCAAAAGGTGCATCTTCCTCTGTAGGTGCACAATTGAGGTTCGAGTGATAGCATACATCGCATTGGTGAAAACGACATCACTACTACATATCCGGCCTTCAGCCACAGACAAATCCATGGCTGAAATCCGCTAGTCCGTGGCTGAACCATGACGGCCATGAAAAAAAATTCTGTGTCCAAAAAGTTGTGGCCGATACTGTAGTGGCTGATACCCCCTTTGCCCACGGAGCATTCTGTGGCCGATAATCTGCCATGAAGTACTGCCCACGGATGTCCGTGGCCGATTCCGAATAAAAATATATATAAAAATATCAGCCACAGACAAATCCGTGGCCGATAGTAATATACGGCTACAGAATGGACTGTGGCAAGTACTTAATCGCCACGGAACTCGTGCACCAACTTGACGTAAACCGTGCACAAAATCCGTGGGCAAAAATCTTCGGCCACAAAATTTTCCGTGGCAATAAATAAGCATCGGCCACGGAAAGGACACTGGCAAGAAAGTATTTGCCACGGATTCTGTGCACGAAAGTGTCAATTTTGTGCACATTATCCGTGGCCGATAACTATCAGCCATGGATCATTCCGTGGTTGTATATTACTATCGGCTACGGATTTGTCCGTGGATGATAGTTTAAAATGATTTTAAAAAAACTGCAAAAATTCCTACATACAATAATATAAATTTCTAACAATATCAGAAATACCTGTATACAACATAATAAATCACACAACTAATTAAAATTAAATGCACACAAATTCATTAAAAAATCATATATATTATATAATACAATAAAATTCTCCATATCCACAGTTTAAAACAATAAACAAATAAAAACAATAAACAATAAAATCCTCCAAGCTACACTTCCAACGTCCCCAAGCCTGCTCCACTCACCATGTCTGTCATCGACCGCCACCATCGCCATCGTCCCAAAGAACGCCACCCATGCCAAGACCTTCATCACCCTGTCAGCACCTGCTACCATCACCAAGACCACCAACATCCCCATGCCGCTACCCTCGCCCAGTCCGTCAATGACTGCAACCATCACCATCGTCCCCATGCCCACTATCATCGCCCCCAAGCACGCTCTCCTTGCCAAGACCTCCATCGCCTCCTTGCCATCCATCGCCCCCGCTGCCAGTCTCTGGTCCTGAAGGGCCGTCCGGGCCATGTTGACCCTACCAAAAAATAATAATAACTTAGACTGTAAAACAAAAAATATTAAACGAGTAAACAACTCAAATTATATAGCACGAAAAGAAATACTAAAATTTGAGTTTAGCATAGACGCACAGTTGTAAAATAACCAAACCAGCCCGTAACATAAGCGCGCACGCAAAACCGCGCACCGCTTCTGACCATAGTTCTGGGCAGAAGCTACTGCCAAGAAACTGGGCAGAGTCTGCCCAGTTCTGGGCAGACTTCTACCCAGTAATCTGGGCAGAAGTATACCCAGAACCCTGCGTAGAAATAACTCAGCTTTGGCCGCCGTCATCATCGGTACAGCTTTGTTTGCCAACTGCTCGATAATAAGCTGCTGTGTTTTTAACACGTCCAGCTGCCTCCTATTTGCCTCGTCGTACCTAGAGGTCGTCAGTAAGGCAACACGCTCTATTGCACGGTCATATGGAATGTACACCAACGACTCTTCTACGACCTGTAGTGGGGCAGTCTGAGAAGTAGAGGTGGCATGTGACCCGGCCGACCCGGGAGTCTCAATATGTATATTCTTTATACCACATGCATCCATACGTAATGAGCCAATTGCAAATTCAATTAATTTAACGAGCATGAATGAACATTTAAAATAAAAATATGTGCACATGTCCTAGTGGGTAGTGGGGTATGTGGGGAAGAGGGGATATGTCTTGTAGTGCATGAAAAAATATAAAGAATGTTATGCAATTAGTTATACAAAAAATTAAAAGGTCCACATTATACAGACATACTAAAACTCCAATAAGCATACCTGTCCTAGAGGGCGGTGATATGTGACACAGGGGAGCTATGCCATGCACTACCTGAAAATGTATAAAGCATTTTACCAATTAGTTTTCCAAAAAATTAAAATGTGCACGTTATAAAGCCGTATTAAAACTACAACTTATGAGTACCTGACCCAGAGGGCGGGGTGGTATGTGCCGAAGGGAAGCCATGACCTGCACTGCCTGAAAATGTATGAAGGATTTTACCAATTTTTTCCAAAAAGTTAAAATGTGCATGTTATACAGCCATACTGAAACCACAAAATATACGTATATGACCCAGATGGTCGGGGGGTCTAGGGTGTCCATGTACCAGCTGAAAAAATCGTGGTAAAAATTCTCTTCATCTGCAATTCATAATATTTATTAATAAAAAATTAATGGTTATGTGCTGTATATATTTGTGTAATTTATATGAAATAAAAGTGATGTAAAAAAATGTAGTAATTTACATTCTTTATTGATTCCAAGCAAAATCATCGTAATGAACATCTTTATCCATTTACATGTTTTTATAGCTTAGTAATGAAAAAAGTTCAACAATTTGAGGTTGATGTTGACGCCCTTTGTGACCAAGTCTGAACGGTAGATGAAATGACTTTGTTTATTGTACTTCTTCGTCTTGTGCACTCCACTTCTACAATACCCATGCATGTGATCGCCAAATCGGGTATATCCACACGCAATGGTGTGATGTCATCAGTCGTTTCATTATTTGTCTCGATTGAAAAATCATCCACGACTTCATCTACTATGAGTACACCATCTTCGTCATCTTCATTCCCTTCTTAAGAACCCATTTTATCCGGTGCATATGCTCTAAGTGGATTTCTAAGAACCACCCAAGATCGTCTACCGTTATATCTTTAACATAAAAACATTGTTTAGCTTACGACGCAAACAAGAACTTCTCCCCCGGATATATTTCCTTCTTCAGATTAACGACCGTGAAGCCCAAGTCGTCCTTCTTCTTTCATTGCTCACAATACTGCACCTTAAGCATAACATGGCTCACTTCCTTCCGAAAGCTACAAAATATCTCAACCACGCCTTCAACTTTGCCATAATAGAATATTTGCCCTTCTTTTGGTTGTTGATCTCTGGATCTTGCATATGAAAACTGCAAAAATGATGAGAAGATTCCACCATTTTGGGTGCAACGGTCCTTTCGACTTCAATAGTATTTGTTAGTGCACGGGTACGAATCCAATTTGGACATCCGCATATCCGACCCATTTAACATTCGCGACCCAATACCCCCCAAGCTCTTGACGGGATACAGCTAAATCAGACGAATGAGTCATTCGACCGTTAGGCTGGCGTCGACATTCAAGGGAGAGTTAATGGGGCTGAGTAAATGGGTAGCCGTTAAATCGAATCCCAGAGAAGATCGTGCCCAAATCAATGAGGGACGGTTACACTTCATCAAAGGGGAATCACCTATAAATAGACCGATGAACGAAGGTAAAGGTGTTCCATCTCCAAGTACGAGGTCTAATACATAGAACTCTATACTCAGCTTACATTTCTTATATTCGAGCTTACGTCGCCAGTCTTGAGATGAACCTCCATGGGTCGATCTCAGCTGCACCAAGCTCCCTCTCTTCCTTAAGTTCCCTACTAATTTAAGCATCCGAGGAGATTTGGGTCAAAACCCAGATCCGACTCCCCAAACGAGTCCATGTGGTGCAGATCGACGGTTGCTATCCAACCTTGAAGGTCGACGTTGAGCTCTCCAACCTCGAACGATCGATGCAACGGCCGCCCAAAGGTCAGTCGAATGTCATATCATCCCCAACTACCATCATTCGACCCTGGTTCTCATAACCAAGGGTCCCACTCCAACTACTGACGAGGCTCCGACTCAGCATCTCGAGTCTACGTCAGATCGACAACTGTCTCGGTCAATTTTGGACTTAACGAAGTGGCGTTGTCTGTGGGAAACCATGAGTCGACATCCCGATCGACAAACTACTCGACCATGTCGACCCGTCCATCCACATCCTCTGAGGTTGCCACAAGACCTCCCATCATCGGACTCATCAGCATGATTGCAAGACGTCCCCAGCACTCAGAGTTATTAACCTCTACCCAAAGCTCATACGCTAGGAGGTTGATGATAGTATCCGTAGGACGAAAGCACCCCAGAGATTCTACACCACCTATGTCCTTCTCGGATGAATATCTTGAAGGAGTAGAACTACCGCATGATGATGCTGTCATCGTCACAGCCACCATCAAAGAGATCACCGTGAAAATGCTGCTTGTCGACACCGAAAGCTCGTGCAACATACTCTTCTTCATTACGTTGGAGATGATGAAAATGTCATCCGTGGAGTTGACGCCTTGTACGGGACCCCTGGTGGGATTCACTGGACACTCGCCCCAATAGCAGGCATCATCACCCTATTAGTGACCCTCGGTATGTATCCTTGACAAATCACTCGCCTAAACAGTTTCATGGTGGTGAAGATCAATTCAGCATATAACAGGATCGTCAGAACACCGCTGCAAAAATGTCATAGAAGCGATGGTCTCAACCTTCCATCAGATGATCAAGTTCCCGACACCCGAGGGAGTCAGAAAAGCAAAAGGGAATCAGAAACAGGTGCGGTCGTGTTACACGCTATCTACCGCCCTGAGGAGGATCGAGCATGTGGATCCAGTCGACCCATGGATCGAAGATCGATGGCCTACCACGGTCGAAGAAACGGAGAACATCCAAGTCTCCGACGAGGAAGGAAAAACCGTCTCCATTGGGTCGTTGCTCCCATGCGACCTAAAAGAACAGTTAAACACCCTCCTAAGAGAGCATGCCGCCATCTTCACTTGGACCCCGAAGGACATGCCCGGCATCGACCCTGAGGTAGCATCCCACAAGCTGGAGGTCGACCCGATTTCCAGACCCATGATGCAAAAGAAGAGAAACATGGGAGGCAAAAAGATGAAAGCTGCGATCAAGGAAGTGGATCGACTTCTAGAAGCTCGCTTCATTCGAAAAGTCAAGTACCATGAATGGCTCTCAGATGTCTTGATGGTCAAGGAGGCGAACGGCAAATGGCGGATGTGCGTCGACTTCACCGACCTCAACAAAGCATGCCCGAAGGATAGCTACCCCATGCCATGAATCGACCATCTGGTCGACAGTGCTTCGGGCTACAAACTTCTCAGCTTCATGGATGCCTTCTCAGGATATAACCAGATTCAGATGGCACCAGAGGATGAGGAGAAAACTTCTTTCATCACTGATCGAGGTATTTTTTGTTACACCAAAATGTCATTCGGTTTGAAAAATGTAGGGGCCACATACCAACGCATGATGAACGACGTCTTCGAGGCTCAAATGGGAAGAAACCTGGAAGTCTACGTCGATGACATGTTGGCCAAGTCGAAGAAGCCAATAGATCACACTGCAGACCTCTGGGAGATATTTGCACAGATCCAACGATACAACCTTCAGCTAAACCCTGCCAAATGCACCTTCGGGGATCGGTCAGGGAAGTTCATCAGTTTCATGCTAACGAATCGAGGGATCGAGGCAAACCCCTACAAGATCTCTGCCATCATCACGATGAAGGAACCCTCGACTCTCAGGGAGATCAATGGCTGAATGGAAGGATAGCAGCCTTGGGACGATTACTGTCTAAGTCAGCCGAGAGGTCATTACCTTTCTTCAATGTGTTGAGAAAGGCGATAGCATCCGCATCAAGCGGCAAGAGAGTCATCGAATGGGATGCAGACTACCAAAAAGCTTTCTTCGAGTTGAAGGAGTACCTACGCACCCCACTTCTCTTGACCAAGCCAGATAAAGATGACCATCTCATTATCTATCTGGCCGCCACCGAGGAGGCCGTAAGTTCGGCACTCTTCAAAGAAGTCGCAGGGGTACAACGGCCCATCTACTGCATCAGTCAGGTTCTCCGAAGTGTAGAAGTCAACTACTCGAGAATCGAAAAGATGGCTTTTGCATTGGTCCAATTTGCAAGGATGATGCGACTGTATTTCCAAGCACACACCATCTTGGTCCTCACCAACACTCCCTTAGAGCAGACCCTGAAGAGGCTCGATCGTTCAGGGAGAATGACGAAATGGGGGGTCGAACTAAGCGAGTTCGACATCCAGTTTAAATCGAGGACCGCCATCAAAGGGTAGGCTCTCATCAACTTTATCGTCGAACTCACCTACAAAGATGACCACTGGTAAGAGGTATATGCAACTAACGTACTACCTGAGGCTACCCCTCGTCCTCAACAAGCATCAACCCACCAAACAGAGCGAAAGACGTAATAAAAGAAGACGGTACCTGGATCGTACATGTTGACGGTTCGGCCACACAAGCTAGAAGCAGGGCCGGGATAATCCTCCAAATATCTGCGGTCGATATATTTGAATACACACTCCGCTTCGATTTTCAAACCACTAAAAATGGTGTGGAATACGAAGCAGCCATCAACAGATTCCGACTGGATCGAACCTTAGGGAGAGAGAGTGGTCCAACTACTCATTAACTCCAGTCTCGTTGTCCATCAACTGAATGGGACCTTCGAGGCCCGCGACGACTCGATGCAGAGTTACATGCAAGTAAAGCAGAGCTCGTCAAATTTGCATGCATAGAAATTCATCACATGCCAAGGTAGAAGAATCATCGAGCTGACGCCTTGTCGAAGCTTGCATCCCCTCCCCCGCGGGACTCGGTCGGACCGTGTATGTACAATGTCTACCACATCCCAGTGAGCCGGCACATGAACTACTAAAACTCGATCAAGAGATCACGTGGATGGACCTGATAATCCTTTACATAAACACAGGGGAGAAGCCGACCGACCCAGTGGAAGCACGAAAGCTAGAACGAAAGGCCTACCAATTCATCTTGCTAAATGGTTCATTGTACAAAAGACGATCGGCCAGGTATGACATCTTCCCATATCTTAAATGTTTAGCCTTACAGGAAGCATACTACATAATCCAAGAGATCCACGAGGGTGACTGCGGAAACAACTGCGGGGGAAATCCATAGCCTTGAAGGCCATGAGACAAGTGTATTTTTGGCCAACGATGTTCAAAGATGTCGTCGAATACGATCGACGGTGCTCGACCTACCAAAATTCTCAAAGGTCAGCTCGGCCCCACCAACTGATCTGATCTCCATCGTCAGTCCAGTTCCTTTTGCCAAATGGGGACTAGACCTCCTTGGACCATTCAAAGCAGAGAGTGGGCAACAGAGATACTTGATGGTGGCAATCTACTACTTCACAAAGTGGATTGAGGCGAAACCTCTGTCCCAAATCACTTGGAAGGAAGTGTGAAGCTTCATCTAGAAGTCCATTGTCTGTCGTTTTGGCATCCCATAATCCATAGTGACGGACAATGAGACACAGTTCGACAGCATCGGCTTCAGAGACTTCTGCTAAGAGCTGAAGATCAAGCTGCACTTCGCCTCTATCACACATCCTGAGTCAAACGGCTTGGCAGAGTCAACCAGCAAAAGCATCCTAGGGCCCCTGCAGAATAGAATAATCCGGCTCGAAGGAACTTGGCCGGACGAGATCCTTGGCATACTATGGTCGTACAGAACGACCCACAAAACCTCGACGGGGGAAACACTGTTCACCCGAAAAACGATTGTAGTTTTACCGCAAGCGCACGGTAAAGTGGTGAGCGGGTATCGAACACGAGGAGGTAGTGTTGGCTCCAATCTATCTTTGGTTGGCTCGACTATGAATTTTTAATTGGTGGGATGGTATATGATGTGATGTGATGGAAATGGTGATGGATGTCGATGTCGGTGTCGGTGATAAAGATATGGGATAAAATATCGATTCAAATTTAATATAATAAAAGAGTCTAGAGCTAGGAAATCCCCACTACGAATCGTCATACATCTCTGTGAATCGTGAATCTCAATATTACTAGACTTGCGTTGAGGTGAACTAGTCGTAACTGAATAGAGAACCAAGCTCACGCTCTCTCGCTATTGCCGGTCTATAGGAACCTAGATTAGGGCCCACTCTCATGCAAATCCTAACCTAAGCCCCTAGCATTAAGATCAACATCATCGTTCAATCGCTTCTTGAGCCCACTCTCGTGCAAACTCGAGTTACGACCTCGATTCTGATAGCTGGTTATCGTCCAATCTCTTGCAAACGAATATGGGTATAGATTTATAATAAAATTGCTATCTTTGGTCCAATCTCTTGCAAACCAAGTCTAGTGGATTTCGATTATAAACCTAATTCGAATATCTAGGTCTTTCCATCGATAGGAATCCAATCTCTTGCAAACCCCAAATCGATGGAAATTCCTAGCTATCCGTGATAAATCAATCATAACCTAACCCCTTTAGCAATTCTAGCAACATATGAACCCATTCATCACAAATCTAAAATTAGATCCATAGGGTTCATCCATATGCCCTAGAACAACGAATCTACTCAAGCATAGTAATAATGATGAGGGAATCAATAGAAAACATTGCTTGCATGTAAAAAAATATCAAATCAAAGACTCAAATAATACGAACAAAGATACTTAGCTTTGATGAAGATATCCAATCCAAATACAGTTTTTTGATCCAAGAGGGGCCTAGGGCATGGCCTAACCTCTGAAAGAATCCCTAAGAAAACATAATGGAACTCCCCTCTAATGACGGCTACAAACCTCTTACATAGGCCCCTCAAAACCCTAGCAAAACCCCCTAAAACCCCTCTGAAACCCGCGTCCAAAATCAGATCTGTGTGTAACTTAAGTTCTGGGCCAGCAGCGACTCGGCCGAGTGAGAATTCATGCAGAAACTCCAAAAACAGCACTCTGTCAAAAACTGTCAAAAACTGGTCACTCGGCCGAGTGGAAAGCTCACTCGGCCGAGTGAAAGTGTCACTCGGCCGAGTGACACTAATATGCGAATTCCAGCACAACAGTATCAATTTGCAGAAATTCTCCAGATTTCATCCGACCTCCGATTGGCGCGTTCTTACCGGCATTGGAACTGTCATGAAGTCTCCTGTCCATAAAAATATGATAAAAATACTTTGACCACTGGAATGATAGCAGATTTCAAAAGAGTGGGAGGCTGTCTGAAAATCTGGGCGCTCGTGTCATCGGCGTCGCTCGGTCGAGTGGGATTCTTTGCTCGGGCGAGTTGACTTCTCTACTTGGCCGAGTAGGGTCTTCTGATGTTCTCCCTAGAATTCCAGAGAGTTGGCTTCGATTCCCTTCAGAAATTTTGACTCACTCGGGCGAGTGGAGTTCTCTACTCGGTAGAGTGGAATTATCCACTCGGTCGAGTACGTTGTGGCTCAAGATCCCTTCGTATCAGTTGTATTCGGCCGAATACGCTTCTTCACTCGGTTGAGTGGGCTGTGTTACTCGGTCGAGTGGCCTATTTCTAGAGTTAACTCTTCTCCTCCTCGCCTCTTTGTCGATTCTATCGATTTCCTTCTTCTTCCACTCATCCTCCAGCACCGTTAGCTTCTTATTAGGGCCATGGGCGACGCTCCGGTACGCGTGCGAGTCCTTTAAGCTCATTTTTGCTCCCGATTGCTCCATATTTACTGAAATCTGACAAAAATAAGAAATAGTGAAAAGTAACGCAATTTCATCGAATAATCATGAAAATCGCAATATGAGCAATCGAAATGGCGTGCAAACATGCAGGAAAAAGGTGTAAAATATGGACTGATCAAAATCCCCCAAGCTTACCTCTTACTCGTCCTCAAGGAAGATAAGTAGAGAGACGAACTCGGGAAATGAAAACAAAGGAAATGAAATAAAAGAAAAAGAATATGAAGTGGAAGGGGTCGCTAGATTCTTCTCTAAAATCTCAAGCCATAAGCTACACATCACGATAACTTGGAAAATATGAATCACATGCTATAAAGATTTCATATCTTACTTAAACATGGTACTTGCAAGCTTTTAAGAACAAAGGAAGGGACTCCTTAAATTCATGCAATCAATTCATATTCACATCACGAATTTCATAGAATATAATACACAATTCATTGGCGATGCACTTTTTAATCAAAAGTTATAAATGAAGCATACAAGTACACACCAAGCATGCAATAGATAATAGAATAAGAGTCATGGCATTCACATATTTATTTCAAATCATGAAAAATTTCCATATCTAATATAATTTGCAAAGTCTAAGCATTATCGAATATTCCCATTCATGCACGTCTCCACTCTAATGTCATACTCACTCATTTGGTCAAATGAATTCACCCCCCCAAGCTTGGTTTGAGGCGTCACATCCAAAGGAATATAATAGTGGAAAATGAGATTTTTGCCTTGGTTTTCCCAATATTTTTGTGGCTCCGATAATGAGATAGATAAATTTTTTTTCTTTTGGCCTTTGTTTCTCATTTTTTTCTTCTTTGATTTTTGTAGGAGCAATTTGATTTGTATTTTTGGTTTTTGGATCCTTTTTGGCTTTATGGACTTTTTTTTGGAGGTAACTTTTACTTTTATGGGGATTTTTGGGAAATAGATGCGATATAAGTAGCTTTAGGAGATGAACTCAAGTGACATGTAGAGAATAAAAAGATATATGTGGAGAAGGAAATAATGTAACACTCGGTTCACTCTAAGATGTGCACAAATGGTTAAATAAAATAATACATCAACTAAACTTATATGTAAGAATGGATATTCTCAATCATTTCAATAAATAGTGAAGTCAAGCAGTAAAGTTTACAATCATATCAGACATGCAACAGAAGGTGACCAAGACAATAAAACTGATGCTTCAGATATACTAATGATGTGTGAATCTTGGTGCATTTCCAACAAAAACATATTAAACACTAATCCATACATTCAGTTTCAATTAATATCATGCATTCATGTAGAGGAATCATCAAAAGAAATAGATTTGCAAGCACATGTGAATAGCAAGACTATGGAATACTCTAAGTAGCATGGGAAGGAATAATAAGCATCGTGATGGTTGCTAAAGCAATAAGAGATATCATCATACGAAATTCATCTAACGAAAGAAGAGAAATGGAAAATAAAGAAATAAAAATAAAAGAGAGGAAAGAAAAGGGAATCAAGTACACAATATGATGCATGAACACACTTAAAACGAAAATAAGATGGAAAAATCAAAAAGATGATGCAAATTTTTTGAAAATTTCTAAAACCCCTAAAAATAGAGTAAAAATGCAACTAATGCATCTAAATGGCATGGAAATGCACTCTCCCAAGCTTAAACTTTACATTGTCCTCATGTGATCATAATGGAAGAATATGAGGAACAATGATAATAATAAGAGGATGAATGAAAAATGATGAAATGAATGACATGAAATCCTAATGCAACTATATGCACATACAATGATGCACGAGAGCGCCTTCCCCCAAGCTTATACCAAACAATCCTATTCAAATGACTTGATCAAAAATGTCATGGCTTTGCTAAGCGAGCTCAAATCAAACGAATAAGAAAGTGATTATTCACTTGAAAGAAATGCTCGATGGTGGTGAGCAAAAGGAGGTGGTGTATCAAAATATGGAGAGGGCAATTAATATATATAATGGGTTCAGGGTGTAAAAGATTTTTGTTGACGTCACTTGAGGTGATATTTATTCAAGCAAATCTATACGGTCCTCTCACTGTCGAGAGGATTCGTGTTTATTTAAAGCACAAAATTTTACGCTATTGCTACACTAATGGATTGATATCACCTATAGCAAAAGGTGGATCCAGTATCTTTGTCGGTGCAGGCAACTACTCCAACCTGCTCTTTCCGTGGCTCCGCCAGGCGCGTGTGCCCACGAACACCAACGAACTCCAGCAATGCATCCTCCAGCATTCCTATAAGGACTCCACATGTACCCTGCAGAGAATAGGATGCATCGGTTCGATGCAAAAAATTCACCCTCATAATAAAAGTATCCCAAAGAGGATCATCTATAGAAATATATGGAATAAATAATGGTGGACGATACGTCCCTGGAAATAATTTAATATCCTCCCGTGTTGTATCCATGGTGTCCTCTCTAAGCTGCTCATGTAAATCTAGATCATAGGTGTGGACCTCTTCGATATGCTTGTCAAACTGTGACACTGCCAAGCATACCTCCGATCCATAATCGTACATGCACTGTAAAAGGTACGACGTGTCAAAAATATATGAATCAAAGTAAATATCAAATGGAATACATGATTCAGAAATGGGATGTGTAAAAATATCTCCCTGAGTGGGAGCAGTAAGCTCTGTGGGATAGTCATCGACGTCAGTGGAAGGATGAGGTGGCTGCAGGAGCTCCAATGGAGGAGGATAGTGCTCAGGATCCTCATGAATGGTTGTGTCCTCGTCCCGATGTATGACCTCCTCGGTTATAAGCTCTGGCTCTATGTGTATGGCCTCCTCAAAAGCATGCTCTGGCTCCGCATGTGAAGCCTCCTCGTTAATATGCTCTGGCTCAACAAGGTGCTCTTTTGCCTTCTCATCAAATATCAATGTAGGCTCTCTCTGTAATGGTGATGCTGGATGCTCAAGTGTGTCAACTTATGGGGATGTATCATGTGGAGGGGAATGCACGCAAGCAATCCAAAAATATAGTCTATCCCCTACAAGACTGACATGGATGTCCTCCTCAATTGTTCCTGCAGCTGAAACACGGTTCATAACAAAATCTGTAAATCGTAGCTCAAATGCATCACCTGCTGTAATGCTCTCTGAACCGGCGAACCTCACTGACTCTAAGAGGCCCTCTAATAATCTCTGAAATGCGTCATCCTCTGGATGTGCATATGACTCAATTTCTGCTTCCTCCATTGCCTCTTCACCCATCCATTCTTTATATGCAATAGATGTATCGTAAGATGTGGGATCGATGACGGCACATTCTGGCTCTGGTAATTTGAATGGCGATGCTTCTTGCCCATAATATGAAGAAGCAGAACTGATATCTTTGGAAATCTCTGCAACCTTAAGCATAAGCGCATTCATTTTAAGTTCACTCTTCACCCATTCCAATTGAAGGTCGCCCTTATCAAGCTTGGCTTGCATTTCAACCTGGTGTGCATGCATCTCATCAAAAAAATCCTTTGTTTCTCATCAAGCTCGGGCCAGTGCATTTCCTCAAAAAATTATTCTCTCATATGAGCACTCTGATCAAAATAATATTCTCCCGTCTGAGCACTTTGATCAAAATTTGTGATTCACATAGTATAATCCATAACACCTGATCAATAAAGTTAAATACCTGAAGAGAAATATCAGTGGCACAAAAGAATATGGAAATGATAATAATGATGGTGGAGGTGAAAATTTACTTTTGTTAAAATTATTTTTTTTGGTTTTTTCCGTAGTCAAATCAAGCTAATTGTGACAAATTGGCACCCAACGGGAAACACCTCCCCGGCAACGGCGCCAAAAACTTGATCGGCCCCGGATATACACCCAAAAAACGATTGTAGTTTTACCGTAAGCGCATGATAAAGTGGCGAGTGGGTATCGAACACGAGGAGGAGGTGTTGGCTCCAATCTATCTTAGGTTGGCTCGACTATGAATGTTTAATTGGTGGAGATGATTTATGATGTGATGTAATGGAAATAGTGATGGATGTCGGTGTCGGTGATAAAGATGTGGGATAAAATATCGATTCAAATTTAATATAATAAAAGAGTCTAGAGCTAGGGAATCCCCACTACGGATCGTCATACATCTCTGTGAATCGTGAATCTCAATATTATTAGACTTGCGTTGAGGTGAACTAGTCGTAACTGAATAGAGAACCAAGCTGACGCTCTCGTGCTATTGCCGGTCTATAGAAATCTAGATTAGGGCCCACCTTGTGCAAACTCTAACCTAAGCCACTAGCATTAAGATCGACATCATCGTTCAATCGCTTCTCGAGCCCACTCTCATGCAAACTCGAGTTACGACCTAGATTGTGATAGCTCGTATTCGTCTAATCTCTTGCAAACGAATATAGGTATAGATTTATAATAAACCTGATAGCTTTGGTCTAATCTCTTGCAAACCAAGTCTAGTGGATTTCGATTATAAACCTAATTCGAATATCTAGGCCTTCCCGTCGGTAGGAATCCAATCTCTTGCAAACCTCAAATCGATGAAAATTCCTAGCTATCCGTGATAAATCAATCACAAACTAACCCCTTTAGCAATTCTAGCAACATATGAACCCATTCATCACAAATCTGAAATTAGATCCATAGGGTTCATCCATATGCCCTAGAACAGCGAATCTATTCAAGCATAGCAATAACAATGAGAGAATCAATAGAAAACATTGCTTGCATGTAAAAAGATATCAAATCAAAGACTCAAATAATAAGAACAAAGATACTTAGCTTTGATGAAGAAATCCAATCCAAATACAGCTTTTTGATCCAAGAGGGGGCCTAGGGCATGGCATAACCTCTGAAATAATCACTAAGAAGACATAATGGAACTCCCCTCTAATGACGGCTACAAACCACTTATATAAGACCCTCAAAACCCTAGCAAAAACCCCTAAAAACCCTCTGAAACTCGCGCAGATCTGTGCGTAACTTAAGTTCTGGGCCAGCAGCGACTCGGCCAATGCTCACTTGGCCGAGTGAGAATTCATGCAGAAACTCCAAAAAACAGCACTCTGTCAAAAACTGTCAAAAACTGGTCACTCGGCCGAGTGAAAAGCTCACTCGGCCGAGTGAAAGTGGCACTCGGCCGAGTGAAAGTGTCACTCGGCCGAGTGACACTGATTTGCGAATTCCAGCACTGCAGTATCAATTTTCAGAAATTCTCCAGATTTCATCTGATCTCTGATTGGTGCGTTCTTGACGGTGTTGGAATCTTCATGAAGTCTACTATCCATAAAAAATATGATAAAAATACTTTGACCACTGGAATGATTGCAGATTTCAAAATAGTGGGTGGCTGTCTGAAAATCTGGACGCTCGTGTCATCGGCGTCACTCGGCCGAGTGGGATTCTTCACTCCATCAAGTGGACTTCTCTACTCAGCCGAGTAGGGTTTTCTGATGTTCTCCCTAGAATTCCAGAGAGTTGGCTTCGATTCCCTTTAGAAATTCTGACTCACTCGGGCGAGTGGAGTTCTCTACTCGGCCGAGTGGAATTATCCACTCGGTCGAGTACGTTGTGGCTCAAGATCCCTTCGTATCAGTTGTACTCGGCCGAATACGCTTCTTCACTCGATCGAGTGGGCTGTGTTACTCGGCCGAGTGGCCTGTTTCTGGAGGTAACTCTTCTCCTCCTCGCCTCTTTGTCGATTCTATCGATTTCCTTCTTCTTCCACTCATCCTCCAGCACCGTTAGCTTCTTAATAGGGCCATGGGCAACGCTCCGTTACATGTGCAAGTCCTTTAAGCTCATTTTTGCTCCTGAATGGTCCATATTTACTGAAATCCGACAAAAACAAGAAATAGTGAAAAGTAACGCAATATCATCGAATAATCATGAAAGTCGCAATATGAGCAATCGAAATGGCATGCAAACATGCAGAAAGTGTAAAATATGGACTGATCAGTTGGCCTACAGATGTGAGGCCGTCATCCCAGTCAAGGTCAATGAGTGATCGCTTCATCTCCAATACTATGACGAAGAAAGAAACTTAAAAGGCCTCAAGCTCAACCTACAACTGGTGGACGAGGTCCGCGAACGAGCTTTAGCGACCCTCATCGAACAAAAGGGGCGCATGGCCCGCTATTTCAACTAGAAAGTCCACGAACGTACCTTCCGTTTGGGTGAATTGGTGCTGCATAAGGTCGCTTTCACTCCCAAGATTCTCAAGAATGGGAAGCTTGATGCGAAGTGGGAAGGACCATACACAGTGATTGACGTACTTGGTCCTGCCACCTACCGACTCACTACTTTGGATGATAGAGAACTTCCTCATCCCTGGAACGATGAGCATTTACGGAAGTATTATCAATTCTTGTACTAACGAGGTAAAATGATCGTTCATTTTTTACCATATGCATGTTCATTATGAATGAAAAGTAGATCGTTCTTTTACATCAGTCGAAATACGCTCGTTGGACGTAAGTTGAAGGGGCCTCGCCCCTCGCCACCGAACGACCCTCGTCTGTCGTAAGTCGAAGGGGCCTTACCCCTCACCATCGAACGACCCTCGTCGGCTGTAAGTCGAAGGGGCCTTGCCCCTCGTCAATGGATGACCTTGGTGCATATGCCGAAAGTGGTTCGTCCCTCTCTACCCAAGAAAGCATGATTTATGGTTTAGAAGGTAACATTCATTGATTGAATATGCCTAACATATCCACGTCATAACTTGCATAAAGATTTCTATGAAATTTCTAGTTAGGTCGTTGAGGGGGCCATACACACGCAGATATTCACATAGAGGAGAAATGAAAACAAAAGGTTGCAAAAAGTCTTTCATTCATTCAGTCAAATAAAAGGAAATTACAAAACAGAGGGCCTGCTGGCCTTAGAGGGAGGGGGAGCGCTTCCTGACACAAAGACGCTGGTAAAAGCCTCCATTACCTTTGTGAGCTTTGTCGTAAGCTCCGTCTTCTCCCTCACAGCAGCCTTCTTGAGCCCTACAATTTTGGCTTGAAGCTCATCCATCTCTGCCTTGCAGGCTTCCGCTAACCTTTCGGAGTCGCAAGTTTTGGCCCGAAGCTCGATTGTCTCCTTCTTGAAGGCGTCGAGCTCCTCCTCGAGCTGGGACCTCTCCAATTTCCATTGAAGCTCAGTAGACTTGTAGAGGTTTGACAGTGATGACAGGCTATCCTTAGCCTCAGTCGCCTTCCACTCAACCACTGCCTTGTCGACGAGAGCTTTTCCTAAGGCCTCCTTCGCCTCATTTGCCCGTGCATCAAAGATGAGAGCTCTGTGCTCTGCGTCTGCCACCCACCGACCTCCATCGATCAAGTCGGTAGCCTGGCGATGTAGCACGGCCCCGAGGATAGACATCTGTAAACTAAACAGGGGTTAGTCAAAACAACGATTGACTTGGATGATGATAAACAAAGGCTCGAATGGAATACCTGGTATCCGCTCCCCGCGAAGAATTGGCCACCCTTTTGAGGTCCAACTTCTGCAAGAACTCCAGATCCTTGGGGAGGATCGAGTTCTCCACCAACTTGGCGGTCGTCTTGACGTCCCTCAAGGCCGACTCCTCCTTGCCAATGGCGAATGGGGAGAGATGAAACACACATTGGACCTGCTCCAAGGATCAAGACGAGAGTCGATTGAGTAGCAACGCTCGATCGAACTCCCCCAGGATCAAGCCAACCAAAGGAGCAGGCGACACGATGTCACCCCAAGGCCACTGATACAGAACATGCGTCGTGGAGGCCTGAGATACCGAGGTGGTCTCCACTACCTCCGGAGGCTCAAGAGGAGCGACCCCCTTACCTTTCCCCTAGGGAGCCTCCTCCTCCACTCGCCTCCTCTTGGGAGACTCCTCCTTCCCTGTGAAGGCATCTCCCTCTTCTGACCGACCTCTCTAGTCGACTCAACAATGTCGATAGCATCGACGTCAACTACCTCCTTCGGCACTGCAACCATGACGGAAGCCAGGGGCACAAGGGGCCACACGGGAGCCTGGCTGGAGACCTTCCTTGAAGAGGCTCGGGAAGAAGTCCTGATGCCTGCCTAGTCTCTCCCCCATCGAAAGAAGAGCTCTGGTGGACATGGAGAGGAGACCTAGAGCCGGATCCCTCAATGCGTGCGCTCGACCGGTCGACGCGGGTACCTGAACTTTCGACCGTTCTCTTCTTCTTCCGATGTTCCTTCCAAACTCGTTCCAAACTGGACTCACCATTGCATCAGCTACTGTTGGTCATATCTGTAAACAACGAACATAATTATCGTGAGTGGCAGAGATAAAGATATAGATTCGAGATACATTACCCGAGCTCAATAGAAGGATCTTTATCGTGCGATCATCCAACAAGTAATGAATCGACCTATCTTGTCACGGTCGACTCAATAGAGACTTCATTACCTCAGCCTCGCCCAGCAACAACCTGGCTCTGACCTGCTCCAAAGACAACCGAGACTCCATCTAAAGCTCAGGATTCAGAGAACTCCAACCATTGAGCAACGGTCCCAGATCAATAAGAACGGCAAACACGAAGGTATCCGTCCATCCAGGGTCGGAAATTGGAAGGTTGTATATGAGCCTCGTATCTGGGCGAGCAACGATATGGTACCACACTCGGTGAGGGTTGATCGGTCCATATTTTACACATTTTTTCTGCATATTTTCATGCCATCTCGATTGCTCATATTGCGATTTTCACGATTACTCGACGATATTGCATTACTTTTCACTATTTCTTGTTTTTGTCGGATTTCAGGAAATATGGAGCGATCGGGAGCAAAAATGAGCTTAAGGGACTTGCACCCACTCCGGAGCGTCACCCAAGGCTCTTTTGAGGGCTATTCGACGATGGGAGATGTGTGGAAGAAGAAGAAACTCCGTAGGAGCAACGAGGCGGAGAAACGGAGAAGATTGGGCATTTTCAGCATGTCACTCGGCCGAGTGAAGGAGCCACTCGGCCGAGCAAAGAAGCCCGCTCGGCCGGCCAGATCGGACACGCAGCAGATTGAGTATCAGCATGCACTCGGCCGAGCATCGCCATCCCACTCGGCCGAGCATAGAGACACCACTCGCCCGAGTGGCATCACGATGAAGGCAAGAAAAAATCCTAGACTTACTGGAATCCGTCAGGCGATTGAGGGTTCCGACTCGGCCGAGTACCGAATGCCCCTCGGCCGAGTGAGTAAAGCCACTCGGCCGAGTCACCTCCAAAGACAGGCCCCCAAGACCCCTGACTTACTGGAATTTTACAGGGTCTGTCACTCGGCCGAGTAGAGAAGCACACTCGACCGAGTAGAGAAGTCAACTCGGTCGAGTGACGCCGAGGACATGCAGCGCCCAGATTTTCAGACAGCCTCCCACTCTTTTGAAATCTACTATCATTCGAGCAATAAAATTATTTTTCTCATATTTTTATGGATAGTAGACTTCATGACAGTTCCAACGCCGCCAAGAACGCGCCAATCGGAGGTCGGATGAAATCTGGGGAATTTCTGCAAGTTGATACTACAGTGCTGGAATTTCCACTCGGCCGGGTCACATATTCCACTCGGCCGAGTGCGGCCTGGGCCCAGATTTTAAGTTGCGGTTTGGGCTGTTTTTGGGCACGAATTTGAGGGGTTTTCTAGGGTTTCTTGCTAGGGTTTTGGGAGAGTATTTAAGGGGTTTGTAGCCACCATTAGAGGGGATCGCCATAATGTTTTCTTAGCCCCCATATGTTTTTCTTAGGATTATTTTAGAGGTTAGGCCATGCCCTAGGCCCCCTCTTGGATCTAAAAGCTTGTATTTTGGATTGAAGATCTTCATCAAGCTAAGTATTTTCTTCTTTTTATTTGAATCTTTGTTTTTCTATCTTTTTGTATGCAAGCAATGATTTCTATTGATTCTCATATCCTTATTGCCATGCTAGGGTAGATTTGTTGTTCTAGGGTTTGGGGATGAACCCTATGGATCTAATTTCATATTTGTGATGAATGAATTTCTAAATTGCTAGAATTGCTAGGAGGTTAGGTTGTGATTGATTTACTACGGATAGCTAGGGATTTCCATCGATTTGGGATTTGCAAGAGATTGGATTCTAATCGATGGGAAGGCCTAGATATTCGATTTAGATTTACAATTGGATTTCTCTAGATTTGGTTTGCAAGAGATTGGACCAAAGCTAGGATCTTTAATTGTAAATCTATACCCATATTCGTTTGCAAGAGATTGGACGAATACGAACTATCACAACCTAGATCGTAACTCGAGTTTGCACGAGAGTGGGCTCGTGGAGCGATTGGACGATGATGTCGATCTTCATGCTAGCGGCTTAGGTTAGGGTTTGCAAGAGATTGGGCCCTAATCTAGGTTGCTATAGACCGGCAATAGCGCGAGAGCGTGAGCTTGGTTCTCTATTCAGTTACGACTAGTTCACCTCAACACAAATCTAGCAATATTGAGATTCACTATTTACAATGATGTATGACGATCCGTAGTGGAAATTCCCTAGCCCTAGACACTTTTGTTATCTTATATTTGAATCGATACTTATCCGACTTCTCTATCTCCGACATCGACATCCACAACCATTTCCATTATATCATTCCATAACCATCTCCACCAATAAAACACTCGTAGTCAAACCAACCTAGGATAGATTGGAGCCAACACCACCTCCCTGTGTTCGATAACCCGCTCGCCGCTATACCGTGCGCTTGCGGTAAAACTACAATCGTTCTACGGGACGTGTATCCGGGGCCGATCAAGTTTTTGGTCGTGCTCTTGGGTTGCATTTCGGGGCGACCAAGTTTTTGGCGCCGTTGCCGGGGAGGTGTTTCCCGTTGGGTGCCAATTTGTCACAATTAGGTTGATTAGATTACATTAAAAAATCAAAAAAAAAACATTGAGAGAAATTTTTCCCACCACATGCTATTATTATCTTTATCTCTTTTTGTACCACTGACGTCTTTTCCAGGTTGTTTACTCTGATTGATCAGGTACAGTTGTTGCAGCGATGGTGCTTCCAAAGAAAATGCGAGCGGGCTCTATACAATCCTACATATATCTCGCTGCATTCTATCAGGCTGATGGAGAATCCTTCGGGGAAGCCTTGTCTAGGTTTGAAGGAATGTTAGAAATGTTCCAGACGGAGTCAGACCATGAGTGGAATGACTCCACGCTATTTGATATCTTCACTAGAAGGCTAAAGGGACCCTCACGTGAGTTTCTGAAGAGGATGCAAGTGGGAAAGTTCAGTGATTTGCAGTTGGCAGCAGCCTTGGAGCAAATGATAGATGATGCTCGATCTACCGGTTCACTAACCGTTACGGTAAGTAAACCATACGACCTAGAATTCATCGATTTTGTTATGGCTAATGTCTCTAGTGCAGGTACTATCATAGATGGAGTGTATGCTTCACTTGAAGGTGACCATATCCACCTTTATACCATCAACACTCCACAAATAGAGACATCTGAGTTGCCAAAGGAGGACATGTACATGGACCTATTGAGAAACATTGTCGACATAGTTCGAAATTCCGGTCCATTGACAATAACGGCAGGTGACCCTTTCGAGCTTGAATTTCAAAACTTTGTTACTCATTGCATCTCTTCCACAGGCACAATTGATGATGGAGTCTACACTCTAATTGAGGGGCACAAGACCCATTTTTACACCATGGTCGAGATACATGAGCCTATAGAGCCACCTTATGCCGTCGTCGCCTCCCCCTGCCACCCACCTGAGTCAGAGCAGCCCATACCATCAGAGGATATTATTGTGGAGGTCATGCATACAGTAGTGGAGCAGACCATCGAGGAGGACGTGACTTTGGATGATGACATCTGCACACAGATGGAGCCCGAATTGTGCCCCCCTCCTTTCGAGCTACCGCAGCCATCCCCACCTTCTACAGAGGCTGAGCATCCCTCAGAGGACCACGCTTCCACAAATGCTGAGGACAATCCCAAAGAGCTTATGGCTCCCCTTCAGGGAGATCTCTTTACTCCTTCATCTCCTACATTTGATTCTCCTCCCGTGTATGATGTTCTTTATAATTCAGATTTTGACGACTCATCGTGCCCTTTGCAGGATTCATGTACATACGATCAAGAGGTACGATGGGACGTATACGAGGAGGAGAGCGATGAGTTAGCACCCATGGACGCTATTGAATATGATCAGGAGGTGCGATGGGATAAGTCTGACGATGATGAGGAGCTGCCTGATGAGACCTATGCTTATATGCCCAAGCTACCTGAACAGCCTGAGGCGAACAATGAGGAGTTGATCGACGTGGTACACGAGAGTAGGGATTTATTTCCAGGGAAGTGTTGTCAATCGTTTTTAATTTTAAATACTTATGTTGATGACCCTCTTTGGAATACATTTATTCTGGGGAAGAATTATCCACATCAGGTTGATGCGGCTTATCTCTTGCAGGGTACAGGTGGAGTCCTTGGAGAGATGCTGGAAGCCGCATTGCTGGAATCTGATGGAGTCCGTGGACATACGCTTCTAGCGGAGCCACAGAAGGAGCAGTTGGAGCAATTTCCTACACCAGCAAAGATACTGGATCCGCCTTTTACTATAGGTGATATCAATCCAGTAGTGTAGAAATTTTTATGCTTTCAATAAACCCGAATCCTCTCGACAGCGAGAGGACCGTATAGATTTGCTTGAATAAATATCACCTCATATGATGGCAACAAAAAATTTTTTCACCCCAAACCCATTATATATATATGGCCCTCTTCATATTTTGCTGTGTCACATCCTTTTGCTCACCACCATCGAGCATTTCGTTCAAGTGAAACCTCACTTTCTTATTTGTTTGACTTGATATCGCTTAGTGAAGCCGTGATATTTTTGGTCAAGTCATTTGAATAGGATTGTTTGGTATAAGCTTGGGGGAAGGCGCTCTCATGCATCATTGTATGTGCATGTAGTTACATTAGGATTTCATGTCATTCATTTCATCATATTTCATTCACCCCCTTATAATTATCGTTGTTCCTCATATTCTTTAATTATGATCACATTGAGGACAATGCGAAGTTTAAGCTTGGGGGAGAGTGCATTTCCATGCCATTTAGATGCATTAGTTGCATTTTTACTTTATTTTAGGGTTTTTAAAATTTTTCAAAATTTTTGCATCATCTTTTTGAATTTTCCATCTTATTTTCCTTTTATGTGTGTTCATGCATCATGTTGTGTGCTTGTTTTTCTTTTCTTTCCTCTCTTTTATTTTTTCTTATTTCTTTATTTTCCTTTCTCTTCTTTTGCTAGATGCGTTCCTTATGATGATATCTCTTATTGCTTAAGTAGCCATCACGATGCTTATTATTCCTTGCCATGCTACTTAGAATATTCCATAGTCTTGCTATTAACATGTGCTTGCCAATCTATTTCTTTTGATGATTCCTCTACATGAATGCATGATATTAATTGAAACTGAATGTATGGATTAGTGTTTAGTATGCTTTTGTTGGAAATGCACCAAGATTCACGCATCATTAGTATATCTGAAGCATCAGTTTTATTGTCTTATTCACCGTCTGTTGCATGCCTGATATGGTGGTAAACTTTACTGCTTGACTTCACTATTTGTTGAAATGATTGAGAATATCCATGCGTACATATGAGTTTTAGTTGAAGTATTATTTTATTGAACCGTTCGTGCACATCTTAGAGTGAACCGAGTGTTACATTATTTCATTCTCCACATATATCTTTTTATTCTCTACATGTCACTTGAGTTCACCTCCTAAAGCTACTTATATCGCAACTATTTCCCAAAAATCCCCACAAAGGAAAAAATTTTGCTCCAAAAAGTCCAAAAAGCCAAAAAGGAGCCAAAAAACCAAAAATACAAATCAAATAGCTCCTACAAAAATCCAAAAAGAAAAAATGATAAACAAAGTCCAAAAGAAAAAGAAAAATGTTTCTCTACCTCATTATTGGAGCCACAAAATACTTGGGAAAACCAAGGAAAAAATCCCATTTTCCACTATCATATTCCTTTAGATGCGATGCCTCAAGCTAAGCTTGGGGGAGGTGAATTCATTTGACCATATGAGTGAGTGCGACATTAGAGTGGAGAGGTGCACGAATGGGGAAGTTTGATAATACTGAAACTTAGCAAAATACTTTAGTTATGGAGATTTCTTATGAATTGATGTAAACATGTGAATGTCATGTCTCTTATTCTATTCTTTATTGCATGCATGGTGTGTATCTCATATGCTTCATTTATAACTCTTGATTGAAAAGTGCATCGCCAACATTTGTATATTAAATCCTATGAAATGCGTGATGTGGATATGAATTGATTGTATGAATTTAGAGAATCCCTTTTGTTGTTCTTAAAAGCTTGCAAGTACCATGTTTATGTAAGATATGAAATCCTTATAGCATGTGATTTGTATTTTCCAAGTTATCGTGATGTGTAGCTTATGGCTTGAGATCTGAGAGAAGAATCTAGCGACCCCTTCCACCCCGTGTTCTTTCTTTTTCATCTCATTTTCTTTATTTTCATCTCCCGAGTTCGTCTCACTACTTATCTTCCTCGAGGACGAGTAAGAGGTAAGCTTGGGGGATTTTGATCGGTCCATATTTTACACATTTTTTCTGCATATTTTCATGCCATCTCGATTGCTCATATTGCGATTTTCACGATTACTCGACGATATTGCATTACTTTTCACTATTTCTTGTTTTTGTCGGATTTCAGGAAATATGGAGCGATCGGGAGCAAAAATGAGCTTAAGGGACTTGCACCCACTCCGGAGCGTCACCCAAGGCTCTTTTGAGGGCTATTCGGCGATGGGAGATGTGTGGAAGAAGAAGAAACTCCGTAGGAGCAACGAGAAGGAGAAACGGAGAAGATTGGGCATTTTCAGCATGCCACTCGGCCGAGTGAAGGAGCCACTCGGCCGAGCAAAGAAGCCCGCTCGGTCGGCCAGATCGGACACGCAGCAGATTGAGTATCAGCGTGCACTCGGCCGAGCATCGCCATCCCACTCGGCCGAGCATGGAGACACCACTCGCCCGAGTGGCATCACGACGACAGCAAGCAAAAATCCTAGACTTACTGGAATCCGTCAGGCGATTGAGGGTTCCGACTCGGCCGAGTACCGAATGCCCCTCGGCCGAGTGAGTAAAGACACTCGGCCGAGTCACCTCCAAAGACAGGCCCCCAAGACCCCTGACTTACTGGAATTTTACAGGGTCTGTCACTCGGCCGAGTAGAGAAGCACACTCGACCGAGTAGAGAAGTCAACTCGGTCGAGTGACGCCGAGGACACGCAGCGCCCAGATTTTCAGACAGCCTCCCACTCTTTTGAAATATGCTATCATTCGAGCAATCAAATTATTTTTCTCATATTTTTTATAGATAGTAGACTTCATGAAGGTTCCAACGCCACCAAGAACGCGCCAATCGGAGGTCGGATGAAATCTGAGGAATTTCTGCAAGTTGATGCTGCAGTGCTGGAATTTCCACTCGGCCGGGTCACATATTCCACTCGGCCGAGTGCGGCCTGGGCCCAGATTTTAAGTTGTGGTTTCGGCTGTTTTTGGGCACGAATTTGAGGGGTTTTCTAGGGGTTCTTACTAGGGTTTTGGGAGAGTATTTAAGGGGTTTGTAGCCACCATTAGAGGGGATCCCCATAATGTTTTCTTAGCCCCCATATGTTTTTCTTAGGATTATTTTAGAGGTTAGGCCATGCCCTTGGCCCCCTCTTGGATCTAAAAGCTTGTATTTTGGATTGAAGATCTTCATCAAGCTAAGTATTTTCTTCTTTTTATTTGAATCTTTGTTTTTCTATCTTTTTGTATGCAAGCAATGATTTCTATTGATTCTCATATCCTTATTGCCATGCTAGGGTAGATTTGTTGTTCTAGGGTTTGGGGATGAACCCTATGGATCTAATTTCATATTTGTGATGAATGGATTTCTAAATTGCTAGAATTGCTAGGAGGTTAGGTTGTGATTGATTTACTATGGATAGCTAGGGATTTCCATCGATTTGGGATTTGCAAGAGATTGGATTCTAATCGATGGGAAGGCCTAGATATTCGATTTAGATTTACAATTGGATTTCTCTAGATTTGGTTTGCAAGATATTGGACCAAAGCTAGGATCTTTAATTGTAAATCTATACCCATATTCGTTTGCAAGAGATTGGACGAATACGAACTATCACAACCTAGATCGTAACTCGAGTTTGCACGAGAGTGGGCTCGTGGAGCGATTGGACGATGATGTCGATCTTCATGCTAGCGGCTTAGGTTAGGGTTTGCAAGAGATTGGGCCCTAATCTAGGTTGCTATAGACCGGCAATAGCGCGAGAGCGTGAGCTTGGTTCTCTATTCAGTTACGACTAGTTCACCTCAACACAAATCTAGCAATATTGAGATTCACTATTTACAATGATGTATGACGATCCGTAGTGGAAATTCCCTAGCCCTAGACACTTTTGTTATCTTATATTTGAATCGATACTTATCCGACTTCTCTATCTCCGACATCGACATCCACAACCATTTCCATTATATCATTCCATAACCATCTCCACCAATAAAACACTCGTAGTCAAACCAACCTAGGATAGATTGGAGCCAACACCACCTCCCTGTGTTCGATAACCCGCTCGCCGCTATACCGTGCGCTTGCGGTAAAACTACAATTGTTCTCCGGGACGTGTATCCGGGGCCGACCAAGTTTTTGGCGCCGTTGTCGGGGAGGTGTTTCCCGTTGGGTGCCAATTTGTCACAATTAGGTTGATTAGATTACATTAAAAAATCAAAAAAAAACATTGAGAGAAATTTTTTCCCACCACATGCTATTATTATCTTTATCTCTTTTTGTACCACTGACGTCTTTTCCATGTTGTTTACTCTGATTGATCAGTTACAGTTGTTGCATGATGGTGCTTCCAAAGAAAATGCGAGCGGGCTCTATACAATCCTACATATATCTCGCTGCATTCTATCAGGCTGATGGAGAATCCTTCGGGGAAGCCTTGTCTAGGTTTGAAGGAATGTTAGAAATGTTCCAGACGGAGTCAGACCATGAGTGGAATGACTCCACGCTATTTGATATCTTCACTAGAAGGCTAAAGGGACCCTCACGTGAGTTTCTGAAGAGGATGCAAGTGGGAAAGTTCAGTGATTTGCAGTTGGCAGCAGCCTTGGAGCAAATGATAGATGATGCTCGATCTACCGGTTCACTAACCGTTACGGTAAGTAAACCATACGACCAAGAATTCATCGATTTTGTTATGGCTAATGTCTCTAGTGCAGGTACTATCATAGATGGAGTGTATGCTTCACTTGAAGGTGACCATATCCACCTTTATACCATCAACACTCCACAAATAGAGACATCTGAGTTGCCAAAGGAGGACATGTACACGGACCTATTGAGAAACATTGTCGACATAGTTCGAAATTCCGGTCCATTGACAATAACGGCAGGTGACCCTTTCGAGCTTGAATTTCAAAACTTTGTTACTTATTGCATCTCTTCCACAGGCACAATTGATGATGGAGTCTACGCTCTAATTGAGGGGCACAAGACCCATTTTTACACCATGGTCGAGATACATGAGCCTATAGAGCCACCTTATGCCGTCGTCGCCTCCCCCTGCCACCCACCTGAGTCAGAGCAGCCCATACCATCAGAGGATATTATTGTGGAGGTCATACATACAGTAGTGGAGCAGACCATCGAGGAGGACGTGACTTTGGACGATGACATCTGCACACAGATGGAGCCCGAATTGTGCCCCCCTCCTTTCGAGCTACCGCAGCCATCCACACCTTCTACAGAGGCTGAGCATCCCTCAGAGGACCACGCTTCCACAAATGCTGAGGACAATCCCACAGAGCTTATGGCTCCCCTTCAGGGAGATCTCTTTACTCCCTCATCTCCTACATTTGATTCTCCTCCCGTGTATGATGTTCTTTATGATTCAGATTTTGACGACTCATCGTGCCTTTTGCATGATTCATGTACATACGATCAAGAGGTACGATGGGACGTATACGAGGAGGAGAGCGATGAGTTAGCACCCATGGACGCTATTGAATATGATCAGGAGGTGCGATGGGATAAGTCTGACGATGATGAGGAGCTGCCTGATGAGACCTATGCTTATATGCCCAAGCTACCTGAACAGCCTGAGGTGAACAATGAGGAGTTGATCGACGTGGTACACGAGAGTAGGGATTTATTTCCAGGGAAGTGTTGTCAATCGTTTTTAATTTTAAATACTTATGTTGATGACCCTCTTTGGAATACATTTATTCTGGGGAAGAATTATCCACATCAGGTTGATGCGGCTTATCTCTTGCAGGGTACAGGTGGAGTCCTTGGAGAGATGCTGGAAGCCGCATTGCTGCAATCTGATGGAGTCCGTGGACATACGCTTCTAGCAGAGCCACAGAAGGAGCAGTTGTAGCAATTGCCTACACCAGCAAAGATACTGGATCCGCCTTTTACTATAGGTGATATCAATCCAGTAGTGTAGAAATTTTTATGCTTTCAATAAACCCGAATCCTCTCGACAGCGAGAGGACCGTATAGATTTGCTTGAATAAATATCACCTCATATGATGGCAACAAAAAATTTTTTCACCCCAAACCCATTATATATATATGGCCCTCTTCATATTTTGATGTGTCACATCCTTTTCCTCACCACCATCGAGCATTTCGTTCAATTGAAACCTCACTTTCTTATTTGTTTGACTTGATATCGCTTAGTGAAGCCGTGATATTTTTGGTCAAGTCATTTGAATAGGATTGTTTGGTATAAGCTTGGGGGAAGGCGCTCTCATGCATCATTGTATGTGCATGTAGTTACATTAGGATTTCATGTCATTCATTTCATCATATTTCATTCACCCCCTTATAATTATCGTTGTTCCTCATATTCTTTAATTATGATCACATTGAGGACAATGCGAAGTTTAAGCTTGGGGGAGAGTGCATTTCCATGCCATTTAGATGCATTAGTTGCATTTTTACTTTATTTTAGGGTTTTTAAAATTTTTCAAAATTTTTTCATCATCTTTTTGAATTTTCCATCTTATTTTCCTTTTATGTGTGTTCATGCATCATGTTGTGTGCTTGTTTTTCTTTTCTTTCCTCTCTTTTATTTTTTCTTATTTCTTTATTTTCCTTTCTCTTCTTTTGCTAGATGCGTTCCTTATGATGATATCTCTTATTGCTTAAGTAGCCATCACGATGCTTATTATTCCTTGCCATGCTACTTAGAATATTCCATAGTCTTGCTATTAACATGTGCTTGCCAATCTATTTCTTTTGATGATTCCTCTACATGAATGCATGATATTAATTGAAACTGAATGTATGGATTAGTGTTTAGTATGCTTTTGTTGGAAATGCACCAAGATTCACGCATCATTAGTATATCTGAAGCATCAGTTTTATTGTCTTATTCACCGTCTGTTGCATGCCTGATATGGTGGTAAACTTTACTGCTTGACTTCACTATTTGTTGAAATGATTGAGAATATCCATGCGTACATATGAGTTTTAGTTGAAGTATTATTTTATTGAACCGTTCGTGCACATCTTAGAGTGAACCGAGTGTTACATTATTTCATTCTCCACATATATCTTTTTATTCTCTACATGTCACTTGAGTTCACCTCCTAAAGCTACTTATATCGCAACTATTTCCCAAAAATCCCCACAAAAGAAAAATTTTGCTCCAAAAAGTCCAAAAAGCCAAAAAGGAGCCAAAAACCCAAAAATACAAATCAAATAGCTCCTACAAAAATCCAAAAAGAAAAAATGAGAAACAAAGTCCAAAAGAAAAAGAAAAATGTTTCTCTACCTCATTATTGGAGCCACAAAATACTTGGGAAAACCAAGGAAAAAATCCCATTTTCCACTATCATATTCCTTTAGATGTGATGCCTCAAGCTAAGCTTGGGGGAGGTGAATTCATTTGACCATATGAGTGAGTGCGACATTAGAGTGGAGAGGTGCACAAATGGGGAAGTTTGATAATACTGAAACTTAGCAAAATACTTTAGTTATGGAGATTTCTAATGAATTGATGTAAATATGTGAATGTCATGTCTCTTATTCTATTCTTTATTGCATGCTTGGTGTGTATCTCATATGCTTCATTTATAACTCTTGATTGAAAAGTGCATCGCCAACATTTGTATATTAAATCCTATGAAATGCGTGACGTGGATATGAATTGATTGTATGAATTTAGAGAATCCCTTTTGTTGTTCTTAAAAGCTTGCAAGTACCATGTTTATGTAAGATATGAAATCCTTATAGCATGTGATTTGTATTTTCCAAGTTATCGTGATGTGTAGCTTATGGCTTGAGATCTGAGAGAAGAATCTAGCGACCCCTTCCACCTCGTGTTCTTTCTTTTTCATCTCATTTTCTTTATTTTCATCTCCCGAGTTCGTCTCACTACTTATCTTCCTCGAGGACGAGTAAGAGGTAAGCTTGGGGGATTTTGATCGGTCCATATTTTACACATTTTTTCTGCATATTTTCATGCCATCTCGATTGCTCATATTGCGATTTTCACGATTACTCGACGATATTGCATTACTTTTCACTATTTCTTGTTTTTGTCGGATTTCAGGAAATATGGAGCGATCGGGAGCAAAAATGAGCTTAAGGGACTTGCACCCACTCCGGAGCGTCACCCAAGGCTCTTTTGAGGGCTATTCGGCGATGGGAGATGTGTGGAAGAAGAAGAAACTCCGTAGGAGCAACGAGGAGGAGAAACGGAGAAGATTGGGCATTTTCAGCATGCCACTCGGCCGAGTGAAGGAGCCACTCGGCCGAGCAAAGAAGCCCGCTCGGCCGGCCAGATCGGACACGCAGCAGATTGAGTATCAGCGTGCACTCGACCGAGCATCGCCATCCCACTCGGCCGAGCATGGAGACACCACTCGCCCGAGTGGTATCACGACGACGGCAAGCAAAAATCCTAGACTTACTGGAATCCGTCAGGCGATTGAGGGTTCCGACTCGGTCGAGTACCGAATGCCCCTCGGCCGAGTGAGTAAAGCCACTCGGCCGAGTCACCTCCAAAGACAGGCCCCCAAGACCCTTGACTTACTGGAATTTTATAGGGTCTGTCACTCGGACGAGTAGAGAAGCACACTCGACCGAGTAGAGAAGTCAACTCGGTCGAGTGACGCCGAGGACACGCAGCGCCCAGATTTTCAGACAGCCTCCCACTCTTTTGAAATATGCTATCATTCAAGCAATCAAATTATTTTTCTCATATTTTTTATGGATAGTAGACTTCATGAAGGTTCCAACGCCGCTAAGAACGCACCAATCGGAGGTCGGATGAAATCTGAGGAATTTCTGCAAGTTGATGCTGCAGTGCTGGAATTTCCACTCGGCCGGGTCACATATTCCACTCGGCCGAGTGCGGCCTGGGCCCAGATTTTAAGTTGCGATTTGGGCTGTTTTTGGGAACGAATTTGAGGGGTTTTTTAGGGTTTCTTGCTAGGGTTTTGGGAGAGTATTTAAGGGGTTTGTAGCCACCATTAGAGGGGATCCCCATAATGTTTTCTTAGCCCCCATATGTTTTTCTTAGGATTATTTTAGAGGTTAGGCCATGCCCTTGGCCCCCTCTTGGATCTAAAAGCTTGTATTTTGGATTGAAGATCTTCATCAAGCTAAGTATTTTCTTCTTTTTATTTGAATCTTTGTTTTTCTATCTTTTTGTATGCAAGCAATGATTTCTATTGATTCTCATATCCTTATTGCCATGCTAGGGTAGATTTGTTGTTCTAGGGTTTGGGGATGAACCCTATGGATCTAATTTCATATTTGTGATGAATGAATTTCTAAATTGCTAGAATTGCTAGGAGGTTAGGTTGTGATTGATTTACTACGGATAGCTAGGGATTTCCATCGATTTGGGATTTGCAAGAGATTGGATTCTAATCGATGGGAAGGCCTAGATATTCGATTTAGATTTACAATTGGATTTCTCTAGATTTGGTTTGCAAGAGATTGGACCAAAGCTAGGATCTTTAATTGTAAATCTATACCCATATTCGTTTGCAAGAGATTGGATGAATACGAACTATCACAACCTAGATCGTAACTCGAGTTTGCACGAGAGTGGGCTCGTGGAGCGATTGGACGATGATGTCGATCTTCATGCTAGCGGCTTAGGTTAGGGTTTGCAAGAGATTGGGCCCTAATCTAGGTTGCTATAAACCGGCAATAGCGCGAGAGCGTGAGCTTGGTTCTCTATTCAGTTACGACTAGTTCACCTCAACACAAATCTAGCAATATTGAGATTCACTATTTACAATGATGTATGACGATCCGTAGTGGAAATTCCCTAGCCCTAGACACTTTTGTTATCTTATATTTGAATCGATACTTATCCGACTTCTCTATCTCCGACATCGACATCCACAACCATTTCCATTATATCATTCCATAACCATCTCCACCAATAAAACACTCGTAGTCAAACCAACCTAGGATAGATTGGAGCCAACACCACCTCCCTGTGTTCGATAACCCGCTCGCCGCTATACCGTGCGCTTGCGGTAAAACTACAATCGTTCTCCGGGACGTGTATCCGGGGCCGACCAAGTTTTTGGTCGTGCTCTTGGGTTGCATTTTGGAGCGATCAAGGGTCGACTATTATCCCAAAGAAATACCCGAATAGCCCAAGGGTCGGACAGACTCCATAAAGCTCAAACAACTCGATGAAGCCAACTAAGGGAGGGATATCTTGAGTAGCAAGTCTACAGATGGAAAGCTCCGAAGAGCACATGACTTCCATAATGAAGGGGTGAAGAGGGAATCAGAGTCCTAGGCAAAAAGCTTTGAGATATACCCCATCCTCCCTTTTTCGTGGGAAACACTCTCTCTCATCTGAATTGGGCACTCTAACCCTAAAGGTATTACAGAAGCAACCTCGCCAAACCTCGATAGTCAGATCGAGAAAAAACCTAGGGGCCATCTCTTAGATGACGTCGGGAACCTTCGACCCCCGATCCCTTCGCCGAATGGGAAGGCTTGGCTCAATACAAACTCATTTTCCCTTCCTGGGAACTTTCACGCATCGAGGGGCCGGAGGCGTGCCATAAGCTCCTCATATGTTGGCACCTTGAATACAACCGGAGCAAACATGTTTGAGGAACCTAAACGAGAGTCAGAATCGAAGAAGGTAGATACCTTAAGAAGGAACAGGCGATACCCAGAGAGGCGATATTGGAAGCAAATTTACGAAACAAGGAAGAGGAAGAAGAAGAACTATCTCAACCTTTTCCTCACTTTTTCTCTTTTGTGTGAAGAAACCCAACCGCCTGACATCCGATGCACGACACGTGTCCAAAGTCGGCCACCAGAAACGGTAGAGATCGCTCCAAAGGTGAAAGGGTTTTGGCGGCACAAATCAAATCTGATGTTTCGAAAACCGTGCGCATTTAAGGAGATTACTCATCATTCGGTCTCAGTCAGTATGATTTCTAAGGCACAAATGATGGGGACCATTTTTAATGCAGTGGTACGAATCCAATTTGGATATCCGCATACCCGACCCGTTTAGCATTGGCGACCCAATACCCCCGTGCTCTTGGCGGGATACAGCTAAGTCAGACGAATGAGTCATTCGACCATTGGGTTGGCACCGACATTCAGGCGAGAGTTAATGGGACCGAGTAAATGGGCAGCCGTTAACTCGAATCCCAGAGAAGATCATGCCCCCAATCAATGAGGGACAGTTACACATCATCAAGGGGGAATCACATATAAATAGACCGACGAACAAAGGTAAAGGGGATCCATCTCTAAGGTACGAGGTCTAAGACGTAAAACGCTACTTTCTTAGCTTACATTTCTTATATTCGAGCTTGCGTCACCAGTCTTGAGACGAACCTCCGTGGGTCGATCTCAGTTGCACCAAACTCCCTCTCTTCCTTAAATTTCCTATAACTTAAGCATCGGAAGGGATTTGGATCGGAACCTGGATCCGACCCCCTAATGAGTCCCTGTGGTACAGATTGATAGTTGCTATCCAACATCAAAGGTCGACGTCGAGCTCTCCAACCTCGAACGATCGATGCAACGACCGCCCGAAGGTCGATCAAAGGTCGTATCATCCCCAACTACTATCATTCGACATTGGTTCTCCTAACCAAGGGTCTCATTCCAACTGCGGATGATGCTTCGACTCAGCATCTCGAGTCTACGTCAGCTCGACAATTGTCTCGGTCAATTTTGGCCTTAACATTATTAAATATGTAACCACTGATAGAATAACCTCCATATCGATGTATTGTTTCGTCAGGACCTCTGGTGTAATTTTGGATCTCCTCCCTGGACCGCGAACAAATTGCTCTGCCACCTTTAAGATTAATAAGAATCGCATTCATATACACACATTTTTGTTAAGAGTTTTGGCGCGCAATTTGACTTGTAGTACTTCTATATGAAGATTGAGGGACAAGTAAAGAAAACTATTATAGCTTAGGAATTAAACCACTTACAAAAGCTAATAACTCAGCTTTATTACCTCTGATAGGAGACAAATATCGATAGATTATTTAGAACATATGAATGTATTTGTTCAAGCTCAATTTTATTAAATCATGTGTCCTCTCCATAATCATTATAGAATACTTCATCAGGAACTCTTGCCGGATGATTTACCTTTGTGTACACCCCGCAAATAATGAGATATGAACATCAAGGTTTCCTTTGACGTATAATTCTTGGATATTGACCCTTCTGGACGTGCAAGATTATGCACAAGTTGCTTCATAAACCCTAGATACAAGCGGGTCAAAAATCATAAAAATATTCAAACTCACATTTAATTTTGGTTCGAGCAAATTAGAATAATATATGGCATTGGCGTGCACCTTTCAACTCGGTATATCCACCGAATGTGTACGGCCATGCAATACAGGCCTCCTGTGCCATATACAGAGTAAGACGAACCATGATGGTAAAGAATGAAGGTGGGAAATTTTTTTCCATATTACACATTGCAAGGATAACCCACACCTCTAAATCTTTAAACTCACAAACGTCTATCACCTTCGAGCACACCTACCTGAAGAACACACAGAACTGTATCAGAACTTTTGCAAGCTTCTTATCTATATGACGTAATGCAAACAGAAGCAACTGATGTTGCCAGATATGATAATCATGTGTCTTCAATCCAAATTTATTCATCTAATCTACTTGTTCACATCTTGATATATTTGAAGCATATCCATCTGATGTCTTCAATGACTTGAGAAACACACATAGATTATGAATTTCATCTCTTAAAAGGCTGACATGAGAAGCTGGTAGGTCGTACTTGTAATTTTCCTTTTGTACAGCCTACAATTTAGGACGTGTCTTCAATTCTTTCAAGTCAAGCTGAGCCTTTACTCTGTCTTTTGACTTGTTGGTGTTCTTGCATCAAGGTATACAAGAGATTTTCACATATGTTCTTTTCGATGTGAATGACGTTCAGGTTGTGGCGTATGTACAAACTCCACCAATATGGAAATTGGAAGAAAATACTAAACTTTGACCAGCCACTAGGTAGTATTCGATCATCTGCTGTGTTAGAATTAGTGCGAGAAATTCGAGGCACTCTTCTTTTAGTTCTGCTCTTACCCTTGCCCTTTCCTTTTCCCTTTGCAATATGCCTTCTAACACCAAGAGGGTTCTTTTTGCTATATCTGTTCTTTCCCAACTTCGCTCTACGTAAAGGGTGAAGTGCTTCAAATATGTCCTCTCTGTTTAGTTGCTTCAAATACTGTCGAACAACTGTCCATGTCTCCTATAAATATCACCTGCATGCAACCAGCTCCTGTTCTACCAAAAGCAAAACTTACGGCTACATTTCAGGAATGTGCCCTTATAACCGGTCATGCAAACTAGGTAAGCTGGCCTACCTTTCATCGACCAACCAGATAGATTAGCATACGCCGAGAAGACGTTTATTTTCCATAAAACAATAGCATGCATGCAGAAGCTTTGCTTTGTCAAGGCGTCGAAAGTGCCCACACCATGTTCCCATAAAAGCTTCAGATCATCAATTAAGGGCTGCATGAAAACATCGATATCATTTCCAGGCGAGTATTTCCCAGGTATTAATAGTGACAGTATCAAGTATGCTTTCTGCAAGCACATATGAGGCAGGAGGTTATACGGGGTCAACAACACTAGCCAAGTGGACCAACCAGAGCTAATCACTCCAAATGGATTAAACACATCACCAGCGATACCAAGCCTAAGATTCCTTGACTCCCTTAAAAAGTCGGGATAGATACGGTCGATATGCTTCCATGCTTCCCCATCAGCAGGATGCCTCAATTTTCCATCATGTATGCTGTCGGTGGTATGCCATTGCATTTTTCCTGCCAATTCAACAGACATGAAAAACCTCTGCAGCCTTGGTATAATTAGGAAATAACGGAGAACCTTCACCGGAGTCTACTTCTTATTTTTGACTGTAGCACCATCCCTCTTCACACCTGTTCTTTGTTCAACTTTCCACCAGGGAACATGACACGTTGGACATTCGTTTAGGTCCTTGTTGTCTTTGTAATATAGACTGCAATCATTAGGACATGCGTCAATTTTCTTGTAATCGAGCCCTAAAGTATTAACGATTTTGCTCGATTCATAATGAGTAGCTGTAATGCTTTAACTACCCTTCTCAACAAATCCAACAACATACCAAAATGTGTAATCGCCATTCTGCTAAGGGTTTGGATATGCATCAGTCTAATCATGAATGATAGCCTCACGAACTTTGTGCATCCTTCATATAAATCCGACTCATTATCCTCCACTAATTTCATCAATATATCATAGTCAACGGAGTGAAGATCATCATTTGAACGGTTTCCACTCGAAGCACCAATATCTTCCAGTATTTATCTATGTCATCTGCCTTTTGATATCCATGCACAATACGCTCTTCTGCCTAAGCATATCCTCTGTTACGGCACCTTCTCTGTGACAACTCCAAAATTTATAATTAGGGTTGAACCCATGAGTAACCAAAATGGACACGAACAATGTACTTCTGAAGGATCTCATTGTTCTGGCACCTCTTGCAAGGGCAACGGATTTTGCCACTGGACATGCGTAGTGGGATGTCATCAAAGTATGCTGATGTGACCATATTTTACATGTTTTATTCGCATCATTTCATTTCATATTCGCCTCCAAACTCCATATTTTCATATATTATCGCGCTTCTAACGCCATATTCGAGTTTTGTATAGCTTTATGGATTTTCAGGAGTTTTGGAGTGAATTGGAGCTATTTTGGGACTTGGACACATCTGGCACGTCCGAGACATCATTGGCAAGGCGCCATGAGAGTTCGTCGAGGAATGGAAGAAGATGGAAGGAGATGATGAGAAGAGAACGAGAGATAGCAAAGATTCAACTCAGTTTCCCAGGTGACTCGACTCGAGTAGCATCAGCTACTCGGCCAAGCTAACACGCAGAAATTGCACAGGAAACAGCTTCAACCTACTCGAACGAGTAGACAGTTGACTCGACCCGAGTCGCACCAAATAGATGACGATTTTGAGCTTTTCTCCAAGGCACCCTAGCTCGACCGAGCAGCAAAGCAACTCGACTGAGAAGCTCATCTACTCGACCCGAGTCGTCAAGAAACAGAGCATCGTTTTGGAGGAAGTTTTGATCTACTGTAGCTCGATCAAGTAGGGAGGCTACTCGATCGAGTAGCCCGTATCAGCCAGACGCAGAAGCAGCAGCAAGCGGAGTCTGAAGCCAACTCGACCGAGCAGGCTCTGCTGCTCGGTTGAGTAGCACTGCGCGACCAACCTAGTTGGTGGGCCCAAGTGCCTAGATTTTCTGAGATTTTTTTGGGATTACTACCCTATGTATTTAAGCACGTTTTTAGCTTTATTTTTAGAGAGGAACTAGAGAGAAACTCTTAGTTTAGTTTTAATTAGGTTTTTGAGAATTTATGTCGTCGCTATGTCTTGCTAAGCAAAGCTTGGATTTTTATTGTTATTTCGCGCAAGGAATCTTATTTTCTTAATTCTCTTTGGATTGATATTTCTCCACGATGCATTGGTAACAATTCTCTACACTCTCTATTGATTTTTATATTTTATATTTCTATAATGAATTCCATTGCATCCATTGAATCTCTTGTTATTTCTATGATACGTGAGTAGTTCCTATCTCGGGCTAATGGATTAGCCCATGGATTTTAGGATTTAGATGCAAAATTAGGATCTTTAGGTTGTGTTGGTATAAAAGGGACGTATTTTGGTTGCTCTTGCAAAGTTTGTAGGAGAACTCGCACTGAGATCATGCCCACGGTCAGTGGAATCGATTGGCTTAAGGAGTATCATATAGGCTTAATTAGGGAGTCAGTGGATTCAATTGGGACTCGTGACCATGCCCGGCTCGTTCTTGATGGGATCCACCGATGAACTATATCACTAATTGATAGCTACTACTATTGCGTCAATAAGAGCCACCAAAATACATCGAAGCTCTAACCCACGAGAGTGGCATGAGCTGAGATCATTCCATCCACGAGAGTGGCGAGAATATTGTCTATTCTTAATGCACGTATCGTGTGCGCCTGTTGCGAGAGTGGGGTTAATGCGATATGTTAGATTCATGGTGCTTAGAACCATGAATTCCACATCTCAGATGCGAAAATCCCTATAAAACCAATGCAATGTAAGAGTCTTAACCAAGCATCGATGTCCGATGATCCTAGTGATGAGTCTTAAAGCCCTAGTCTTTATTACTTGTTCACAATCCAAAACAAACAATCTTTCGAAACCGACTGCTACCTAAATTCTGAGATTTAAAAATAGGCCAAGACAATAACATCTCTACCTTCCCTGTGGGATCGATATCTTTTATACTATTACTTGACACCGTACGCTTGCGTAAAGTGCCGAGAATTCGCATTTGGGATACATCTAGCACTTGGCGTTTGTGCCATTGCTAGGAGGCTTCTAGGTGGTAGTTTCGGTAGCATCAAGTTTTTGACGTCGTTGCCTGGGAAGGTAACAGTGTTACTTGGATTATTTTTCTATTAAAGAATTTGTTAGCAAATATTATCATCTCTTATCTTTCCATACTTTTTATTCTTTTATTACTTTGCTAATGACGGTATTTTTTCCGAGTTCTTGTTGTGCATGAACACTCGCCTTGGGGGTCTTGACAAAGAATTATTATTTGACCCGGAGATCGAAAAGACCGCAAGAAGGCTTAGAACAAAGAAAAGGAGTCAGACTACTATAGATACAATGGCAGAGGGAAATGCTTCTCCTCTACACAAAGGGTCCATTCTGGACTATATTAAGCCGAACTTTAATGGAGCTTCTTCTATATTGAGGCCGCAGCTGGTGACGGGAAGTTTCAAGCTGAAAACTTGGTTGATAAATCTCATGCAGCAGGACCCCTTTAACGGGCATCCTCATGAAAATCCAACCGACCACAAAGACACATTCTTGGCAAAGTGCTTCACATTCCATGCCAAGGACGTGAGTGAAGATGCTATCAAGCTCAGGCTATTCACATTCACTCTGTGGGACAAGGCCTCCTATTGGTTGCGAATGCATCCTTCTAATACCTTCACAACTTTGGAACAGTTGGCTACCACCTTTGTGAACAATTTTTATCCACCGTCCAAAACTGTGAGGATTCAAGGAGCGATCTAAAATTTTAAGCAACTTCCTCAGGAGTCATTATTCGAGGCTTGGTAGAGAATTGAAGACCTCCAGCATCAATAACCGTACCATGGTGACGTGGAGTGGGGTCTTGTTCAGAGCTTCCACAATGGGCTCCAACCAAGCACAAAGATGATTATAGACGCATCCGCTCAAGGAGTTCTCTTGTATAAGCCATCCGATGAAGCTTTATCTTTGCTGGAGCAAATGGCTGCAAATATTCAGCAGTTGGACGACGAACGCTTATCTACTAAAGGCCCTGAGGTAAAAATCGCTACCCATCTTGATAGTCATATTGAATCTCTTTGCAAACAGGTAGCGAGGATTAAACAGACGTTGGACGCTATTCCAACCACTTCTAGAGCTCCAGCTTATCCCACACATAAAGGCTATGCGTAGCAAGGCTATGCTCCTAATGAAGGATCCTTGTAAGCTGAGCAGGTACACTTTGTAGCTAGAGAGGGAAGGAATGTTTAGTATTGGACTCTCCACCTTGATTTTGATGATGATCAAACACAAATCATTGTGATTAACTCATGTGTTTGCAGTTAGCTAAAAAGTCACCAATTAGATTTAAGAAGATCAAAAGTGACTACACGTGTTGATTCAAGTGAAGGACTTGGTAGATCAACAAAGGTGAAGCATTGGCTTGAAGAACTCAAAGGCTACCTCAAACCTCAAGCCAATGGCATCAACAAATGAATGGAGATTCAATCCAAAGAGAAGATAGGAATGGATGATTCAAAAGCTTCAAAGAACACCTTGAGGATCAAAGACTTTGTGCTTGGAGACATTCAAGACATACAACTAAAAGACTCAAGACCATGAAGAATTATGGAGATCGTCGCCAAATTACTATGTACATCTCAAGCGACATCCCAAGACTTGCTCAGAACGCGTGATCGTTGTGCCTGGAGCTTCGTTGAAGCTCAAGCAGTCATTCATGAAGTCAAGGGATTCGGATTCTCCATGTTGAAGCTTTGAAGATGGTTTGTCGTGTTTACTTTTATGTCTTCTTGCTTCGGTTTAGTAGAATGTTAAGCCTTGAGTCTTACTTGCCTATCAATCTTCATAACTCTCATATCGTATCTCTAGGATTGCCTTAGAAGCCCTTAGAAACTTTTTCGAAGCTTATCGCTTCGTTTCTCGGCTTCTTATGCATCTTAGTTGGTTCAAGTAGAAGAACCAACCGACTAGATGACGATATAGTCGGTTGAAAATCCTTCTTGAACCGACTAGCCATCCTTGCTAGTTTCAGCCCATTCACTGTTGATCAACTAGTCGGTCCAAGAAGGTGCACCGACCGACTAGATGACGATCTAGTCGATTGGAAATCCTTTTCAGACCGACTAGTTATCCTAATAAATTCAAGCCTATTTGTTGACCAATTAGTCGGTCCAAGAAGGTTCACCGACTGACTAGTTGTCCAACTAGTCGGTTAGTAATTCTTCTCAGACCGACTAGTTCTCCTAGTGAAATTCGAATTCTTTGCTGTCAACTACTTAGTCGGTCTAAGAAGGCTCACCGACAGACTAGTTGTCAAACTAGTCGGTTGATTTTTCTTCTTAGACCGACTAGTTCTATCTCTTCAGTATTTCACTATCTTTGATGTCTTCTATCTAGTCGGTCCAATAAGGTTCACTGACCGACTAGTTGCAAAACTAATCGGTCAGTGATCCTTCTTAGACCGATTAAGCAGCTTCAGAAATAGAGCCGTTGGGCATTTATTGCCACGATTTTTGTGACCGTTTTGTCTCTTCCTATATAAGTTTGAGTTGCTTCAAACCAGATAATCAAGGCTGATTTTAGAGACATTTTCAAATCCAAGAGAAGAGCCATTCAACTCCATTTCTAAGCTCTCTCTTCTCACAAGAATCTCTCCCTCACTCTTTGAGCACTAATTTCCTCAAGAGAGATTCTCATTCATTGTGAGCTACTCAAGCTAAGAGCTTGAATCAAAGTCACCAACTTCACCCTAGCCATCTATTGCTGTCCATCTTGGTGGAGCTAGGGTTTGGTGCTAACTACTTCCTCAAAATCCATTCTTGCCCTAAATTGGTAAGTATTTCTCAAGGCATAGGATTTTGTGGTAAGAGCTTTACATTTCATTCTTTATACATATAAATTGTTGTATACTCTCGGTTGTTGAGAGGGTTGGCTTGATCCCAAGTTGTGGGAGTCAAGATATAGGCTTTGCTCTCGGTTTGTGAGAGTGTGCTTAGTTCCAGGTTGTGGGATTAAGGTATTTGCGCGTTCCCGGGTTGTGGAATACACGGACATCGATTGTAGGTCGATTGCACTTGTGGGATTTCTGCAAGTGGGCTAAAGGAAAGCTCTAGTGGTTTTACTAGAGTATCTGGAGGGGATCCAGGTGTTGCTGGATTAGGGCACCGAGAACAAGTCGGGGAGACTTGGGTGGCACCGAACCAGGATAGTTTGCTTGTTAGCATTGCATTATTCCTTGAGTTGTTGTTCACTTCTTTCATTCCGCATTTGTTGGTTAATTAGGGTTTTATTTGGCGTAAATTCCTTATAATTCTATAAAACACTATTCACCCCCTAGTGTTTATTCCTCATAGCACAGGGTTACTACAAGGAATAATTGGCAACATCCGACGGCGAGAAATCATCCTGGATTTTCTTATGGCAACCCGAATGGAGGATTACAACCTCCTCAGCGACAGAGACCTCCACCACCTCCTCAGACAATAAGGGGCACCTCTGCAACAATATGGGTTTAGGCCATCTGGGCCTTATAGACCACCTGGGTACAGTTACCGTCAACAACAATAATATGCACCTACGGATCCAAAACCCAATCTCGATGCAACATTAGACACATTTATGAGTGGGCAATCCAAGATAAATGCAGAGAATTCCGCTCGTTTCAAGTCTATCAACGATTCCATCGATGAGCTTAAAAGCCAAATGTCCCAATTTATGAAGATGCAAGGTAGATTGCCCTCTCAGCCGGAGCCCAATCCTAGGGCCCAAGCAAATACAGTGGTCACAGTTACCATGAGAGGAGGAAAGACTACCGACACTGTCATGGTGTCGGTTTCTAGCAGTTTGAGCCAAAAGCCGTCTACTCATGCTCAAGATGAAGATATTTCCGCTGAAAAGGATATGGAAAAGGCCACAGAGGATCCCAAGGTTATTGAAGAGAGGGAGGCTCTGCCATCTACCTCTCCAACTAGCACTACGACACCGGCGGATGCTATTACTACTTCCAACAAATCTATTCCAAAGGATGCCGCTAGAGACAAGGCGAGTCGACCTCCACCTCCATATCCTCAAAGGTTGGCACTAGCGAAGATGGAGAAGAAATATGCCATGTTCTCCGAGCTCCTCAAAGGTATCTAACTAAACATCCCCTTTATGGACGCTATCACAGAAATCTCCACATACACTAACTTCTTAAAGGATCCCATTACTGGGAAGCATAAACAAGAAGATGTGAAGATCTTGGATAATTTCACCTCAGTCATTAAGAACCATCTACCAAAGACGTTACCGGATCCCGGGAGTTTCACGGTGCTGTGCTCCGTTGGCGGTACCCCTATTAGTAGAGCATTGTTCAACTTGGGAGCGAACATTAATTTGATGTCGCTCTCTATCTTTAAGAGGCTAAACACCGAGATGGAACTTGAGCCTACCGATATGAGCATTCAATTGGCAGATCACTCTATTACTTATCCGGTTGGCATCGCACGCGACGTCATCCTACAGATACCGCCCGGGCTATGCGTGCTGGTGGACTTTGTGATTATGGACATGCTGGAGAAAGGTAGTTCGCAGATTATTTTGGGCCGTCCATTCATGGTAACGGTCGGAGTCTTGATTGACGTCCATGAGGGGATGTTATCTCTGAACGTGGGAAATAGTTATCTCTGAATGTGGGAAATATTGATGTCCAATTCCGCTTGCAAAAGCCTATGAGGGAATGCCCACCGCCAGAAGATGCTAATTACCTTGATCTCTTGAAGGACGAGGCTACCTTTGAACATACCATGGAGGAGATTTCCAAATATCCAATAAAGATGATCTTGGACGACGACGGCGACATCGTATACAATAAAGCAGTGGCCGCCTATCTCCTTGTCCTTGACGAGGAGCCCCCAGACATATACTTGCGCCATCAAAAACCGGAGGCTACTATCTCCTTGGCTGCTGAAGGCCGACATGAAGAGGCACGCCAAATACCACTGCATGGGATTATTGGAAAGCATGACGGGCGTATTTCATGTGGGCCAAACATCATTCGTTGAAAATCTTGAGGGAGTCGAGCTTACGATTTCAAACAAGCGCTTATCAGGATGCAACCCGATTTTTTTCCCTTAGTTTTCGTTTTTCCTTTTGTTTTTCTTTTCTTATTCAATAACCAAATAAATACTTTTTTAATTCTAAGAAAATACAAAAACATAAAAATTTTGATGAGTTCCCCCTTCTACAGGTTGAACAATGAGGAGAGCTCGCTAAACGACTAAAAGAAGGAGAATGAACCAAGAGAAGAGCACCTTAGAGAAATACACGCTTGGGAGAATAGTAACAGGTGACTCGGCCAAGCAGCTACCCTACTCGACCGAGCTGCGGAGAATTGGAGAAATAAGGCAAAACGCGCTCTGGAAATCAAACTCGACTCGACCGAGTAGCACCCTACTCAGTCGACCTACAGTCAGAACTGCAAAAAGCTGGAGGCGCATGAAAAAAAGTGGATCTGGAAATTAATTGACTCGATCGAGTAGCACCCTACTCGGTCAAGCTATAGGCAGAGCCGAAAAAGGTACCCTACTCGGTCGAGCTATAGGCAGAGCCCAAAAAGGTCGAAAAAGAGCATTATGTTTCTAATTCGCCTCGACCGAGTAGCTACCCTACTCGGTCGAGCTACAGGGAGAGTCCCAAAAGTTCTAAAAGGGCGCTCTAGAAAGCTTAATAGACTCGACCGAGTAGCTACCCTACTCAGCCGAGCTGTAGGGAGAGCAAAAGAGAGCTGAAAACAACAATTTGTTTCGATTCATCTCGACCGAGCTGAGTAAGCAGCTCAGTTGAGCACAAGGGCGCAAATTCTGAACTTAAATTCTTAAATTTTAACCCTTTTAGCTCGAACGAGCAGCTATCGCTGCTCGGCCCGAGCAGCGACTTACCCAGCTGGGGCCCACATTTAATACAAACTCGACTCGGTTTATATTAATTCGATTTGACTCGGGCCAATCATATTCCTAATCGAAATCAGCCCCCCACCCCCCCTCCCCCCAATGCCCGATCTCTCCCTAACCCTCGACCTAACCCTACTCGACCTGACCGCCGCCGTCTCCGCCACGCTGCGCTCAAGCACCACCCACCGCCACCGCTCGGTCCCCCCCTCTGTCTCTCTCTCTCTCTCCACCTCTCTCTATTTCTCATTATTCACCCCAGTCACCCTAGCTCCAGCAACTAGTCGGAGCAGTGCCAGCAATGCTTCCCCTCCTCCCTTTCACTCTACCCCCTCTCTCTATCCATCTCCTCTCCCTCCCTCTCTATCCCCCATTTCGCCTGCCACCTTTCTCCGGTGACTTGTCGGAGCTGTGCGTGCACCGCCTGAGCAGCCGCCCGAGCACATACTGTGCTTGGTCCAAGTAGCCCCCCTTCCCCCTTCTCTCATCCCCCTCCTTCCTCCCCGATTCCGAATCCCCAACCCTAATTTTTCCTAATTTTGAACCCCAAACCAGATTAATTTTTGATATTGCCTAATACTATTTTTATATCTTATTGCAGGTACACTTGGAGCTTCTTCAAGGATCCGAGGAGCTTGGTTTGGATCAGCTTGGGGGCTAGCTTGGATTCGAGGCTTCGCATGTGCACGTTGAACTTTCGCTTTCGCAGCTATGCTCGGTGTTAGTATACTCTTCACACACTTTATTTTTTATTACCATATCATCGTAGTTTGCCACTCTTGAACGATGCTTCCTCGCCTTAGGCCGAGGAAGCCTCAGCTGAAGAAGAGGAAGGCCACCACTGGCCCCTCCTCTTCTCGGCTTGCACGACGCCTGCGACGTTCACCTTCACCCATACCCGAGCCGTACTTGGATGATTCGTCGTCCTCGTCTGACTCGTCACGATCCACTACACACGTGTCTCAAGCCATAGAGGCTCTACACACCGCACACACACTATCGCTCCTCCCATCCCGACCACCGCTCATCCATCCTATCCAGTTCATCCACCACCCACCCTGAGGACGTATGGTATCATCTTCAGGGATGATTCTCACTGTGAGTGTTTCGCCGCCATGTCCCAACGCACGATCGTCATTACCCTCTTCGCTCACATCCCTACCCTCCAGTGCCTTGGACTCCTGTAGGGTGTCCACAGGCTTTACCATGTCATTGGTTTTGACTGCATTCTAGCCATCCACGCCCGCACCTACATATGCCTCACCCTTGAGAGGTTGAGCTTTATTGTTGTTACCCCAGCGGGTGATGTCATTATCTTTCGGCTGCTTGACCATGACGTAGTGGTCACACATACCATGATCCATGTCCACTTCCACTTTCCTGCCATCCTTGACTGCACCCTCGCCTTCTCCCCAGACTTTGAGCCCACCTTGTTCGATGCCGAGCAGTTTTGGCATCGAATCACTGGTCTGCGAGGATATCACACTAGCAGGATGAAATCCTCTTGTATCGTCCACCCATGTCTCCGCTACGCCCAGCACCACCTCGCCACCATAATCTTTTTCAGGCCAGAGGTCAGGACACTCTCCCTGCCTGAGCTTTCCCATCTTATGGGGATGAATCGACTTCTGTGCTTCCACCCCGACGATACCCTCCACCCATTCCTACTCTTCGACACAGTGCACTGGCTGTGTCACCACCTCCTTCAGACTGCCCACGATGCCATCGATATCTACTGCGGTAGATTTTTCACCATTTTCACCCAGATGCTCGGCCTTGCCCTTCCTGCATGTCTGGCGACTCCCACCGGGTCTACACGCCTGCGATGGATGTGCTTACCCACATGTCCATCATCAGGTCGTACAGTGAGCATCACTGGATTTACCTTCTAGGCACACACCACAAGCAGTACCTCTACCTGCCCTGCCCCAGCCTCACCCATGTCGCCCCAGTCATGCTTGACTGGCTCACTCCCTGTATTTTTCTTATTCACCCCATCCTTGTCCTCGAGCCACTCGGAGCACCAGTCGTCGATGACATCGATGATTGGGTGATAAGTTCTAATGATGATGAGCATGACATTGCTGCCCTCATGGCAACCCAGCCAGCCCAGCCTGCACATCCATCCACATTAAGGAGCACTTCTATTCCTACTTCTGTAAGTGATCCCACCACCACCCCCCACCGTAGAGACCCCGGGGACTGTCCACACCTCTACCCTAGAGGTCACTACCTTTGTCTCTGTCTTGCTCGAATCTGACGGCACAGTTGTTTCTGCTGCTCCAGATCTTACTTCTTCCACCCCTTCGGAACTTGGCAGTTCTTTCGCTCCTGAGCTTACAGATTCATCTATTTCGGAGCCCGTCGCTGCCAGCACACTTTCTACACCTGTGTACCTCCTCACTTCTCTTCCTACCACTCTAGGGTCCATAGTTTCTCTATCTGGCACCACTTCTACACCAGCATCAGTGGTATTTTCTGAGAGCATTGTGGTGTCTGTCACCACTTCTGTTGGCAGGACATCCCCCATTTCTGATGCTGCTTCTTCTTCTGTCTCTGCACCGGATCTCGGATACATTCCACTCACATCCTCTTCCTCCGAGATTCTGCTAGACCACCCTCCCCTAACTTTCAGTTCAGACCCTGGGTATTACATGCACGTGGGCACTCTACGAGGGTGGTCTCTAGCAGTTCACGCCAACCCCGTAGTTCCCGCACCATGGACGCATATCTTTCTGTGATGGAGACCAAGGTTGTCACCCTAAGGCGTGCCTTTGACACCCTCTTAACCTCGCTCTCTACTTTTCAGCAGTCTGTGGAGCGGGACCTCACAGCCATTCTTGACATTCTTAGGCATCAGCGTGCACTCAGTGTCATACTTGCACCAGCCCCTCCTCCCAGGCTAGACTCTGTCCCTTCTTTCCCTCCTGCACCGCTCACTGTGCCCCACTATCAGGCTTTTGTAGGGCCTGTCACTTCTTCCGTTGAGTCGATTGCACGGCAGTTAGTGGCTTCTCTTGTCAACACACACGTTCTTACACATATCGACACCTCCAGTAGTTGCACCTTTGTCTGAGCCTATTGTCTCTTCCGTTTCCTCATTGGCTGACACACCTGTCGAGCCTACACATTCTGTGAATGTTGTTCCTGTCTCTGGTCTCCAGCAGTCGGACACATCATCATCCACTCAAGGTGATGACGTTGCTTGATCTTCACTCAATTTTTGCTCCCGTCACCCCTTATTTATTTATGTGCCCATCTGTCTCTTCGGGGCCCTGACCTTGCATAGCTTGGGGGATGAGCTTTTGTTCCACCTGTATATATTCCATCATTTTGCATTTGCATATATTCCACCTGCATCATGTTATCATTTGCATCATATGCATGTCTGTTCATATTTTTGCATCTTAGGCATTAAGTCATGCACTTTTTCTTTTATTATTTGCATAGTTTTGCTTTTATTATTTTCCTTTTATTCACCACCTGCCCACCCTAGCCACATTTTTCCTTCTTTCTGGAGTGTTCTCAGCAGTGAGGACACTGCTCTGTTTAGATTGGGGATGAGCTCTTCCACTTTTATTTTTATTTTTTTTTCATTTCTTTCATTTTACACCCTTTTTATTTTAATTTTCCACCACTTTTTCAGCGTTTTATTTTTTAATATCATATTTTCCATGTTTGGTATGCTTGCATGCTTGCTTTTATTTTATGTTCTCCGCCTTTCTTTTCCCCTTTTGCTAGATATATTCCAAATGATGATATATCTCTTAGCTTTAGCAACTATCACGATGCTTATTACTCTTGCCATGATATTTAGAGTATTTCAGTTTCTTAATATTCATATGCTTGCATATGTATTCTGTTGACGATCTCTCTATATGAATGCATGAAATGAATTGAAACTAAATGTATGCAATAGTATTTAGTATGCCTATGTTGGATATGGACCAAGATTCACTCATCTTTAGAATATTTGAATCATCTGCTTTGTTATCTTTTTCACTTCTTATTGCATGCCTGCAATTATTGTGTGCCTTACTGCATGACTTCATTGTTCGTTGAAATGAATGAAACTATTTGTGCTTGCTTATGAGTTTAGTTGGAGTATTATCTTCTTGAACCATTGTGCACATCTTATGAGTGAACCGAGTAATTATATTATTTCATTCTCCACATATCTTATTATTCTCTACATGTCACATCGGTTCACCCCCTCTACATCTACATATACCGCATCTAGTCCCAAAAATCCCAAAAGAAAAAGTTAGCTTCAAAAAATCCCCATAAAGCAAAAAAGGATCCAAAATATATGTATATCCTATTGCTCCTCTAAAAAAGAAAAAGAAAAAAATAGTTCAAAAAAAAGAAACAGAAAAAAATATTTCCTATATCTTGTTATTTGGAGCTACACAAATACTTGAGAAAAAGCCACAAAAATTCCTTTATTCATCCTTAGATGCGATGCCGCAAGCTAAGCTTGGGGGGTGAATCCATTTGACTATACTAGTGAGTACGCCATTAGAGTGGAGTTATGCACATTTGGGGATATTTGATAATGCTCATAATTTGCGAAATATATTAGCTATGGAGATTTTTCATGATTTGAGATGAATATATGAATGCATGATCCTTATTCTATTCTCTGTTGCATGCTTGGTATGACTCTTATATGCTTCATTTATTTCTATTGATTGAAAAGTGAGTCACCAACATGTTTATACTAAATTCTATGAATTGCATGATGTGGATATGAATTGATTGCATGAATTTAGAGGATCCCTTCCTTTGTTCTTAAATGCTTGCAAGTAATATGTTTAGATAAGATATGAAATTCTTATTAGTATGTGATCCACTTTCGAAACATTGTGATATGTCGCTACGGCTTGAGATCTGACCGAATACTCTAGCACTCCCCTCCATATTCCATTCTTTTTCTATTTTTTATTTTTATCGTCCCGTGAGCCTCGTATTCGTCTTCCTCGAGGACGAGTAAGAGGTAAGCTTGTTGGATTTTGATGTGTCCGTATTTTACATGTTTTATTCGCATCATTTCATGTCATATTCGCCTACAAACTCCATATTTTCATATATTATCGCGCTTCTAACGACATATTCGAGTTTTGTATAGCTTAATGAATTTTCAGGAGTTTTGGAGCGAATTGGAGGTATTTTGGGACATGGACACATGTGGCACGTCCGAGACGTCATTGGAAAGGCGCTATGAGAGTTCGTCGAGGAAGGGAAGAAGATCGGAGAAGATGAGGAGAAGAGAACGAGAGATGGCAAAGATTCAGCTCAGTTTCCCAGGTGACTCGAGCGAGTATCATCAGCTACTCGGCCGAGCTGACACGCAGAAATCACACAGGAAACAACTTCAACCTACTCGACCAAGTAGACAGCCGACTTGACCTGAGTCGCACAAAACAAATGAAGATTTTATGCTTTTCTCTAAGTCACCCTAGCTCGACCGAGCAGCAAAGCAACTCGACCGAGCAGCTCACCTACTCGACCCGAGTCGTCAAGAAACCGATCAGCGTTTTGAAGGAAGTTTTGATCTACTGTAGCTCAACCGAGTAGGGGGCCACTTGACGGAGTAGCCCATATCAGCCAGACACAGAAGTAGTAGCAAGCAGAGTTTGAAGCCAAATCGACCGAGCAGGCTCTGCAGCCTGGTCGAGTAGCGCGACGCGACCAGCATAGTTGGTGGCCCCAAGTGCCCTGATTTTCTGAGATTTTTTTGGGATTGGTACCCTATATATTTAAGCACTTTTTTAGCTTTATTTTCAGAGAGGAACTAGAGAGAAACTCTTAGTTTAGTTTTAATTAGGTGTTTGAGAGTTTGTGCCGTCGCTATTTCTTGTGAAGCAAAGCTAGTTATTTCACGCAAGGAATCTTATTTTCTTAATTCTCTTTGGATTGCTATTGCTCCACGACGCATTGGTAACAATTCTCTACACTCTCTATTGACTTTGATGTTTTCTATTGCTATAATGAATTCCATTGCATCTATTGAATCTCTTGTTATTAGTTCTATGATGCATGAGTAGTTCTATCTAGGGCTAATGGACTAGCCCATGGATTTTACGATTTAGATGCAAAGTTAGGATTTTTAGGTTGCGTTGGTATAAAAGGGACGTATTTTGGTTGATCTTGCAAAGTTTGTAGCATAACTCGTACTGAGATCATGCCCACGGCCGGTGGAATTGATTGGCTTAAGGAGTGTCATATAGGCTTAATTAGGGAGTTAGTAGATTCAATTAGGACTCGTAACTATGCCCGGCTCGTGTCATGATGGGATCCATCGACGAACTATATTACTAAATGACGGCTACCGCCATTGTGTCAATAAGAGCCACCAAAATACATCGAAGCTCTAACCCACGAGAGTGGCATGAGCTGTGATCATTCCGTCCACGGGAGTGGCGTGAATATTGTCAATTCTTAATGCACGTAATGTGTGCGCCAGTCGCAAGAGTGGGCTTAATGCGATACGTTAGATTCATGGTGCGCTTAGAACCATGAATTCCACATCTTAGATGCGACAATCCCTATAAAACCAATGCAACGTAAGTGTCTTAACCAAGCATCGACGTCCGATGATCCATGTGGTGGGTCCTAAAGCCCTAGTCTTTATTAATTGTTCACAATCCAAAACAAACATTCTTTCAAAACCGATTTCTACGTAAATTCTGAAATTTAAAAATAGCCCAAGACAATAACATCTCTACCTTCCATATTGGATCGATATCTTTTATACTATTACTTGACACCATATGCTTGCGTGAAGTGTCGGAAATTCGCATTTGGGATACATCTAGCACTTGGCGTTCGTGCCATTGCTAGGTGGCTTCTAGGTGTTTATTTCGGGAGCATCATATGCTAAGAACACATTTATCCCCTCTACGTATATTTGTTTTCTAGTCATGTTTGGATCTGATATTTCCATAAACGACTTATCAGAAACCTCTCGCATCTGTAATTGACGGTGAAATTTACATGTGATTGTCTATCAACCATCTATGTATGTGCCAAAAATAAAATTTTCACTTCTAATTTAACTATTTTGAGAACCTTTAAATGATAGTCGACTCTTTCATAAAAGTAGGCTGCTATCATTGTGATACCAAGAGTGTATGTTTTAACATAATTAAGTTCTAATTAATCTAAAATTAAAATAAATTCTATTTTTCCCTTGATGTCGACAATATAACTAAAATAAATTTCATGCTTTAAAACTTTTTTCAAAATGATTTGAAAATATTTTCCTAATTTTAAAATATACCCCAACCCTAACCCTATTATAGAGATCTTGGGAAGGAAGAAGCAAGAATGCATCAAATAGACATCATTTTAATAATGTATTTGATGTAAATTTATTTCTTTTGTATCTTGTTAAGATCTTGCTAAAAGAACCCACACATAGCACCACTTACCCAAGAACTAACCCTAGCCCTAACCCTAGCCCTAACCCCCAACCCAAAACCTAACCCCAACCGTAACCCCAACCGTAAACCTAACCCCACCCCAACCACACCCTTAAACCTAACCCTAACCGTAGACCTAAACCTAATAAACCAAATAAAGCACTAAACGTAGACCTAACCCTAACCATAATAACCCTAACCATAATAACCCTAACCCTCACCCTCACCCTAAACAAAACCCGAACCCAAACCCAAACCCAAACCCAAACACTAACCCTAACCCTAACTCTAACCATATCCCTTGCAGTCCTCCTAACCCCAACCCTAACCGAACCGTAGCCCAAACCCAAACCCTAACCCAAACCTTAACCCAAACACTATTAACCCTAACCCTAACCCTTGCACTCACCCTAACCCCTACCCTAACCGAACCCTAACTGAACCCTAACCCAAACCCTAACCCAAACCATATTAACCCAAACCCTATTCCTAAACCCAACACTAACCCGTACCAAAACCCTAACCTTAACCCTAATCCTACCCCTAACCATTAGCAGAGGAAAGGGTCGGAGAGGGTGACATTTGGGTGGAATTGGAGGAGGAGGGGGTATCGTTAACCTGTTTGGTCTGAGGGGGCATGGGCAGCCGCCGCCGCCCCAGTTCCCTCTCTCCTGCTTAATATTGGAAGGAGGAGAGGTGAGCTGGGGCGATAGCGGGGGCCGACGCTGCCTCTGACCTCTCTATCTTCCTATTTAGGGCTAAACCCGTAGGAAATCGAAGGAGTTAGTGAAAATTACCTTTGCGAGGTGTCGCTGTGGCGGCTGACGGCTGCTGTCGGTGGTTGTCGTCATCGTCGTCATCCCCCTGCTGACGATCGTTTGCTCTCTCTCTCTCTCTCTCTCTCTCTCTCTCTCTCTCTCTCTCTCTCTCTCTCTCTCCCCCCCCCCCCAATCGATCGAGCTGAAAAATTTAGGCGTGTGGGGCACACGTGGGCTCTCCCCAATTTAGGTAAAAAAATTTGGATGGCAACAAACTATTAGCCATGGACATATCCATAGTCTTTAATCTTATTGGCCACAGAAATATCCATGGCTAGAAAGTTAAGGCCACGTACAATTTCTTTACCTATATTCTGTAGCTGGAACGCTTTGTCCACGAACATATTCATGGCCTTTAAAATTATTAGCCACAGACATATCCCTGGCTAAAACTTTAATGCAATAGAAATTTTCTTCACCAATAATCCGTGGCTGGAACTCGTTGGCCACGGATAAATCCATGGCCGAAAGTCCACTACCGGCCCCGACAACGTCATTGGCCAATAACCCATGAGCACTTTTTTTATTCTCCCACAGAAACTTGGCCACAGAGAAATCTATGGCCGATAGCCCACGAATTTGTCCATGGCCAAATAGCCATATCGGCCACGGATTTGTCCATGGCCAAATGGCCGTTGCTGCAGACCCTTTTTTTACCAGTGCGTTAATCTGAACGAATAACGGTAGAGAAAGTTATGGTTATTTTTGGCATATATAATGCAAGGGGAATTTTTATGAGCATATGTTGATGCATGACATCATAGACTATTTCATTGGTTGCATGAGTAAATGTAAATCATTGATATAGTTGACATTTCGATGAGCATTTGGTATGAAACTTTTTAGAAATCTTGGGACCATTAAATATGATTTTGATGATGACATTTTATGCTAATGAAAATCTCCATACTTAAATTGTGTATATTGATTAGTCATCATTAGCATGCCTAATTGTTTAAATTTTTTTGGTCGATATATTCAACTTACTTATGGAAAATTATTAGATACTGTTTAAGCTCTAAAAGATAAAACTCTTTTTCATTGTATGTTTACTTATATATATGATTTTCTTTGGAACAATTAAGTAGTAGGAGTCGAATATGTGATGCTATGCATCACTATTTTGAGACAACCATGTAGAAACAGAAAAAGAAAGAAAATTGAGAAAAATCGGCCAAAAAATAAAAGGGAAAAGAAAATGAGAATATGAAAATCATTTGATACCGGCGGCTAGTGACCGGATTTTAGGGGTTTGTTGAGCAATGCGTATAAAATATGGTAGATGAAGTAAACACTTAGTGCACCTCAACTCCAAAAGACACGAAATTTAACATCAATATATCCTATGTTGGTTGTCTTCCTACATCATGCTTAATAGTTATTCTAAAGAGATGAATATAGAAAAAGTTACTGAAGACAATTTTTGAGTTTGATTTTTTGGTTCTCTATGCATGCACCAATGATTCAAGTAAGTTATGTGATAATATCATCTTTTTATATTTGAGCAACGACTGTATGGTTTTGATGTCCATGGCGTTGTGCAGATTTTGAGTTAGTCAAGAGCACACATTAATACGAAAGTTATTACTAATCTAATGTTTCTTTAAAATGCTAACATTGTTTCATGCCTTATGCTTAAAAAATTTCAATGACGTTGATTATATTTTTCTTGCTTATGATTATCCTTTTCAATTGATGTCAAAAGGGAGAGAGAGAAGAAAAATTGAATATTAAAGCGATGCATAAATTTAGTGGGAGCATTAAATAGTGTGTTGCATGTCAGAGAGATAGAAAATTTTGAGATATATGTGTTCATACTTTTTGCATGATGTTAAAAGGGGGAGAGATAGTAAAATTGAGATATGCATAAACTTAGGGGAAGCTTGTCAAAATATTCATGAGTGAACATAGATAGGGGGAGAATTTATCATTTTCATGCTCATGTGCATATTTTAACATAGCTCTATATTTGTTTTTATCTCACTTTTCTATACTTGTTTGCCATCATCGAAACAGGAGAGATTATTGCCCTAGTTAGCCCACTAACTATGTCACACATTTAATTTTGATGATAGAAAACAAATCGCATGCTACTAATATATTTGTTTAGTGACTTTCAAATCAAAACAAGACTACATTGACCAAGGGGCAATTTCGTAATTTCTAGATCATTAAAAAAGTTGCTCAAAGATCATTGTCTATAACCAAGCACATCATAATAATTCTCCATGAATTGTAGCTTCAAAATCATGGCCAAAATCAAGTAGAATATAAAGGGGCAATTTGGTAACTTTACTTTGGTTAAACATCCTCTAGAATGTCAAAGGAGAAAGGATAAGATAATTCATGAAAACAAGAGTTCCAATTAATCATGGATTATCCAAGATTAATGCACCATGAAGATTAAAAGTTTGACTAGTCAAAGTTTGGATTTAAAGAGGAGATCCATCTTAAAAAGGAGTTTGATTTCAATTAGGACTCTTCTATTAAAATCCCTCATGCACAAGTGTTAAAGCTTTAAGGAGAATATGATTTGAGCAAAGCTTCATCAAACTTATCTAGAAAATCAAATCATGAAGGAGGAAGAGTTCATGAAGGCGTGCATATTTGGGTGACATCTAAAGTCCTAATGCAAGAGTGATTCTAAGAGTTCATGTGCACAAACAACTCTAGTTGGCTACTAGAGTTAATGTGCAACATAAAGTTTGAATCCTACTAGGATTCATGTGCATGCTAAAACACAAGGACATCTATCCAATTAATGAAGATTTGATTGAAGAATTGATTGAAGAATTGATGGAAGCTTTGAAGATAAAGTGTTCTAATTGAAGAAATACTCTTACCCTCTATAAAAGGAGAAGACCCATCCCTGTGAGAAGTATCCCATTGCATCCCATTGAGCAAAAATATTCAGAGATTAGCCATCCTGCCCAAAGGACGAATTTCTCTATTCCATGTTTTATTGAGATCATCAAATTCGCCGGAAGAAGAAGCAGCTCGATGGACGATGCTGAAAAATGCTTATCTTTGATCCAGAGCTCTGATTGATGAACCGTTTGTGCGTAGACGACCACAACTTCACAGTATACACAATTACTACTAGAAAAAAGACATTTAATAGCACATGTTAGATAGCACTTGCAAATTATAAGCGAAGTTTATTAGATGCACATATAATAGACAACGTTGCTTTTTGCAAGCACTACTAAAGGTCGGATAATAGACAGCGCTTTTTTAGGAAAGCACTGTTAAAGGTCAGATAATAGACAGCGCTTCTAGAAAGAAGCATTGTTTATTAGAGGCACTAATAATATACAACGCTTCTTTTTGCAAGCGTTGTTAAAGGTCGGTTAATAGACACCGCTTCTTTCTGCAGGCGTTGTTAAAGGTCAGATAATAGACATCGCTTTTGTTCTACAAGTGTTGTTAAAGGTCATAACTATTTTAATAAAAAATAACGAAAACATTTGTTCAGCGGCTAAAAATCATTCGCCGCTCGTCCCTTTTCCCCTCAAAACTTTTCAGCCCCCACGCGTTCATCCCCTTTCCCCCCAAAAAATTTTTCAGCCCCTGCCCCTGATCACCAAAGGTTTTCTCACACCCACCAACCACGCGCGTGCTCGTCCCTTTTCTACCAAAAAATTTTCAGCCCCCGGCGCTCATCCCAAAGGTTTTCTCTCGCTCACCAATCCCTAGTTCTCTCTCAAGCCATTGCTGCGCTCACCAAGCCCAGGAATCAGGGTTGAAATCACTGCGCTCCTCAAGCCCTATTACTCTGATGAATGCCCGATGTTCACCAAGAGATCTCAAGAAAAAGATTCCACCAATAATGGTGGAATCGATAGAATTTTATTAATGGAAGATGAAATTATACAGAACAACGAAAACAAAGGAAAATGAGAGAAAAAAACTCTATTGATCTTCGATAGAATCTTTATTACAATTCGGGCTATTTATAGCTCCCCTTCAACAACCAACGAAATCTAACAACCTTCTGCCCGTGCTTCAACGGTCTAACCGCCACCGTTACCCTCCGCCGGAGTAGTTGGCCGCTGCAACGGCCCAACGGCTTGGTTGGACGACGACGATGATGAAGACAATTTGTCGAACACTTCGCAGCACCGCTACAGCTGAAACGAACTTTTAAACCTCAACGGCTAAAAAGGTGGGCCCCGCAATCCATTATAAACGGATGCCCCGGATCCTCCCGCTCTTCATCAACGGCATAAAATCCATCCCCATCCAAACGGTTCGATCTTACTTCAGCTCTTCATCCAACGGACCAACTTCAAAGCTTCTGCAGCTCCCAACCCGCCAAACTCCTTCCCATCTTCTACCTCCAGGCAGCCCCCATCTGTTAACAGCACTTCCGCCATTTCCCCTCTTTGGGTTCTAACATTCCCTTCCCCTTGACGAGACCTTGCCTCAAGGTTGAACGAAGGGAAACGCTTCACCAAGTCCAAATACGACTCCCAAGTAGCATCTTTAATCGGCCTTTGCTGCCACTTGATCAAAACCTGTGAAATCAAAGCCCGCCTCTCCTTAACCACCCGAGGGTCCAGTATCAACTCAGGCTCATCTATCAGCTCTTCCGTGTAACTCGGCTGGCTGTCTTGTACCACAGTTCGAGACCCCTCCTTCCTTTTGAGTTGAGACACATGGAACACAGGGTGGACCTGAGCAGCCGCTGGAAACTCCAATTTGTACGCCACCTCCCCGACGTGAGCTAACACCTGATATAGTCTGTAATACTTGGGTGATAGTTTCTGAGGCCTCCTCATCGCCACGCTTATTTGTCGGTACGGTTACAATTTCAAATAGACCCAATCCCCTACGCCAAATTGCCTCTCGGTTGTGTGCTCATCTGCATACATCCGCATCCTCTCCCGAGCTTTGTTAAGGTTGTCCCTGAGCAACTGTAAAGCCACCTCTCTTGTAAACAATGCATTATCTACCTCAGCCACCTGAGTTGTGTGGGGTAAGTAGGATATGAGAGTCGGAGGGGCTCTCCCATACAACGCTTCGAATGGTGTCATCTGTGTAGAGCTTTTCCAAGATGAGTTGAACCAAAATTCTGCCAAGGGAAGCCACTTCACCCATTCTTGAGGTTTATGCCCACAAAAACATCGAAGATAACACTTCAAGCTACGGTTGGTCACCTCCGTTTGCCCATCGATTTGCGGATGAGATGCTGAACTATGAGCTAAGGTAGTTCCCTGCAATTTAAACAACTCCCTCCAAAATTGACTAGTAAAAATAGCATCTCGATCACTCACAATGGTAGACGGAACCCCATGATACTTGAAAACCCCTACAAAGAACACTTGAGCTACTTCTTTTGCTGAAAAAGGATGTTTAAGAGGGAAGAAATGGGAGTATTTAGTTAACCTGTCAACTACCACATAAATCACACTATATCCCTTGCAAGCCGGTAAACCCACCACAAAGTCCATATAGATGCTCTCCCACACTTGGTTAGGAATAGGTAGGGGTTGAAGGAGGCCGGGATATGCAACATTTTCTGCTTTATTCCTTTGGCAAGTCTCACACTCCTTTACAAATTGCCTTACCCCTCTTTTGATTCCTACCCAATGAAAGGACTTCCTTAGCATGTGCAATGTCCTCAGGGCATTTGAATGCGCTCCCATAGCTGTGCTATGGAATTCTTTAAGCAACTTCTGTTGTAGCTCTTTATACCCTGGGCTAATCAGTATTCTTCCCTTGTAATAATACACCCCATCCACCTTGGAGTACTTGGGTGTCCCAGTATTTGTGTGGTGCAGCTTGCTATCTATCTCTTCAAAATGGGGGTCATTCCTCACCATGTCAACTTCAACAATCCAATCACACTGAGGAGAAGAAATATGATATATTGAACAGAAATCTTCATCTACTTTCCCACTGTTGTCTACTTCCCTTGAGAGACTATCAGCTGCTTTATTACTCTTCCCAGATTTATACTCAACCATGTAATTATAAGCTTGCAATTTCATCAACCATTTTCCCTGCAACCCTGGCTGCACCTTTTGATCTAGCAAATGTCTCAAACTCTAGTGGTCCGTACGGATGGTAAACTGCCTCCCCATCAAGTATTGATTCCACCTAGTCACTACCAAAATTATGGCCAACAACTCCTTTTCATATATTGATAACAACAAATTCCTGCCAGTCAATTTAGTACTAAAATAGGTAATAGGTCTTCCTTGCTGCATTAAGACTGCTCCCACACCCCTCCCAGATGCATCACACTCCAAAATAAAATTCTCACTGAAGTTGGGCATGGCTAATACAGAAGCAGTAGACAGGGCTTCTTTCAATGTGTCAAAAGCTTGCTGAGCTGCTTCAGTCCACCCAAAAGCATCCTTCTTCAACTGGTCTGTCAAGGGAGCTGCTAAGCCTCCAAAGCCCTTAATGAATTTCCCATAGTACCCAGCAAGTCCCAAGAACCCCCTAACAGCCTTGATGTTCTTGGGTATGGGCCAATTTTGTACTTCTTCAATTTTCTTTGGCTCCATGGCTACACCTTCACTGGAGATAACATGCACCAAATACCCTATGGTCTTTTGCCCAAAAGAGCACTTAGACAACTTCACCACCAACTATTGATCTGCCAGTATTTGTAACACTGTCTTCAAATGGTCCAAGTGAGCAGCCCAACTTTTACTATATATTAGAATATCATCAAAAAACACTAAGACAAACTTCCTCAAGTGAGCCTTGAATATAGCATTCATCAGAGCTTGAAATGTGGAAGGAGCATTGGTTAACCCAAATGGTATAACAAGGAATTCATAATGACCCTCATGAGTACGAAATGCAGTTTTGTGTATATCCTCCTCCTTCATACGAATTTGATGATATCCTGACCCTAAATCCAGCTTGGAAAAGAACTGAGCCCCACACAATTCATCCAGCAATTCATCAATTATAGGAATAGGGAATTTATCCTTGATAGTTTGCTGATTTAATGCCCTATAATCTACACACATGCGCCAACTGCCATCTGACTTTCTCATCATCACAACAGGAGATGCATAAGGGCTTGAGCTAGTTCTAATAGTTCCTGAGTTTAACATTTCATTTACTTGCTTCTCAATTTCTGTTTTCAGGGCATATGCATGTTTGTAGGGCCTAATAAACACAGGTTTAGCCCACACTTAAGTAGGAATCTGGTGGTCATAAGTCCTCTTGGGAGGTAACCCTTCAGGTTCCTTGAACACTCCAGGGAATTGTTCCAAGATCTCATTTACTTCTTCAGGTAATTGTCCCAACCCAAGCTGCAATAATTGTTCCTCATATTGGCTTGTCTCCAATTCCAAAATATTGAGTTGAAGCCAATATCCTTCTCCCTGTTGTCTAAAAGCCTTGTGTATTCCCCTCTCATCCACTACCTGAGAATTTGGAGGCAGGACTCCTTGCCACAAACATTCCCTCCCCTTTAAATTGAACCTCATCTGTAGCTTCTTAAAATTGAAGATTATATCATCCAACTGCCTCAACCATTGTGTTCCCAACACTACTTGTTGACCCCCTAAAGGCAATATCAACAGATTAACTGATATTTGAGTATTTTGGCAATTGATTTGCACCCCTGGGCAGACTCCAGTACCCTGCAACCTCTCACTACTGGCCACTATGACATCAAAAGCATCAGACTGTCTCACCTCCAATCCCAAGGATTTCACCAAACTATGGTGGATGAAATTATGTGTAGACCCCGTATCAACCAAGATACTGATGTTTTGGCCCTTAATACTTCCCCTCAGCCTTAAAGTTTGGGCTGTAGGTATGCCGGTCAGTGCATGAATAGAAATTGAAGGAAAATCCTCTACAGCCATTTCCTGCCATTCTTGAGCCTCTACCTCTACCATACCCCCAGAGTCCTGCTCAATCTCCTCTGGTTCTCCTTCATCCACATCTAGGATATATAGCTGTTTCTTACACTTATACCCTCTTTCCCACTTCTCATTGCAAGTAAAGCACAAGTTGTTTCTTCTCCTATTCTGGATTTCTTCTTGAGTCATCACCCTCCCTCTAGGGATAAAAGGAACTATATCCTTAGTTAATTCCTTAGCTGAATCCTTAGCAACTCCAGGAGGTTATAGTTGGTGATATTTACTAAATGAACTGGGTCCTGAGGAGTATTTTGTTCTCCTAGCCAAAACTAATTTTTCTTCAAATGTTCTAGCTAGTTGAACTGCCCTCCTATATGTTTCTGGACTGGCAACCATCACATCCAAGCGTATCTCATCCTTAAGCCCATGGATGAATTTATCTAGCACATAATCTTCAGGCATTTTACGCAGTAAACCCACAATCTGCCATACTTACCCAGGTATTCCTTAACTGTTCCTGTTTGTTTTAAATTGGAAAAAACCGTAAAGGGTTTGTCCAATTGAGTAGGGCCAAATCTCACCATAATTTCCTACTTAAATTTCTCCCAATTCAAGAAATTTGTCACATTGACTTTCCCCCACTCGAACCAATGCAATGCAATTCCTCTCAAATAAAACGAGCAAGTTGTAACCCAATTAGCATAGGGGGTTGAATAATAAGCGAAGATTTGTTGTACCTGGCTCAACCACGGCAGGACATCCTCCTCACCTCTGAAAAGAGGAAACTCAGGCTTCAGTACTCTGGGTTGTATATGTGTAGGCCCTTCGTTATGCACGCCCCTATTCTCCGAATTTCTATCCCCATGGCCATTAAGATCCCCATCTCCTTCTTTTCTGTGGATGTGGGACCCCAATTCGGTGTTGTTTACGCGTGCATCCAATCGACTTTGAATATTCCTCAATAACTGAATTTGAGTTTCTTGATTGTGAAACCTCTCATCAGATTTGCTTTGGCTCATCAATAGTGTTACGAGGTGGAACTCGCGTACAATGAATTTGTATTAATGGGAACCAAGGGCACGGTGGTTATGTGGAGAAGGGGGTTTAGGTAGGCTATTTGACAAGCGATTAGTGGGGTGAAGAAGTCGATCAGGACGCCAGTGACGGTCGCGGGGCTGAATCTCGCCGAATGCGGCTGGACAAGGTTGAACGGCAGGGGGGTGACGCCGGCTGGTGTTGATAGGCGAGCTCTCCTGCAACACGAACAACTCTTCAGAAGGGTTGGGTTGGGGGTTCAACCCTTAGCCCCTCCGATGCCTAAGTCAGTGATAGGGCTTAAAATGGGGGGCTGGTCACGCCGGTCGGATTAACGGTGTGTCGACCGCGCGTGGCGAGCTATAGGTGGGAGCACAAAGATATGGAAGACCTTTGCACTCGTGTGTGAATAGCTGAATGAGAGGGAATTCTGCAGCAACCCCTTCTCCGTAAGAGGAGAAGGGGTATTTATACCTGACGGGTGATGACTTGGCACGCTGAGCTGGCTCGGTTGTCAGCGGAAGCTTCGGACAAGGACATCGGGAACAGGAGTTTCTGACCTGCCTCTGTCAGGCGGCGCAACGGCCAAGAGGTGCTTTTGTCGGGATGTCAGGGCCGAAAGCACCAACCGTCGGTCAGGTCAGCCGCCTGGGGGTGCTTTGTCAGGCGGTCGGGTGACGTATGTGTCAGTTGTGCCTTTGTCCCAGGCTGTTTGTCGTTAGCGTCGAACCAAAGGTCTGGCTCATTTTAGGCGCCGCGGTTCGCGGGAATCGGACGGGCCGTTCCGGTCGGGGGTAGTCCGACCCGACCACGCCCGTCCGTAGGCCTGGCCTTGATACCCAAGCGTCCCCAAGCGCGCTACCCCGAGGGGCCGGGTGGCCGCGGTTGTTAAAGGGTGAGCTAAAGGGGTATGTTAGCGGATCCGGGCGGGAGTCGGGCTATTATGATCTTTAGGTCGTAACAATTGCCCCCGGCCTTCGAGTCTGAGGCGGCAGCCCGACTCGGCTCGGAGGGCGAATCATATCTAACATTCCGGACCCTCAATGTGGGCCTTGGACCCACCGGGTTGTGACGGCGGTGGCTTCGGAACTCCCGCTTCAGTGGTCATCATTACGATTTGAAGAAAAAAGGGGGGAGAGGAAAACGAAGCGTCTCCGCGATTGAGTTTGCGACACGTGGATGAGGTGACTCTCACGCCAGTCGAGGCGTCGGGGATGCCTCGATGGGCACCGTGTGGCGAAAGTTTGACGGCCGAGATGGCCCGGGGGCCCCCTGTACCGCCTAAAATGGTCTGGGAGGCGGTCGGCGGGAATTTTTTGTCTTTCTCCGATTCTCCTCCGGCGCTCGATTTTTCTATTTGGAGCTTACTGGCTAACCTGTCCCTTCCGTCGCCGGCCGTCTTCTTCCGATCGTCTTCCAGGTTCAAGGGAGCAACAGGTAACAACAATCAATTTCCTTCCTTTCCGATCAATGGCTTCTCGATTCGAGATTGGGGTGAGTAGCCGGGTGGGGGAGGAAGAGTCGGCGTGCGAGGGGGCGTCGCAGCCGGGGGTGCAGCGGATCAGGGAAAGATGGTCATGGTTATCCGTTGCACCGAGAGACATTGAGTCCTCCCGACGCAGGTTGGATAGGATCAACATCCGGGAGATTCGCGTGCGGTTTGTGCGACCACCCTATGAGGTGCGGGTTCCCGGGTCGGGGGAAGCGGTGAGCTCACCGGGGAATGATGAGGTCGGGGTCTATGTCCGGTCCTTTGAGTTGGGGCTCCGCTTTCCGATCCACCCGTATTTGTTTCACTTGCTGAATTTCCTGGAGCTGCCGATATTTGCCTTAGCGCCCCGTTCCTGGGGCCTGTTAGTGGGGTTTGTCGTTTTGTGTCTCGCTTGCTCCTTGAGTCCCTCCTTGGCGTTGTTTCAGCATTTCTTCGTGGTTCGGAAGTGGGGGTGTATCATCGCGTTTGTGCCCTGAGAGGGCGAGAACTCATCCTTGAGGTGCCCGATGATGTCGGCGATTGGATGAGGGAGTTCGTCTTCGTGACGGTGCCGAGTGACGTGGCGCTGACGTCGAATTGGGGGGCGCGGAATCCCTTCGTGAATGAAGGGGTGGAGCTGACCGGGGAGGATATTGCCAAAGCTCAGATTTTGAGGGAGCTGCCCGAGGCGTGTCGTCATTGGGCGAGTCTAACGCTAAGCAGTCGGCTCGCCCAGGACTTTTGGGCCCTAGGTATCCTTGACGTTTTGTTAACTTTGGGCTAGGCTCGCCCTGATGGTCTTTCTTTTCCTTTCAGGCGAAGACCCGATGAGGGAGCCGGAGGTGGTATCTGGTTCGGCCGGTGCCCCGACCTCGGGGGGTACTGATCCTCGCGGGAAAGGCAAGGGGGCGGCTAGTGAGGCGGGATCCCCGGACCGTGGGGGCGGGGCCCCCCGGGGGGAGAGATTGCACCCAGGACGGACGTCAGTCGGACGAGACCGCTCCACCGGTGGGTCCAGCGAGGATCGTCCCGAGGGTGTGCCCGAGGGAGGGGCCCGACCCTCCGTCCCCCCGCGGGTATCCGAGGTGGTTGCGCCCCGCCGGGCGCATGTGGTTCAGAAGTGGCCATACGGGATCCCTTTGCGGGAAATGGGGGCGTCGTCGAGTCAAGCCTGTGAGGGCCTCTCATTCGTTTTAAGAGGACCCGAGAAGAGGTCGAGGCGTACCCTGATGACCATCTCCACAAGTTTCCCTTTCGAGTCAGCCGCGACGAGTCGGTATTCGAAGATGCGGGAGTGGCGGCGCGGCTCGCCGAGTATTGCGGGTTGCCGCGCGATCGTGAGTCGTTGACTCGCGTGGGGGCGGAGCGGCTGTGTGGCTCGGCTATATGGCACGTCGTACAGGTAAGCTGGTTTTCTTTACTCGCACGCCGGCTTTGTGTGCCCGTGTCTCACTGATTCAAGGTTTAAGCAGATGCTTACGAACGTGCTAGCCCTGCGGGGTCGTCCCGCCACGGTTGCCACTCGGGTGGCCCTGCGTGAGGCGAAGGAGAACCTTGGCGAGGTCAAGGAGAAGCTGAGGGGCACGGAGGCGGAGCTGGAGAGGGTTAGGGCGGCCTGCGGCGTGGAGAAGGGGCGGGCTGCGTACTTCGATTCATCCAAAGCGGCGGTCGAGAAGCAGCTTCAAGAAATAACGCGAGAGAGGGATGATATTCGGGCGAAATATACCTCGGAAATTGCCAGCAAGGAGTCTGTGATCGGGTTGCAGAGGCAGCAGATTGAGGACCTAAAGGTCGCTCTGGCGGCCGAGAAGAGGGAGAAGGGTCTAGCGGTGCGGCGACTGGAGGATAAGCGAGACGTTGAGGGCAAGCTGGTCGAAGCCGCTATCCGCCGGTATCATGACGAGCATGTTGTGCCGATGCTGCAAGAGGCTAAGGAGGCGGCGATTCGGCAAGTGGTCAAGGATGTGAGGGAGCGGTCGGTCGAGAAGCGGCGTCGCTAGAAGCGTGGGTTCGGGGAGGGCCGTAACTTCTCGTGATGGGGTTATGAGCGATGTGTTGTTGTAGTGGGTGGAGAGTCAAAGGTTCCATGTAAGGGTTAGCGGCTTGAGTAAATAAATTTTGATTGTTTTGTGCCAAACTGTATTCGTGTAAGGTTAGCCCGTAGAATATACGATTTGTGGGGATGTGATTGCCCCCAACTTCGCTCTGCCGGGGATTCCGGTAGAGGGGAGTTGAGATGAGTCACGGTCTCTGTTCGTTTGCTTGGGCGCCCGTGCCAAGTGTGGGAATTGAGATGGGTTCCCGTGACGGCCGGGCCGAAGGAGAGCGGAAATGGCAATGATGCGAGGGAAGCTCCTGCTTTGGCCGTACTGACGGGTGTTAGACCAAATATTGGGTCCAACTCTGAGGGTGTTTTGGCCGGACTGATGGAGGACAGACCAAATCTTGGATCTGGCGTTGGTTCCATGATTTGGCCGGACTGTCGGGGGCCGGATCCAATCTTGGGTGTGGCGTTGGTTCCATGATTTGGCCGGACTGTCGGAGGCCGGGCCAAATCTTGGCTCTAGCGGCGATATCGTGGGGTAATTTCAAAAGAGGGTAATCATTTCGTAGGGATTTGGGCGGGATTTGTTGGCGCTCGTCTGACTTGACGTCATCCTGGCGAATCGACGGTGGGCGGGAACCGAGGCGGCCCGACCACTGTGGTTACGACACGTGGCGCAACTGACGGTTTTTGACGGGACGCGAAGCGGCAGAACACGTGGGTTGGTGATGGACAGGACCTAGATTGGTGACGCGTGTCGTTGGTTCGACGGTCACGATGCCAATGTTTTGCGGGACCTCTTTAGAGATATATAGCCTGTGGGGGGGGAAAAGGTTGAATGTCGAGGAGCTAGGGTTTGTTAGAGGTTTAAGAATCCTTTCCAGAGCCGTTCTCGTAGGAGCGGTCGGCGGAGCAAAGCGAGAGTCCGAGGCGACAGCACCCGATAGGTAAGACGCCCATTTGACTAATGTCTTCCACGATGTCTCCGATTCTGGGTCAGGGTTCTGGGGGAGTTGGGGAGGGAAGTTCAGCCGCGGGGACCGGAGGGGTGCCCGTTGAGATTGCGGGAGTGAAGTCGGTGCTGAGGAAATCCATTGGGGAGATCTTCGCGAAGTACGTCAGGCCGCCATACTCGGTTCGTGAACCGGAGCCGCAGGAAAGGGTGTGTTTTGCGGGGGACCGGGAGGTTGGAGTGTACGTCTCTTCATTTGAGCAGGGTTTGCGCTTTCCCCCTCATCCGTTCGTGCTGGAAGTGTTGAACTTCCTGGAACTGCCGCTGTATCGTCTGATGCCCAATGCCATCAGCGCCATTGTGGGGTTCCTAGTGCTGTGTGTAAGCAATCAGGTTAATCCGTCCATGTCCTTATTTCACCACTTCTTCTTGGTCAAGAGGTATGGATCGTGCTACTATTTATCCGCGAAGAGGACGCATCCGCTCATCAAAGGGTTGCCTGGCAAAATTAAATTGTGGCGCCAGCAGTATGTGTTTGTGGAGGTGCCGGAGGAAGTGCTGATAAGGGCTGATTGGGCCGAGCTGAATCCCGAGGCGAGAGAGGTGGTGGAATTGGGGGACGAGGAGAAGTCGGTGGCCCAGACTTTAATGGCTATACCAGCAGAGGGCCGAAATTATCGGACGTTGTCTCGGCCTGAGATGATAACAGCCTATATATGGCCCGAAGGTACAGAAGATTTGGGTGTTCCTGCGCCTGATATGCTTATGCTGAACTTTCTCTCTTTGGCAGGTGGCACGATGAGTCTATCCCTTGAGGAAATGATGCGGAGGGCCACGGATCAGGCGGGGCGATCGACGACGAGAGGTGGCCCTAAGAGGGCGCGAGCGAAAGGAGGGGCCGGGAGCTCGACTAGGGTGTCGGCGTCAACGAAGAGGAGGAAGAGGTCGACAGGGGATGGCGTGGCGGACCCCATCATCGACCTGGAGGGCGACGAAGAAGGGTCGACAGGGGGAGGGGGGGAACTGCCCCGAACGACTTCGCCTAGCCCCGTGGCGCCTGCAGGGGGTGAGGGGGCGGATCCCAGCGGTCAGTCGCATGGGGTCGAGGCGTCGAGCGGCCCGACCGGATCAGGAGGATGGGACCATTGGCCTTATGGTTGTCCCATGTTTGGTCTCGAGAGGCCGACAACCGACCCCCACTGTGAGGCCGCCCTGGCCAAGTTTAAGGCCAAGAGGGCCGATGTCGAGGGCTGTCCCGATGGGGCGCTTCATCGAGCGCGGTACAAAGTGGCGAACAATGAGTCCGTGTTTGAGGATGGTAGCTTGGCGGAGAGGCTGGCGGAAAACATCTTCCTGCCTCGCGACAAGGTGGCGCTGGAAGCGGTGGAGCCTGAGGGTCTGTGCGGGACCGCAGTGATGCATGGCGTCCAGGTATGTTATGTAAGACGGGTGATGTCTTTCGGCGGGTTTTAGCTTTCGCCCTAAATGGGTCTATTTTTTGGTGTTTCTTTACGCATATCCTCAACTTGATGCTCGGGCTGATGCGGCACGTGCCGGCCATACACAAGGCCGAAGACGCCGTGGCTAGGATGGTCGCCGAGGTCGCTGCCGTTCGTAAGAGAGCCGGCGAGGACCTGGAGAAGGAGAGGGAGCGGGGCGGCCGATATGAGGCTGAAGTAGAACGCCTGAAGACCGTCGTGACCGAGGCTGGAGAGAGAGCGAAGGAGCTGGAGGGGGCCCTTCGGAGGGAGGAGGCTCGTGTGGAGGATTTTGCTGCGCGTGCCAAGGCCGCCGAAGAGGAGTTGGCCCGTAGGGTCGAGGAATTCCGGACGTATCAGGAGACAACCGTCATCCCCGCCCTTACAAATTCGATGGTCGAGGGCATAAGGAAGGGCCGCGTGGAGGGGTGGAATGACTTCCTTGCGCGGATGAAGGAGAAGGCGGCTGGCCTGGTCCCGCCAATAGAGGTCGACCTTGACGGGCTCGTCGCAAGCGGCGGCGGGGAGGGGGATGGAGACGAGAAGGGCGAGGAGCAAGAGGACGAGGATGGTGACGAGCCAGAGGACGATGATGGTGACGAGCCAGAGGGCGGCGGGGCGGCGGGGGATTCTATGGAGGGAGAGGGGGTCTTGATTGGTGGGGGCGCCAAGTAGTTTTGTGTAGGCCCCCCCCCCCTTGTGTATGTTTAAAAAATGAAAGAAAGTAAGGATTCGCATGACTCGCCTCCGCCTCTTTTGGGCTTTCCGCCGGTGTATGCATAAATTTACTTCTTAGATTTACGCCTTGGTGCGGCCGTTTCTATGTTGGCGTAGGCTGAATCGTGTCGAGTCCCTTTATTTCGCGTATGGCGCCCGAGAGATTGGATAGCGGGGTCGCCTCCCTTTGCGTAGGTTGTTCGGGTTTAGGTCTATCCGAGTTATGACCAGCGGTAAGCCGGGACTTGTCTTTGGCCTTTTCATCGGCTACGATCTAAAATTTAATAAAACGGGGGCATTCTATAGGCGTAACGTTGAATTGGTACGAAGGCGTAACATTGTATCGGCCCGTAGGCGTAACATTGTATCGGCCCGTAGGCGTAACATTGTAGGCGTGACCGTGTGTCGATCTAGGTAAGTGGACGTTCTCTTCGCAGTTGATCCGCCTCGCTGGCGTCACGCCCCTGACAAGGTGGGGTGGCGGGATTCAGAGAGTTCCCCCTTGGCGTAGGGGTGATGATCGCGTCGGAGCCCGACAGTGGCTTTGGCCCTCATTCCCAGAATTGGGGGGAGAGGGAGTCCTTGGTGGTTGTTCTATCCCACGGGGCCCTGTTGCTCCTCTCGATTGGAGGCTCCGCGTGGTAGGCGCGAAGGGATGCGGGTTGTATCCCCTCCGTGCGCCCCCCGACGTTAACGGTTCAGGGGAGGCCGATGAGTGGAAGGGGTGGCGCTGGTGGCTGCCGGGGGGTCCGGTGAGGTGATTTGGCAGGTCCGTCCCATCCATCGGGTTGCCAGCCAGCCGCTTCCTGCGCACCCCGGGCGTTCGTGGAGAGGCATGGTGTGCCCACGGAGCGCCCGGTCTCCTGCCTTAAGTTGTCCAAAAGAGGGAGGGGAGCAGCAGGCTGGGTAGCCGTTGTGTAAGCGGGATATCCGGTTGGTGGATCGTCTATCTTTGCGGTCGGCGAAGCTTGCGTCTTTCGCGCATTTCAAGGGAGGGAGGGTGGTAAAAAATGACGAGTTTTTCTCCACATCCTTTCCTTTGCCTTTCTCCCCCTCTCCATGAAGCTGAGGAGAGGGGGGATTTATAATGGTGAGCGTCTGCGCTCATTTATTCTTCCTTGATGGGTGATGTGACCCCGATGGGTGACAGGTGATGTGACCCCTCAGGCATGTCTGGCATGTGTCATTGGCGCTTGTCCCGAGGGTCCTGCTTGAGTTGGACAAGTCGTTTCGGGCGTCGGCTTTATGGGGGTCTGGCGTTACTCCTCGGGGATGGCTATCCGTAGGGGTGGCCTTGATTCGCGGACCGCGAGTAGGTTCCCGAGGTTTGAGGAGAAGGGTGACGGGCCCTTTCGGGGGAGGGAGGGCATCGGTCCGTTTCCTACCCCGCCTATGGCGCTCTGGTTTGGGTGGCTAAGCTCAGTGAACTTGCCCCGGAGGTCTTCTTGGGGGGAGCGAGTGTGCAGCTCGGCCCGTGCCCCTCTCCGGTTTGGGTGGCGAGGACTGGTCCTGCCCCGGAGTCTTTTAGAGGGGGGGTATTGGGCCGTCGCCTCCCCGCAACCTCGGACGGGTATTGGGCCGTCGCCTACCCCGCATATGGCGCTCCGGTTTGGGTGGCCAAGCTCAGTGAACTTGCCCCGGAGGTCTTCTTGGGGGGGAGCGAGTGTGCAGCTCGGCCCGTGCCCCTCTCCGGTTTGGGTGGCGAGGACTGGTCCTGCCCCGGAGTCTTTTAGAGGGGGGGTATAGGGCCGTCGCCTCCCCGCAGCCTCTATAGTCGGACGGGTATTGGGCCGTCGCCTACCCCGCATATGGCGCTCTGGTTTGGGTGGCCAAGCTCAGTGAACTTGCCCCGGAGGTCTTCTTGGGGGGGAGCGAGTGTGCAGCTCGGCCCGTGCCCCTCTCCGGTTTGGGTGGCGAGGACTGGTCCTGCCCCGGAGTCTTTTAGAGGGGGGGTATAGGGCCGTCGCCTCCCCGCAGCCTCTATAGTCGGACGGGTATTGGGCCATCGCCTACCCCGCATATGGCGCTCCGGTTTGGGTGGCCAAGCTCAGTGAACTTGCCCCGGAGGTCTTCTTGGGGGGGAGCGAGTGTGCAGCTCGGCCCGTGCCCCTCTCCGGTTTGGGTGGCGAGGACTGGTCCTGCCCCGGAGTCTTTTAGAGGGGGGGTATAGGGCCGTCGCCTCCCCGCAGCCTCTATAGTCGGACGGGTATTGGGCCGTCGCCTACCCCGCATATGGCGCTCCGGTTTGGGTGGCCAAGCTCAGTGAACTTGCCCCGGAGGTCTTCTTGGGGGGGAGCGAGTGTGCAGCTCGGCCCGTGCCCCTCTCCGGTTTGGGTGGCGAGGACTGGTCCTGCCCCAGAGTCTTTTAGAGGGGGGGTATAGGGCCGTCGCCTCCCCGCAGCCTCTATAGTCGGACGGGTATTGGGCCGTCGCCTACCCCGCATATGGCGCTCCGGTTTGGGTGGCCAAGCTCAGTGAACTTGCCCCGGAGGTCTTCTTGGGGGGGAGCGAGTGTGCAGCTCGGCCCGTGCCCCTCTCCGGTTTGGGTGGCGAGGACTGGTCCTGCCCCGGAGTCTTTTAGAGGGGGGGTATAGGGCCGTCGCCTCCCCGCAGCCTCTATAGTCGGACGGGTATTGGGCCGTCGCCTACCCCGCATATGGCGCTCCGGTTTGGGTGGCCAAGCTCAGTGAACTTGCCCCGGAGGTCTTCTTGGGGGGGAGCGAGTGTGCAGCTCGGCCCGTGCCCCTCTCCGGTTTGGGTGGCGAGGACTGGTCCTGCCGCGGAGTCTTTTAGAGGGGGGGTATAGGGCCGTCGCCTCCACGCAGCCTCTATAGTCGGACGGGTATTGGGCCGTCGCCTACCCCGCATATGGCGCTCCGGTTTGGGTGGCCAAGCTCAGTGAACTTGCCCCGGAGGTCTTCTTGGGGGGGAGCGAGTGTGCAGCTCGGGCCGTGCCCCTCTCCGGTTTGGGTGGCGAGGACTGGTCCTGCCCCGGAGTCTTTTAGAGGGGGGTATAGGGCCGTCGCCTCCCCGCAGCCTCTATAGTCGGACGGGTATTGGGCCATCGCCTACCCCGCATATGGCGCTCCGGTTTGGGTGGCCAAGCTCAGTGAACTTGCCCCGGAGGTCTTCTTGGGGGGGAGCGAGTGTGCAGCTCGGCCCGTGCCCCTCTCCGGTTTGGGTGGCGAGGACTGGTCCTGCCCCGGAGTCTTTTAGAGGGGGGGTATAGGGCCGTCGCCTCCCCGCAGCCTCTATAGTCGGACGGGTATTGGGCCGTCGCCTACCCCGCATATGGCGCTCCGGTTTGGGTGGCCAAGCTCAGTGAACTTGCCCCGGAGGTCTTCTTGGGGGGGAGCGAGTGTGCAGCTCGGCCCGTGCCCCTCTCCGGTTTGGGTGGCGAGGACTGGTCCTGCCCCGGAGTCTTTTAGAGGGGGGGTATAGGGCCGTCGCCTCCCCGCAGCCTCTATAGTCGGACGGGTATTGGGCCGTCGCCTACCCCGCATATGGCGCTCCGGTTTGGGTGGCCAAGCTCAGTGAACTTGCCCCGGAGGTCTTCTTGGGGGGGAGCGAGTGTGCAGCTCGGCCCGTGCCCCTCTCCGGTTTGGGTGGCGAGGACTGGTCCTGCCCCGGAGTCTTTTAGAGGGGGGGTATAGGGCCGTCGCCTCCCCGCAGCCTCTATAGTCGGACGGGTATTGGGCCGTCGCCTACCCCGCATATGGCACTCCGGTTTGGGTGAACAAGCTCAGTGAACTTGCCCCGGAGGTCTTCTTGGGGGGGGAGGGAGTGTGCAGCTCGGCCCGTGCCCCTCTCCGGTTTGGGTGGCGAGGACTGGTCTTGCCCCGGAGTCTTTTAGAGGGGGGGTATAGGGCCGTCGCCTCCCCGCAGCCTCTATAGTCGGACGGGTATTGGGCCGTCGCCTACCCCGCATATGGCGCTCCGGTTTGGGTGGCCAAGCTCAGTGAACTTGCCCCGGAGGTCTTCTTGGGGGGGAGCGAGTGTGCAGCTCGGCCCGTGCCCCTCTCCGGTTTGGGTGGCGAGGACTGGTCCTGCCCCGGAGTCTTTTAGAGGGGGGGGTATAGGGCCGTTGCCTCCCCGCAGCCTCTATAGTCGGACGGGTATTGGGCCGTCGCCTACCCCGCATATGGCGCTCCGGTTTGGGTGGCCAAGCTCAGTGAACTTGCCCCGGAGGTCTTCTTGGGGGGGAGCGAGTGTGCAGCTCGGCCCGTGCCCCTCTACGGTTTGGGTGGCGAGGACTGGTCCTGCCCCGGAGTCTTTTAGAGGGGGGGTATAGGGCAGTCGCCTCCCCGCAGCCTCTATAGTCGGACGGGTATTGGGCCGTCGCCTACCCCGCATATGGCGCTCCGGTTTGGGTGGCCAAGCTCAGTGAACTTGCCCCGGAGGTCTTCTTGGGAGGGGAGCGAGTGTGCAGCTTGGCCCGTGCCCCTCTCTGGTTTGGGTGGCGAGGACTGGTCCTGCCCCGGAGTCTTTTAGAGGGGGGGTATAGGGCCGTCGCCTCCCTGCAGCCTCTATAGTCGGACGGGTATTGGGCCGTCGCCTACCCCGCATATGGCGCTCCGGTTTGGGTGGCCAAGCTCAGTGAACTTGCCCCGGAGGTCTTCTTGGGGGAGGAGCGAGTGTGCAGCTCGGCCCGTGCCCCTCTCCGGTTTGGGTGGCGAGGACTGGTCCTGCCCCGGAGTCTTTTAGAGGGTTGAACTGAAACTGTTATGTCGGAAAGGCGAGATTTGAAGATAAAAAGAAGGGAACATGGTACTTCGTTCAGGACTTACAGTTACCGGCTATGCCCCGGCCGACGCACCGTGCCCCTTGGAGTGATTAGCCCGTCCTTCTCGGGGGGTGGTTTAGTTGGGCGCGTGGTCGATCCTGTTTCCCTCGGCCGTGGCATTGGCTGGGGCTAACTCTGGCTGGAGGGGGTCATAACTCCGCTTTGAGGAGTCGATCTTCAGGTTCACCTCTGGTACTTTGTGCTTGGTCGACCCTACGTAGCAGCTCCTAGACAGCTTCTGGCTTCCCCGTGCGATCCCCACCCCTCGAGGGGTCTGGAACTTGACCATCTGATGAAGTAGGCTGGGGAGCGCTCCGATGGCCGACATGTAAGGTCGTCCAATGATCCCATTGTACGCCGACATGATGTCGACCACAACGAACAACGTCATTCGGGTGACGACCTGTGGCTCTTCTCCGAGGGTTATCGGCAGGGTGATCACTCCCATGATGGGGGTCGAGTGACCGGTGAAACCGACGAGGGGTCCCGTACAGGGTCTCAGGTCCGTCGGCCTTAACCCCATCTTTTCGATCGTGGACATGAACAGGATGTCGCAAGAGCTCCCCGTGTCGATCAGGAGGCGGCTGACGATGGCCGTCCCGATCTGTGCTTCGATGACGATGGCATCGTCGTGTGGCAGCTCGATCCCCTCCAGATCCTCGTCGCTGAAATTTATGGGTGGGTAGGCCATCCTTCTCCCTCTCCGGTCCCCTCCGAGACCCGCCGTCATTACTTGTCTCGCATACGCCTTCTTGCTTGACGATGAGGCCTTACCTGAAGATGGGCCGCCGCATATCGTATTTATGCGCATGACGGGTTTCGGGGGGTGAGGCTCTTCCCGCTCGTCGTTTGCCGGAGGGTCTGCCCTCCGTGCCCTTCGGTGGTTCCCCTCTTCCCGGTCAGGTCTCCGGGCTCCGACGAAGTCCCCCAAGTGGCCCGCCTGGATCAGCCGCTCGATTTCCCTTTTGAGGGTGAAGCAGTTGTCGGTGTCGTGGCCGTGGTCCCGGTGGTATCGGCAGTATTTCTTGAAATCTCTCCGGGCGGGGTCCGACTTCATTTCTCGGGGCGGCTCCGGCAGCAGTCCGGCCCGTGTAGCCGCGGCCATTACCTCAATCAAGGAGGCGTTGAGTTGGGTGTAATGTGCCCGTAGGGGGCCTTCTTGTCTCGGGGCGACTCGAGGGAGCCCCTGGGCCGGAGCGAAATCGCGCGCCGGGCCAGGTCGGTCTTGCGGGCGGGGCCCGAGCGGTTCCCTCCTTGGTCGGGCCAGTTGGTCGCGGCCACGGTGCCCCTCTTCCTGCCTCGGCCGTGGGTGTGACCGGGGTTCGCCTTGGGGGGGTTTCGCCGGGGGGAATAAGGCCTTGGCACCGAGGGTCTCCTCGGCCAGCGCGTGTCTCTCCGCCATAGCTACCAACGCTTCATAGTTGGTCGGCGGATCCCAGAGCAGTGATTTGTGGAGGCTCCGAGTCCGCAGCCCCGTCTTGAAGGCCAGCATGAGCACTTCATCGCCACACGTCACCACCGCCCGTCTTTCCTCCTGAAAACGGCGGAGGTATCTACCTGTCGTCTCTCCCTCCCCTTGGACTATCGTGCTGAGATAGTCTAAGGGCTTCTTTTTTATTCGCCCGGCCCGGAACTCTTGGCAGAACTTATGGGATAGTTCGCCAAAGCTCCCTACGGACCTCGCGGGCAAGCCGAAGTACCAGTCCAGCGCGGTGTCCCTCAGGCTTTGGGAGAAATGTCGGCAAAGGAACGCCTCATCCACGTCCTGGGCTTCCATCGCCCCCCGGTATAGTTGCACGTGCGTGAGGGGGTCGCCCCTCCCATTGTACGTGGCCAAGTGAGGGGGTTTGAACCTTACGGGCCTGGGGGCGGAAGTGATCCACCGGGCGAGTGGCGTGGCCTCCTCCGGGTAGGTCGGGCGATCCGGCGCATCCCCCCTCCGCCACTCGGGGGTCGGGCTTCGGTCGCGCCTCGGCCGCCGACGGTCCTCCGTCCCCGGGGAGTAGCCCGACGGTCTCCAGGCGGGGCTCCTTCCTTGGGCCGAGGATTCGACGGGTTGTGGGCTACGGTCCTCCCAGCGCCCACGCCTCCTGGCCAGCTCTCCTCGGGCCCCCATCCGTTCTTGATTCTCCCGAAGGAGTCTTTCACGCTCGGTGGTGAGGAAGCGTAGTTGCCGACAAACGGCTTCCTCGCGCAGGGTATCGGAGGGGGGGTGTTGGTGATGGGGGCCGCCCCCTCCAGGCGGGGACCTGTTCAGCAACGGGTCCCGCCCGTTCCCAGGACGCCGGGCCGTCGTCGCCTCGTCCAGGAGTTCTCGGTTGCTCCTGTTCTCCATCCTCAGCCTCTCGCGCTCCGCGATGATGAAGCGAAGCTGGCGGCGGGCGGCCTCCTCTTCCTGGTAAGCCTTCCGGGTGGTCTCGGCCGCCTCGTCCAGACGCCTCTGCGCGGCGGCCGCCTCCCCCAGGCGCCTCCACCGCTGCGCGACTTCTACCTCCTCTTCCAGGAGCCTTTGCTGGGCCGCGATCTCCTCAGCGAGCCCCCTATGCTCCCCCTCCTCCTCGAACTGAGGGTGGAGGTTTCGCCTCACGTTCAGGGGCTCTGAGGGGCCGGGCGGAGGTTCCGTTCCAGCCGTCTGACAGCCTCCCCTGGCCTGAGCAACGGCCTCGAAGCTCTTCAGGACGGCGGGGACCGAAGTGTGTTCGATCTCGGAGCCCATCCCCAGAAGGGGGTCGGACGCCGGGGTGATTTGTAAGGAGAGCGGTTCCTGTCCCACGGGATCTTTGCCGTGGTCCGGGTTCCGCGAGATCGGTATGGAATCTAACATGGGTGTGACCCTTCGTTCCCACAGACGGCGCCAATTGTTACGAGGTGGAACTCGCGTACAATGAATTTGTATTAATGGGAACCAAGGGCACGGTGGTTATGTGGAGAAGGGGGTTTAGGTAGGCTATTTGACAAGCGATTAGTGGGGTGAAGAAGTCGATCAGGACGCCAGTGACGGTCGCGGGGCTGAATCTCGCCGGATGCGGCTGGACAAGGTTGAACGACAGGGGGGTGACGCCGGCTGGTGTTGATAGGCGAGCTCTCCTGCAACACGAACAACTCGTCAGAAGGGCTGGGTTGGGGGTTCAACCCTTAGCCCCTCCGATGCCTAAGTCAGTGATAGGGCTTAAAATGGGGGGCTGGTCACGTCGGTCGGATTAACGGTGTGTCGACCGCGCGTGGCGAGCTATAGGTGGGAGCACAAAGATATGGAAGACCTTTGCACTCGTGTGTGAATAGCTGAATGAGAGGGAATTCTGCAGCAACCCCTTCTCCGTAAGAGGAGAAGGGGTATTTATACCTGACGGGTGATGACTTGGCACGCTGAGCTGGCTCGGTTGTCAGCGGAAGCTTCGGACAAGGACATCGGGAACAGGAGTTTCTGACCTGCCTCTGTCAGGCGGCGCAACGGCCAAGAGGTGCTTTTGTCGGGATGTCAGGGCCGAAAGCACCAACCGCCGGTCAGGTCAGCCGCCTGGGGGTGCTTTGTCAGGCGGTCGGGTGACGTATGTGTCAGTTGTGCCTTTGTCCCAGGCTGTTTGTCGTTAGCGTCGAACCAAAGGTCTGGCTCATTTTAGGCGCCGCGGTTCGTGGGAATCGGACGGGCCGTTCCGGTCGGGGGTAGTCCGGCCCGACCACGCCCGTCCGTAGGCCTGGCCTTGATACCCAAGCGTCCCCAATCGCGCTACCCCGAGGGGCCGGGCGGCCGCGGTTGTTAAAGGGTGAGCTAAAGGGGTATGTTAGCGGATCCGGGCGGGAGTCGGGCTATTATGATCTTTAGGTCGTAACAAATAGCATCTGAATTTGCGTCGTCCGATGTTCTTGGGATTGTCTTTGAGTCTCCACTAATGTCTGCATTTGAGACGTCAGCTGTTGGATCTGAACTCCCAACTTCCCTTCCAGCAACTGACCGTGAACCTCCATGGCCCGAATTCTATCTTCTTGTTGAAACTTCCATGCATTAGAGTCACCTTCGCGCTCCTCATTTTGTTGTAGGTCAGGATGAGAACTCTGCCCTTGATCCCCTTCCGACGGTCTAGGGCTGAATCCCACTGCTTGTCTCCTCTTTCCCATGATAACGTAGCAAGCTCTGATACCAAATTGATGAATACCCGATGTTCACCAAGAGATCTCAAGAACAAGATTCCACCAACAATGGTGGAATCGATAGAATTTTATTAATGGAAGATGAAATTGTACAGAACAACGAAAACAAAGGAAAATGAGAGAAAAAAAACTCTATTGATCTTCGATAGAATCTTTATTACAATTCGGGCTATTTATAGCTCCCCTTCAACAACCAATGAAATCTAACAACCTTTCGCCTGCGCTTCAACGGTCTAACCTCCACTGTTACCCTCCGCCGGAGTAGTTGGCCGCTGCAACGGCCCAACGGATTGGTTAGACGACGACGATGATGAAGACAATTCGTCGAACACTTCGCAGCACCCCTACAACTGAAACGAACTTTTAAACCTCAACGGCTAAAAAGGTGGGCCCCGCAATCCACTATAAACGGACGCCCCAGATCCTCCCGCTCTTCATCAACCGCGTAAAATCAATCCCCAGCCGAACAGTTCGATCTTACTTCAGCTCTTCATCCAACGGACCAACTTCAAAGCTTCTGCAGCTCCCAACCCGCCAAACTCCTTCCCATCTTCTACCTCCAGGCAGCCCCCATCCGTTAACAGCACTTCCGCCATTTCCCCTCTTTGGGTTCTAACATACTCTCTTATGCCCTTCTCTCTCAAGCCCTATCGTTCAGCTCCCGTTGTTAAAGATTTTCTCGCCCTCCTCAAGCCCTGGAGTTTAATAAGATGGGGATCGTGTTTGCTTGGGGGTTAGTGATTGCATGCTTTCTAATGGTGTTTGTGTGATTACTGGAGATGGAGATTTTGCTTCTTTGGCATTACATGTTATTTGATTTTGTTCATTTATTTTACAGAATTAGTATCGATTACGTGCAAAAATGGTGTGATATCTGCATATATAAGAATGATGCATCATGTTAATGAGATTGGGTACAGCTATTTCACAGAATTTATATCATTTCCCTCTTTTTCGATGTGCGCTCCGAATTTGGGACAAATCGAGAGGATATTGCTGCGGATTTGCGCGCTTGAAGAAAGGTTTCTGGCGATCTGAGGGAGTCTTCAAGGTAAGAATTTTTCTTTGCATCAATTCAAGGTAAAACACGTATGGATTTTGGACACTACTCCACTTTCATGTCATGATTGCAAAACATAATCTTTTTGATTTGTCTCAATCACTTACTGGACATCGAGCACGACATTTTCATATTTTTCAGAATAAATAGATTCAATTATTGTCCCATGCTTGCCAGAAGGTGCTTATGTTGGAGTTTTGCTAGGATTTTTGTGTATTTTGGTTGTATAATGTGTGGTGATAAAGCGAATTGTAATGCATATGTATCTCTCTTTTTGGTTGCATATCTCTTTTCGGTTGTTTGGACTAGAACTAAGAGAAGCATTTTGGAGAACCTTTGGGAGTGTAAGTACATGTAATAGCAATAGAAGTGTGTGCATATCTATGTGGTAGACAGTTGGTTTGTGTGTGTCTATGTGCTTCTAAAGTGAGATGAGTATTTAAAAGTGATTGGCTGTGTTTGAAAGATTAAAATTTTAAAATGGGGTTATATGTGCAAATTGTGACTTATTTGTTAAATGCTACCAAGTTAAAGTGTTGAAATTTTTATTTGAGACGGTATTGTTGCAGTTTGTTACAGTGATAGGCTTAATGATGCTAAGTTCCAATCAATCAGCCGTTCCTTAGGTCTCATATATTGTCATTTTATTAAGTATTGTTAGATTTTCATATAAATGTTTAGGATTAAATCTTAGAAGTAATTCGTTCTGTTCATTTTACATTCCAAAATTTGATGCCAGGTTGTTATCAAATTTTATTTAATGATCTATGGTTTTCCACATTGCTAGAAAAAGCTCGTTTCGTGACTAACTAAACTGGTGTTAACTTTATCAATTTCTATAGAATGTATTAAAAGGCATGTTTAAAATTTAGTTTAAATTGTTTTGTGCATATCGAATGTCTGTTATTTAGAGTGATCTTTTGGCCGATTTGATTAGATGGTGTATTTATTGTAGAAAACGTTGGTTATGGTTTTTTAGCTTTCACATTTAAGTACGAATCATTTCTTAAATTTAATTATCTTTTACTCTTATGTGTGACTAATTTCTATTCTATTCCTATAATAGAGATTTAATATTAGTTTATCATCATTGGTTGATTCATTGTTTACATGGTTTATATTGGAATGTCTATACTGTCTTGGGATGTGTGTTGCTTTGTTCTAGGCTTACATGCATGAGTTACTTTGTTATAGCTTTGTGCCTCTTAAAATGATTTATATGACACTTTTTTGATTAAAAATTTGTGTGTCCATCAATGGGTTACACGATACTAGCAGTGAGAATGGGCCAAACTCATATAAGCACATGCCCAGGTCTTTTTATTTTCTTGTATCCAAGCTGAGGTTATTTATATATTAGGCTTGAATTTCCAAGTCTAAGCGCAAGCTCATTTTTAAAGTAAACGTGCCAATTTGGACAATCAGATTTTTGTTATTAGCATATAAATTATAATATAATTCAAACCTTTATGCGTGAAATAAATGAAGAATAGGTTAAAACAAATTAGTGCAAGATTTAACATTTTTAATATTATGGATACATTACCAATCATGTTAAATACTAAGAACTATTTTCCATTTAGTCAAAATAACCATATATTATCTTTTTGCAATGAGTGTTTTAAATGTTGGATGACAGACTCGTGTCGACTGAAAATATAAAATTTCAGATGACGGGGTATTGGGATATGTCAGTGATATTTTGTTAAATATCAAGTTATCACATCAAATGCTAGGAATACATCTCGTATACGTATTATATCCATATTGATAGGAGGGATAGATGTGGGGGGAAAGATAGGATTTTTGGGGCACAAGATGGTATTTTTAGGGTTAAATATGAGATTTTTTATTGGTAATTGAGAGGAAATACAATGGTTTGGCATCAATTCCCCTTATCATATATGCAGTCACATATTTGGGAATTTAGCCACTCATGCAGCATTTGTCTTTGTGTTACATTTATTGCCGGAATACGATGACACACACACATTGTTAATATCATTTTCTAGTACAAGATTATTGTTTTTTTTCCATATTCGTTGGCTCATTTACAGTATGTCTTTTCACTTTTTAGTACTTCTAGAACTTGTGATTGGTCCTCTGTAAGACCAACTTTGCTATAAAGGTGCCATTGCCATTTGCTTCTTAATCTCGAGGTTAGCCTTCTACTTGCATGCAGACCTTAACCTCTCAAATAACAAAATAACTAATGTTAATAATTTTTTTGTTAGATTGATAAATATGGATCGAAAATGGATGTCTGCAAATCGTTTATCGAAAGAATACAAGGTTGGAGTGAAAGAGTTCATTAGATTTGCAGTTGATCATGCAGAAAATTCAAGGAAAATCATATGCCCCTGTTTAAAGTGTTTCTATGCAAGGGGAGTTAGCGAGGATGAGTTGAAAGATCAGTTAGTGTGCAATGGAATTGATCAAAGTTATACATATTGGACAAGGCATGGTGAGACAAGAGAAGAGTGCACTGAATTTGGAAGTATAGAGAGGTATACTACAAGTGATACCAACACAAATAAATATGACGACGATCGCCTTAAAGAGATGGCAAATATGGTTGAAGAGGATCTCCAAGATTGTCCTGAAATGTTTACGAGGTTGGTAAGTAATGTGGAGAAGCCATTATACAGTGGTTGTACTAAGTTTAGCCGATTGTCGGCAATATTAAAATTGTATAACTTGAAAGCGAGCAATGGACGGTTTGAAAAAGTGATCGCTCTCCGGATACATACCCAAAGAAGGATGTAGCTTTACCGCCAGTGCACGGTTAAGTGGCAAGCGGGTATCGAATCACAGGGATGACTAATGAAGGTACTCTATGTTAATTTCTAAGCTACTTGGTGGTAAATTGTTTGGGAATGGTTGGAGTCACAATCGTTCAAGTATTAATGCAAATTCAATATAATAAAGATGTCTATGGCTAGGGAATCCCCACTATGGATTTTCAAGTCATCAATGTGAGTTATGAATTACCGTACAATTAAACTTGGTTTAAGGTGAACTTGCCGCAATTAATTGGAGAACTAGCACACACTGTCGCGCTATGCAAGTCTATAGCAATCTAAATTAGAGCCTCGTTGTCGCGTAAGCCTAGTCTAAACCATTAGCATTAAGATTGGCAACTATGTCCAATCCCAACTCATGCTTGTTGTCGCTCAACATGAGTTCGGATCTAAATCGAGATAGTTCATACTCTTTCACCGTCGTGCAACGAATATGAGTATAGGAGAACAATGAAAATGCTATCTTTGGTCGTTGTCGCGCACCAAGTCTAAGAAATTTCGATTATAATCCTGAATCGAATATCTAGGGCTTTCCTTGGATCAAGATCATCTGTCGAGCACTCAAGATCCAAGAGAAATCCATGTCTATCCGTAGTAGAATAATCAAGATCTAACCTTTCTAACAAGTCTAATATCATAGCAATTCAATAAATCTCACAATTCAAATATTAGATCCGTAGGGTTCTTCCCTTTGCCTTAGAGCAAAGGAACTACTCATAAATCATATTAGAAATCAATAGGAAAGCAAGATCAACAATAGGATTCATATCAAAACTCAGATCTAGCAGGAGATATAGCATAAAAATTAAAGCTTTCAAGAGATCAAGACAAACCAATGTTGCGAAGAAGCTTCAAATAGAAAATTAAGAACAAGTCTTCAATCTCCCGCCAATACAAAAGCTTAACTAAAATTAAAACTAAAGAAAAATTATTCTAAGAAATCTCTCTGGTCTCCCATGGGGCTGGAGACAAAACTGAGCTTAAATACATGCCCAAAAAGACCCAAAAAACCTAGACCAAACTGCCCTTGCGCATCTAGAAACCCTAATTTTCGAGACTGGCTGTCGGCGCTACTCGGCCGAGTTAGAATCTCACTCGGCTGAGTGCCAAATCTACAGACAAACAGAGAATATCAGCGTTCAAGTGCTCATGCCACTCGGCTGAGTAGGATTTCTCACTCAGTCGAGTGAGAAGTCTACTCGGTCGAGTAGGACAGTCTGCAGATTCCTCCAAAAACAGAGAAGTCGCCTTGGATTTCTTCAGAATCTTTGCCTCCACTCGGGCGAGTGGAGTTCTTACTCGGCCGAGTCGAAGTTAGCACTCGGCCGAGTACATTTAGGCACTCAGGCTGGAAATCATCTTCGTATCAGCGTTACTGGGCCGAGTAAGCTGCTTACTCGGGCGAGTAGCTGCGTCACTCGGCCGAGTGGCATGTTTCTAAACTCTTTTCTTCTCCTCCTTGTTTCCTCATTGATTCTTTTGACGTTCTTCTTCTTCCTCTCATCCTCCAGCATCGTTAGCTCTCCAATATGATCATGGGTGATGCTTCGGCATGCGTGTAGGTTCTCTAGGCTCCAAATTGCTCCCGATTGCTCCATATCTCCTAAAATCAGACGAAAACCAAGAAATAGTGAAAATTATCGAAATATCGTTGAATAATCGTGAAAAGCGTGATATAAGTAATCTAAATGGCATGCAAATATGCAGAAATAAAGTGTAAAAAATGAGCCTATCAAAATCCCTCAAGCTTACATCGTACTCGTCCTCGAGGAAGATGAGCAAAGAGACAAACTTGGCGAATAAAAATAAAGAAAAAGGAAGGAATGAAAAAGAAGATGAAGAGGTGAAGGTGCTAGATTGTTCTCTTAGAACTCGGAGTTGCATACTCAAATAGCACGAACAATGAATATAAACATGCTAATGCTTTTTTACTTCGGTATCATTTCATATAGGTGCTTTTGATAGAAAAACTAGGAACATCGAGAATCATATGAAATATGAAATCATTTTAGAATCAACATCGTCTAAGACAAAAAACGATATACATAATCATGGATTACACACTTTTCAATTGATCGCTTTCTACTTGGAGTATAAGAGATATCACACATTTCAAATCAATAAGAATTGAAAAAGATGGTTTTCATGAATTTCATGCCAAATTTCAATTCATAGACGTCGTTATACTTTAAGTAATCTCTCTAAGTATCAAAAATTACCTAGCTTAGGTTGTCATGCACATATAGGCAGTCACTCTCTCACACGTCGTTGGATCCCCCCAAGCTTATCTATAAGCGTAGTGGCATCAAATATAAAAAATACGACTATTTCCCATATTTTTGTAGCTCCAAATGAATAAAAGGAAAATAAGAAGGAAAGAAATAAGAGGGGATTGTGTATATACGATGGAACTTCCTTTTTGTTTCTCTTTTATCCTTTTCTCCCTTTTTTCTTCTCTTTTGTTTTTGTTTTTTAACACAAGAACAATCTCAAATAAGATAGAAAGATATAATTTTTTCTTTAAGATTTTGGGATTCATGGATCTTATTCTTTTTAGCATGGAGAAGATGCAAATACATGATTCACTAAGGGGAGATTCCCCAATGACTATAAGTATAGAAATAACATTCAAGGTATATGGAGAAAGAAATATATATAACTCTCGGTGCACTCCTTTTGTATGTGCACAACTTCAGCAGGGTAATGTAATCTACTCAGTTTGATAACAAAAAGTAAACTAATCTAATCATATTAAATGGCAATCATTCATTCATCCTGGAAGTTCAATACACATTTCATGCAAAAAGAAGTTATAATAGAGATGCAAAGTAGTACTCCAAGTATATGCAATCAATGCGTGACGCTTGGTGTGTTTTCTACGAAGAGTATACAATAATAATTTCCAGACTCAGTTAACGCTAAAATTTCATTCATAAGCACATGATAAATGATGGAAGTTCTTTTCTCAAATGCATAACAATATATCGCATATGATATCAGAAATAAAAACGATAGCATGGCAAGAGAATATGTATATAAGAGTAAAGCAAACTCTAAGATATAGTCATCATGGGGAATTCATTTCTAACAAAGGAAGTAAAAGAAATAAGGATGAAAATAAAACTAACTATACATATGCAGGTCACTCCAAAAGTAAGAAAACGTGATGCATGTCAATAAAAAATGAAGTGCGTGAGTGAAAATAAGTGAAAAATAAAGGTAAAAAAGAAGAAAATAAAAAGTGCATGTGTACACTCACTCTCCCAAGCTAAACTACACATTGTCCTCAATGTGGCACTAAGTGTGGCACTAGGACATATAAGATAGTGGTGGGTGGGTGAGGATGCATGCATTATGCAATATAAAAGGAAAAAAATAAAAATGTAAAATATGGCATAATATATGCAAATGGTAAATGCAACAAATAAGCAAATGATGGATGCAAAATGGACTATATATTGATGCAACATGGTGGATATATACATATGGTGCAAAATCGGTTCCCCCTAAGCCGTGTGAGAACAGGGCCACAAACAGTCAGATGTGCATAAAATATAAGTGGGGTGGACACAGAAACAATAGTCATCAAGTAGGAGCGCTACTCTCTGGGGTGGTGAGGGATCCCGTTGTGGAGGACCGGAAGGAGGGGCAGGTGCTAGTGTGACTAGAGGTGGACGCTAGCACCTAATGAGATCGAGAATGACAGGCAGGTCCTGTGCAACTGACCACTGAGTGGTCCTGCCTCCCTGACTTATGCAGAGGAGCATAGCGACGAATTGGTCTTCCTGATCATTGTCCCTGAAGACATCATACGTCCCCTGGGCGGGGGTGGAAGTACTAGACGGGAGGAAAGAGTGGTAGTGGGAGCTAGAAGTGTGGGAGCTGGCTCGCTTGGAGGCGGGGAGTCCGCTCTAGCAGAAGAAGAACCGGGGTCATCGGTTCTCTGCCACTGGGCAGCAGGATGCCGAGTGCTAGACCAAGTGCGACGTGGGGTGCGTGGAGGCATGGGTGTGCCGTGAGATGTGCAAAAATCACAATGTGCTCGTAATAAATATGGAAAGGGTATACCAAGCACTATGCGACTCCACGCCAGCAATGTGAGCAAAAGGCGCCTACCCTAAAGCTCCAAATAAGCGTAGGATCTCCCCCAAGATATCCTGAAACACAAAAATAATAGATTAGCAATGAGAATCATAAAATCAAGGGGTTGATCAAGAGAAATAGGCAAAAATAGGGGTTAATTTGAGAATGTGGGTGGATTAGAGTTGATTGGGGCTTACAAATAGGGTAGGAGATGAAAGGGGATGAAATAGGGTAGGAGATGAAAGGGGGTGAAATAGGGTAGGAGGGGGATGGATCGGTCGCCGGGCTCGGCCTGGGCGGCGCCGGAGCTACTGTTTGGGAGCGGTGAGTGGGGGTGCTCGGGCGCGTCGGCGTCGGGCTCGGGCGAGTCGGGACGAGGGGAGGGAAGATGGGAAGTCTTTGTGATTTGGGGATTTCTCCCCCCGAGCCGTACGAAATTGAGATTTTTATAGGGCTGGATTCGCGTAAGTTGCTCGGTCGAGTGACGTGCGTCACTCGGTCGAGTAGCTTGATGAAATTTTCAAAAATTTTATAGTTGGCTGTGTTGATGACTCGGTCGAGTGGTTTTAGTCACTCGGTCGAATGACAAGTTCCACTCGGTCGAGTGGCAATTAGAAACAGAGTATGGAATTTCAAATTTTCTGCTGCAGTCTCCCACTCTGGCGAGTAGAACTAGTCACTCGGGCGAGTGAACTAATCTACTCGGCCGGGTAAATAGGCCTCGCAGAGCTTTTTTAGAGCAATATGGTGTCAAATTCACTCAGACGAGTGACAAAGTCACTCGACCAAGTGGCATATAATTTCAGAGTGGATTTTTTTAAGACTTTCCTATACAGGACCGTACTTGGCCGAGTAGGGTCTTCACTCGGTCGAGTGAACACGTCACTCGGTCGAGTGGGCTGCTCTTTTCAGCTCCAGACTCTCTGTTTTGTGACGCTTTCTGCTTCTTCCTCTCCCGTCAGTTCCTTCCTTTCATTGGCATTTAAGTTCGTCCCTGGAGTGCTATCCATCGCCATGGCTATCCTCCATTCATATGAACTCCTCTCATCTTCTTCCTGCAATGAAAAACATAGCCTGTCGTCAGATTCTTCCTAAACTCTTGACTCTATAAACTAATAAAGATCTAAAACAAAAATGAAAGTAAAATTCAACTAAAAACTAAGATAGAACCATCGGGTTGCCTCCCGACAAGCGCTCGTTTAAGGTCTTGAGCTCAACCCCTTAAGATTTAGTGTTTAGCGCGTGATGTTCAATGTGTAGGAGATGCACATGCCAAACTTTTTGGGGAGACTGCTTGGGTTCAGATGTAGCTCTTATTCTTCTTTGGCCTCCCTAGTGTGTGCCTTCTCTCTAATGGTGTTGAGGGATGACTCCCCCAAGCTTGCATTCTTGGTATCTTTCTTCTTTCTAGGCGATTGAGGAGTGTTTGCCTATGGCGCTGTCTTCTTGTGTTTCACCGTAGAGAGCTTGCAGAGCTCTCTAATCCTCTCGACATCAGCATCGTTCTTCTCTTCCTCGGTGTGAGGATCCGATGGGTCTCCAATTTGGGTGCCGTCCTCAGTATTCAGGACTCCATCAAGGCTCTCCATGTGTAAGGCTCCAGCGGCATCAGGCATGGCTTCATCTATGACCTCATCAAGGAGGTCCACGTAGTCCATTTCTTTCGGCCAAGGTCTTTGCTTCATTGCCAGTGGTAGGTGGAATTCAATCGCTATGTTGCCAATGTTGAGAGACAACATTACTTCTCTGACATCTACTATGACTCCAGCAGTGGCTAAGGAGGGACGCCCAAGTATAAGTGATGTATCACCATCTTCTTTTATATCCATGATGACGAAGTCGCATGGCACACAAAGACCTCCCGGTATTTGGAGCGACACGTTCTCGGCGATCCCCACCGGCCTAGTAATTCGCATATCGGCAAGTTGTATCTTCATATCCGTGGCCTTGAGGTCGGTCCCCGTGTTGAGCTTCTTGAACGTAGTGAACGACATGAGTCTCATGCTCGCTCCTAAGTCCACCAATGCTTTTTGGACGGGGACGCCGCCAAGAGTGCATGGAATCCAAAAGCTTCTGGGGTCTTTCATTTTCTTTGGCAACTTCTCCTTATTGACGAACCAAGTACCTTGCTCGGCTAGCATGATCTTCTCCGTTCACTTTTATCACGTGATCAAGTCTTTGAGGAGCTTGGCATACGTCGAGATTTCAATTATCGCATCCAAGAACCAGATGTTCAAGCTAATCCCTCGCAATTATTCCAAAATTTTGGCGAATTTCTTCTCCATTTTAGCTTTTGCCAACAGTTGTGGAAACGGTACGGGCGGCACATATGTTCGCTCCTTTTGAGGTTCATCCGCTTCAAATTTTTCTTCATTAATTCCCGTTTTAGGGCTCTCTTCTTCGTTATTTACCCCTATCTCAGCCGGAATTTCCTCTCTTGTGCTTTTATCTTGAATCATAGCAGGAGAATTATCCTTCCAGCCCCTCGTAGTCACCACCACTACCGAATTGATATGGCCGGTGTTGCTCCTCGGTTTTGTTCTGGTTGAGCCGGCAATTGTTGTTGAGCCTTGTTAAGCAAAGTGATTTGCTCCTCCAATTGCGTCACAATAGTGTTGAGAGAATCTTGGCCCGCCATCAATTTTGTGTTGATCTTCTTTTGCTGGGCCATGAACTCCTCAACTCTAGCTTCATGCTCGGATCTTGGTGGTGCCGGTGGAGGGTTTTGTGGCATCCACCCTTGGTTTTATCCGGTGGGTCCATAACGCCCAGCTTGTTGCCTTGATTGATATTGTTGTTGTTGGGTGGTCTTTGTTGAGATGGTTGTTGTTGAGGAGGTTTGGCTTGTTGTCGTTGTTGAGGAGGTGGTTGTTGATGTGGACGAGTCAAGGCTCCCTCATTGTTGGCATAATAAAATCCGAGGTGACCCTTAGTAGCTAGGTTCACCCAATAACCGTTGTTTCCCCCATCGGCAACGTATTGCACTTGCTCTATAGCTCCTTCATTTTGCTCGCCTCCAACAAACATGACTTGGCCTTGGTCTTGCCAATCACTCATGCTCCCACCGGATGTCGATGCATTGGGCACTCCATATGACTCGCACATCCTATTTTCGATCCTCTCCATAACCTTGGAGAGAGAGAGTCAAACTTCATGGTCAACTCTGCCACTGTCTTTGCTTCATAAATACTTGCCAGCTTTGATGATGATGATGATTGGCCCCTCTCATCAGCCCATTACTGATTGTTGGAGGCAATCTCCTCTATCAATGTTGTGGCATCATCCGGCATTTTAATAATATAGCTCCATTGGCTGTGGCGTCAATTATCATCTTTGTGTCTGGCCGCAATCCATTATAGAAACTGTGCATAAGCTCCCAATCGTCGATGTTATGGTGGGGGCATTGATGTTGAAGATATTTAAACCGCTCACACGCTTTATATAAAGACTCTTGGAACCCTTTGCTTTAAGGACATCAAAGAGTTTCTTATCTTTACAGTCTTAGATGTCGGGTAAAATTTGTTGACAAACGCACTCGCTAGCTCTTACCAAGTAGTGAATGTCCCATGAGCTTACGTCCTTAGTCGATATAAAGCTTTGTCAAGAAGAGTGAAAGGGAAGAGACGTAATCGGATAACATCCACCGGCACATTTGGCATCTGAAAAGTGGCGCACTTCGCTAAGAACATTTGTAGATGATAATGCAGGCTCTCTTGAGAATTCCCATGGAAGGGGTCTTGTTGCATCAGCACAATAAGCCACATCTTCAATTCAAAGTTCTTGTCAGCCACCAACTTCGGCATAAGTATGGAAGATGTAGTAGCCGAATTGTTGGGGGTAAGCCTATCCTAGATGGAGACAAGCCTAGCGGTCTACCGTAATCGCTCCTCTCTAGTTTCCTCTGCCATTTGGTTCTCCTCTAGAATTGATCTCTTTTCTGCTCTCAGTTTCCTTGCCGTGTGCTCGATCTCTGGATCAAATAATTTATCTTTGTTGGATGCCCTCGATCTCGTGTACATGCACAAAAGAGAGAGAAACTAGAAGGATTTGTTAGCGCAATAAAGAAATAAAAGACAAGTAAAAATAAAAATAAAATAAGGAAAGCAAAGTAAAGACAATAAAATATCGTTGTCTCCCCGACAACGGTGCCAAAAACTTGATCGCTCTCTCGGTTAAGTGGCAAGCGGGTATCGAATCATAGGGATGACTAATGACGGTACTCTACGTTAATTACTAATCTACTTGGTGGAAAATTGTTTGGGAATGGTTGGTGTCATAATCGTTCGAGTATCAATGCAAATTCAATATAATAAAGATGTCTAGGGCTAGGGAATCCCCACTATGGATTTGCAATTCATCAATGTGAGTTATGAATTACCATGCAATTAAACTTGGTTTAAGATGAACTTGCCACAACTAATTGGAGAACCGGCGCACGTTGTCGCACTATGCAAGTCTATAGCAATCTAAACTAGAGCTTCGCTGTTGCGCAAGCCTAGTCTAAACCACTAGCATTAAGATCGGCAATTATGTCTAATCCTAACTCAAGCTCGCTGTCGTGCAAGTTAAGTTCGGATCTAGATCGTGATAGTTTGTACTCATTCACTGTCGTGCAACGAATATGAATATAGGAGAACAATAAAAATGCTAGCTTTGGTCGATGTCGCGCACCAATTCTAGAAAAATTCGATTGTAATCCTAAATCGAATATCTAGGGCTTTCTTTGGATCAAGATCCTCTGTCGAGCTCTCAAGATCGAAGAGAAATCCATACATATCCGTAGTATAATAGTCAAGATCAAACCTTTCTAAAAAGCCAATATCATAGCAATTCAATAAATCTCACAAATCAAACATTAGATCCATATGGTTCATCCCTTTGTCCTAGAGCAAAGGAACTACTCATAAATCATATTAGAAATCAATAGGAAAGCAAGATCAACAATAGAATTCATATCAAAACTCAGATCTAGTAGGAGATATAGCATAAAAATTAAAGCTTTCAAGAGATCAAGACAAATCAATGTTGCGAAGAAGCTTCAAATAGAAAATTAAGATCAAGTCTTCAATCTCCCGCAAATACAAAAGCTTAACTAAATTTAAAACTAAAGAAAAATTATTCTAAGAAGTCTCTCTAGTCTACCTTGGGACTGGAGACAAAACTGGGCTTAAATACATGCCCAAAAAGACCCAAAACCCCCAGACCAAACTGCCCCTGCGCAGCCAAAAACCCTACTTTTCGAGACTGGCTATCGGCGCTACTCGGCCTAGTGAGAATCTCACTCGACCTAGTGCCAAATCTGCAGAGAATATCAGGGTTCAGGCGCTCATGCCACTCGACCGAGTAGGATTTCTCACTCGGCCGAGTAGGACAGTCTGCAGATTCCTCCAAAAACAGAGAAGACGCCTTGGATTTCTTCAGAATCTTTGCCTCCACTCGGGCGAGTGGAGTTCTTACTCGGGCGAGTGGAGTTCTTACTCGGCCAAGTGGAAGTTAGCACTCGGTCGAGTACATTTAGGCACTCAGGCTGGAAATGATCTTCGTATCAGCATTACTCGGCTAAGTAAGCTACTTCACTCGGGCGAGTGAGCTACGTCACTCGGCCGAGTGGCCTATTTCTGAACTCTTTTCTTCTCCTCATCGCTTCCTCGTCAATTCTTTCGACGTTCTTCTTCTTTCACTCATCCTCCAGTGCCGTTAACTCTCTGATATGATCATGGGCGATGCTCTGGCATGCATGTAGATTCTCTAGGCTCCAAATTTCTTCTGATTGCTCCATATCTCCTGAAATCAGACGAAAACCAAGAAATAGTGAAAAGAATCGATCTATCGCCGAATAATCGTGAAAAGCGCAATATGAACAATCTGAATGGCATGTAAATATACAGAAATAAAGTGTAAAATACGAGCCTATCAAAGAGCTTCACAGAATTACTCACAATTCTAAAGGATATGTTGCCAGAAGATAATGTGCTTCCTAGTCGAACATATGAGGCTAAGCAAATGTTATGCTCTATAGGCATAAGCTACGAAAGGATTCATGCTTGTTCTACCGATTGCATCTTATTTCGTAATGAATATGCATCGTTAAACATGTGTCCTAAATGTAATGCCTCACGATATTAAAGAAAAGAATCAACTCTAGCGAAGGTGGCATGGTATTTCCCCATAATACTGGGATTTAGGCGCATGTATCGCAGTTCAGAAGATGCAAAACACTTGATGTGGTATTCAAATGAACGGATTAAAGACGACATGTTCTGTCACCCAGCAGATTCTCCTCAATGGACAAAATTTGGTCACGATTATCCTGAATTTGAGGAAGAAGCGAGGAACCTGCGAATTGCATTGTCTACTGATGGAATGAACCCACACGGTATTCAAAGTAGTTCCCACATCACATGACCAGTGATTTTGGTGATTCTCCATGGTTATGCATGAAGCGCAAGTACATGATGTTGTCTATGTTATTTTCTGGGCCTAAACAACCAAGAAATGATATAGACATATACTTGTCTCCATTAATTGAAGATTTGAAAAAAATGTGGGAAACGGGTGTAAAGGTGTATGATGGGTACAAGGAAGAGAATTTCAATTTGAGGGCTATGTTATTTGGCATAATTAATGATTTTCCAGCATATGGTAATCTGTCATGATATAGTATCAAAGGAAAGTGTGCATGCCCTTTAGGTGAAGAGAGTACATATAGGATGCGGTTGGAACATTGTAAGAAGGATGTCTTCCTCGGACATCGTAGATTTTTACACTTAAGGCATCATTACCAGTGGTTAAGGAAAGCATTCAATGGAAATACAGAGGAATGTAGAGCTCATGTGCCATTGACTGGTGATAAACTGTTTGAAAAGGTAAAGAATTTAAGTAATAATTTTGGTAAGCCATTTGTAGGGGAACTTGTCATCAGTGTGTGGAAGAAAAACTCTATTTTCTTTGAATTACCATATTGAAAGTTATTGTATGTAAGAAATTTCATTGATGTGATGTATATTGAAAAGAATGTTTTTGTAAGTGTTATCGAGACGTTGCTTAATGTGTCATGAAAGGGTAAAGATGGTTAAATGCAAGGTTGGACATGGTAAGTCTGGGAATGAGGATAGATTTGGGACCAGTAAGGAAGGGAAAGCGTACATATATAACTCCTGCAACTCATACTCTATATAGGAAAGAAAAAAGTTTTTTGTAATTTTCTCGATGGAGTTAAAGTTCCAGAGGGATACTCGTCAAACATTAGAAGCCTCGTATCTATGAAAGATATCAAGTTAAAAGGTCTAAAATCTCATGATTGTCATGTTTTGATGGAGCATTTACTACCAGTGGGTATAAGTTTCATTTTTGCCAAAAAAGGTTAGGGTGACCGGCACAAAACTATGTTTCTTCTTTAGGGCAATTGTAATGACCCATAGTGCCATATACACTAGGGGATATATATTTTCTTGATACATAGCGTATTTTTGTTTACTCTATAATGTTGGTATGCTTGGATATGTTTGTGGTGTGTATAGAAGTATTGTAGTGTGTATAATAACTACTACATTGGTTGCCTATGGATGCTTATTGGGGTGCATGTCTAGCTATATGGATGTGGTATGGTATGTCTTGTTGGATATTGGACTCCCCGGATTTGGTTTTGGATGATGAATAAACATAAATATATCGTGAACTAACTCTTTGTGAGCGCAGTTATGGAGATCGTTGCCAAATTCATGTGAACATCCAAAGCGACGTCTCGAGACTTCTCAAAGCATGTGATCGTATGCCTAAAGCTTCGTTGAAGCTTTTGGACCATTTTAGAAGTCATGAAGATTCGGATCGAAGCTTTCGAAGACGGTTCGTCAAGTTTTATTTATAGTCTTTTAGCTTCGTTCCGTAGAATGTTAAGCATTGAGTAGTGTTGAATATTGGACTCCCCGGATTTGGTTTTGGATGATGAGCAAACATAAATAATTCATGAACTAACAATTTGTGAGCGCAGTATTGGAGATCGTCGCCAATTTCACGAGAATATTCAAAGCGACATCTCAACACTTCCAAAAGCTCGTATTCAAGCCTAAAGCTTCGTTGAAGCTCATGCAACGCTTTGGAAATAATGAAGATTCAATCGAAGCTCTCAAAGACCGTTTATCAAGGTTTTATTTATAGTCTTTTAGTTTCGATTGATAGAATGTTAAGCCTTGAGTATATCTTACGTTTCTATCTTCATTTCGCTCATTTCGTAGCTCTAGGATTCTTGCACAAGTTCACTCTAATTTCCTCGAAGCGTCGCGCTTCGATTCGGACCTTGTTGTGCATGTTAGTTGGTACAAGAACAAGTACTGACCGACTAGATGGAGATCTAGTCGGTCGGCCACTGTTCTTGGACCGACTAGTTTCAGTCAGTTAAATCTTTGTTCTTTACTGTTTACAGTTAGTCGGTCTACGTTGACTCACCGACCGACTAGTTTGTGAACTAGTCGGTCAGTGATTGTTCTTTGACCGACTAGTTGTGATTTACTGTACATGCCAAATTTCTCCTAAGCTACTGTTTTCCGTTAGTCGGTCTAAGAACGTTTGATGACCGACTAGTTGACAATCTAGTCGGTCAACTTTTGTTCTTGGACCGACTAAGTCAACTTGCCTTCAGACTAGTTTTCTAGGTCTGAAATTCTATCTCTTCTCTGATCTGCTCTTAGTCGGTCCATGCTTTGTGACTGACCGACTAGTTGATGAACTAGTCGGTCAGTGATTGTTCTTTGACCGACTAATTCTCCCAGATTTCTTTCCGTTGGAGATTGACCTAACTTATGTTTTTGGGTTCCTATAAATACGAACCTAGGTCATTTCTATCTTAAATAGAGCTGCCATTAAGAGATTCATTGAGCCCTAAAGAGATAGCCATTCTCCCTCAAATCTAAAGCTCTCTTCCTCACAAGAAAGCCATTCTCTCTCATTTCTAGATCTAGAGAGAAGCTTGTTCTTGGTGAGCTCTTCAAGCTATTGCTTGATCCAAGTCTCCAACTCTTCCCTAGGCACCCATTGCTGCTCATTTCCTTGGTGCTAGGGCTTGGTGACTTCATCTTCCTCAAATCCTTCATTCCACCTATTGGGTAAGAAAAACTCAAGGTATAGGATTTTGTGGTAAGAGTATTTATTTCATTTAAACTCTTTATATTGCTTATTGGCTCTCTCGGTTGTGAGAGAAGTTTGTGATCCCGGGTTGTGGGATTCACTTTGCCATTGCATGTATGATTTGATCTTGTGAAGGTTTTTCACAAGATATTCATAGTGGAAATCTTGAGTTAGGGTTTCTAACTCAAGTATCCGGAGGGGATCCGGGTGGTTGGGACGTAGGATCACCGGGAACAAGTCGGGGAGACTTGGGTGGATCCGAACCCATTAACATCGTTTGTTAGCTTTGTTTATTTCATTGTTGTCAATCAATTTAAGCTTCCGCAAATTGATTTGGTGGTTGTTTGCAATTTAATTTGGAATTATACGCCTTATTATTTTAAAGTACTATTCACCCCCCCCTCTAGTACTTGTGCAGTAGCTGGTAGGGCATTACAAGTAGGTCTTACGTTTTAATCTTCATAACGCTCCTATCTTAGAGCTAGGAACTTGTAAGAAGTCCATACTAACTTTCCCGAAGCATCGCGCTTCGATTTGCGACTTCTTCTGCATGTTAGTTGGTTCAAGAAGAAGAACCAACCGACTAGATGGTGATCTAGTCGGTCGGCAATGCTTCTTGGACCGACTAGTTTGCCTTCTCAATTCTAAGCTCTTTACTGTTTACAGTTAGTCGGTCTACGTTGACTCACCGACCGACTAGTTTTTGAACTAGTCGGTCAGTGATGCTTCTTAGACCGACTAGTTGAGCTTTCCCTGTACATGCCAAGTTACTGTTTATCGTTAGTCGGTCTATGTTCATTTGGCGACCGACTAGTTAATGAACTAGTCGGTCAACTTTTGTTCTTGGACCGACTAAATCAATTTGTACTCAGACTATTTGTTTTATCTCGTAGTCGGTCTAAGTTCACTCACCGACCGACTAGTTGTGAAACTAGTTGGTTAGCAAGTGTTCTTTGACCGACTAGTTCTGTTAGTCTGAACTTCTTTTATTCACTGTTCACCAGTTAGTCGGTTCATGCTGTCTGACCGACCGATTAGTTGATGAACTAGTCGGTAGTGGTTGTTCTTTGACCGACTAGTTTGGTTCAGAATAGAGCCGTTGGAGCTTTAGTTGAAACTTTTTTCTCTCTCTATCTTTCCTCTAACCTATATATACTTGGAGTACTGCATTCATTGCACTCAAGGCTGATATTAAGAGAAGTTTAGAGATCAAAGAGAAAGCATTCATTCCTCATTCAAAGCTCTTTCTTTCCAATCTTGAATCTCTTCTCACTCTTATTTCAAAAGAGATATTCATTGATTGTGAGCCTTCCAAGCCAAGTGCGTGATCCTAGGTCACCAACTACCTCATAGCTCTCCATTGCTGGTCATCTACTTGGAGCTAGGGTTTGGTGCCTCTTCATCTTCCCCAAAATCCGTTTTGCCCTAAATCGTAAGTTATACTCAAGGCATATGATTTTGTCGGTAAGAATTTCTATTTCATTTACTTTCATATTGTAAGTGTTTCACTCTCGGTTGTGAGAGTGTTTGTGATCCCGGGTTTTGGGAGTCACAATTTCCTTTGTGTATGATTTGACTTGGTGAATGTTCTTCACAAGTATTTCATAGTGGAAATCTTGAGTTAGGGTTTTCTAACTCAAGTATCCTGAGGGGATCCGGGTGGTTGGGATGTAGGATCACCGGGAACAAGTCGGGGAGACTTGGGTGGATCCGAACCCAGTAATATTGCTTGTTTGCGTTTGTCTTATTTGTTGTCGATTATTTACTATTCCGCATTTCCGCATTAATTGGTAGAGATTGCAAGATAATTAGGAATTATCCTCTTAATTATTTTAAAGTACTATTCACCCCCCTTAGTACTTGTGCAATAGCTTAGCAGTGCATTACATTTGGTATCAGAGCCAAGTCTATAGCTATGTCTGCCAACGACAACAAGACCGTTCGTCCACCTTCCGACTATAGCACATTCAGGAACCATGAAGGAGCGTCTTCGGTGATGGAAGGACACTCCTCGACGAGGCCTCCATTCTTCAACGGTACCAACTACGGGTACTGGAAATGCCGGATGGAAACTTTCCTCCGGAGTGCTTCATTATGGAGGACCACGATGAAGGAGTATGTCGAGCCCGCCGAAGAAGATTTCGAGAAGTGGACTACCGCGGAGGTCGCCGCAGAGGTAAGCAATGCCAAGGCAATGAACGCCTTGCAATGTGCTTTGGAGCCCGAGGATTTAAACAAGATATGCACATGTAAGAGTGCATATCAAATATGGAACTCCCTCCTCATATTGCATGAAGGGACAAGTAGGGTAAGAGACTCTAAACTCGTTGTAGTTAATAAAGATTACGAGTTATTTCATATGCTACAGGGTGAGAAGATGAAGGAGTATTATGCTCGCTTCGTCGACATCACAAACGAGTTGGAGGCTCTTGGGAAAACCTACACCCAAAAGGAGAAAGTCTCGAAAATCATCGATGGACTTCCTTCTTGTTGGGAGAAACGGACCTTCGCCATCGAGGAATGTAATGATATGAAAACCTATACCGTTGTTCAACTAATGGGTACCTTAATGTCGTATGAGGTACGCAAGGATAGCAAGTTGAAGTTGCAGGACAAGATGAAGTCCTATCTAAAGCAAGACGAGCCAAAGAAGAAGGCTATTGCTTTCAAGGCCGCTCCATCAACTTCCACATCGACCGATGATGAAAACTCGGAAGACGAGTTGGACTTGGAGTCCATGGCACTCATGGCAAAGAAGTTCAACCGATTCTTCCGGAAAGGTAACTTCAAAAACAAATCGAAGTTTAATTCTTCTAACGCCCCCTCTCCTTTGTGTTTTCAATGCAACAAGCCCGGACACATGAAAGCGGAGTGTCCTCAAAACAAGCACAAGGAGAAGTGGAAGGCGCTGAAGTTCGACAAGTCCAAGAAGTACAAGAAATGGTACAAAAAGGGGCTTGTCGGGACATTCACCGACTCCGAGGATTCCTCAAGTGGAGAGTCGGATGATGAGCAAGTGGAGCAAGCACACATGTGCTTCATGGCTAGAGAGGAAAATGAACAAGGATCTTCCTCCGATGATAGCGACAACGAAGGCGATGAGGTAACCATGGATGAACTTAGAAATACTAATGAGCAACTATGGTCTAAATACACTAAATTAGTAAATAGGTATACTAAAGTAAAAGATGATTTAGCTAGCATCCAAACCTCGCCTAAAACTATCATCACCAACAACGACACCGTTGTTGAAGAGTTGAAAAATGAGATTGTAAATCTCAAGTCTCAACTTGAACATGGTAGCATTGAGGATCCGGAGGAACACAAGATAGCGGATTTGACTTCTCAAAACTCGACTTTGAGTATTGAGAATGAAAATCTCAAATCTCGTGTTTATGTGCTCATATCGCAAGTATCCACTTTGGATGCGTCTTTGCGTTCTCTCACCGAGAAATATGAGAGCACATTAGGCCGAATTAATAAATTCAATAAGAGTAAGGACCATTTGGATAAAATCCTAAGTGACTTACTTCTGGCCAATCACCACATTGGCTTGGGGTATACGATGGGAAGTTCATCCAAATCGGCCACTACTTTTGTAAGGCCAACTTCCGGTGACTCAACGAGTGGTAGCAAACACTCTATTGGTAGTTCATCTACCAATGGTGCTTCCACCTCGTTCACACCCTCTTTCGGAAAGAAACCCACTTTGGGTGGACCTCCAAAGAAGGGTCATGCTTATATGTACACAAATACTATGCCACGTAGGGACACACGTCCTACTCCACCGGCTCACACATATGATGATTTTTATGCTACACGTTCACGGGTACATGCACACCATGTGAGACACCCTCACGCACGTGTTCCCCCACATGCATATGTTCACCCACATCATCGTATGAATAATCATCCACATGCACCATTTCATCATGTTCCTTATGCCTATCCACGTCATTCATCACGTAGAAATCAACAACGCATGCATGCACCCAATAGGATGAGGGCTCCCAAAATCTTCACAATTTGGAGCCCAAGGACACAACTATGGATGAAAAACAAATTTATATGAACTCGTATTTCATGAATGTTGTGCATAGTAATAATTATGCGGTGAAGTCTAAGTCCAATTGGACTTGGCTTCCAAAGGTCTAATCTTTTGGACCCAATGACCTTGGTTACCATGATACGAAATTTTCTATCTTTAGGTACTCAAGAAAAAGAAACGGAGCAACAAATCCAAATTTGGCTCCAAGAATAATTGGATACTCGATAGCGGGTGTGCAAAACACATGACGGGTGACGCTCAATTGCTCTCCGGAATGGTGCCCATTGCAAATGGAAACCGCGTCGTCTTTGGAGGCAACGAGAGCGGAACCATCATAGGTGTTGGTAAAGTGGGTAATCCTTTTAAACCCCTAATATGTGATGTTTACCTTGTTAAAGGATTAAACCACAATCTTATTTCAATAAGCCAACTTTGTGACAAAGGTTACAAAGTTAGCTTTGCGAAAGGAATGTGCCATATTTTGAATAAAAATACTAATGATGTATTGTTTTTCGGCACATGCCATAAAGATATATACATCCTTGATCTTCCAAGATCACATGAACATGTCTCATTGCCAACACAAGTGAACAACACTTATGTCATCGACGTTTTGGTCATGTGAACTTTGGAACACTATTTAAACTTTCCAAGTTAAATTCTATTAGAGGCTTCCCTAAGCTAGTCTTTCAAAAGAAAAGCTTTTGTGACTCGTGTCAACGAGGCAAGCTTCCAAAATCGTCTTTTAAACCTAAGAAAAGCATTTCTTCTAAGCGGCATCTAGAGATATTACATCTAGATTTATTTGGGCCAACTAGAGTTGCTTCATTAGAAAATGCACGATATGGACTTGTCATCGTTGATGACTTTTCTAGGTTTACTTGGGTATTTTTCTTAAGTAATAAAAACGATGCTTTTGAAAACTTCACAATTTTTGTTAAGAAAGTACAAAATCTCATTGGAACCACCATTGTCACTATTCGTAGTGATCATGGAGGATAATTTGAGAATGAGTCTTTCTCAACTTTTTGTGATGAAGTTGGTATTACACACACCTTTTCATTCCCTCGCGCACCTCCTCAAAATGGTGTTGTTGAGAGAAAGAATAGGACGCTAGTGGAATGTGCTCGCACTATGCTTGATGATAGCCGACTTGGCCATCAATTTTGGGCGGAAGCGGTACATACCGCTTGCTATGTGTTTAATAGGATACTTTTGAGGCCCAGCACTAAACAAACTTGTTATGAATTGTTGTTTGGTAGGTTGCCTCAAGTTAAACATTTTCGTGTTTTCGGTTCGAAATTTTTTATTAAAAACACGTATGGTAGTTTGGACAAATTCGATCCAAGATCCGATGAGGGGATTTTTGTTGGATATTCCTCCCGTAGCAAAGCCTTCCGGATATACAACAAACGAACCTCAACGATCGAGGAATCACTTCATGTTTCATTTAATGAAGGATTTGTTCCAACTAGAATTACTAATGATGATAACTCCATGGATGTCTTATGTGATTCAATTGGTAATTATAACTCTATTGATTCTATTGATACTAACCCGACTAATGAAGTTTTTGAGAATGTTCCTAGTGATAAGGGAATTCCCAAACGGCTTCATACCGTTCGTGACCATCCTCATGAGCAAGTCATTGGCTATATCCATGATAGTGTCAAGACGAGATCGCAAGTCAACTACTTTGCTCATTGTGCCTTTGCCTCCTCGATTGAGCCAAAGAACGTTAATGAAGCGTGCGAAGATAGCGCTTGGATCCTTGCCATGGAAGAGGAACTCATTCAATTCGAGAGGAATGAGAGCTGGGAGCTTGTTCCATTGCCATCGAAGAACCACACCGTCATAGGGACAAAGTGGATCTTCAAGAACAAGACCGACGAAAACCAAATCGTCGTCCGGAACAAAGCTCGGTTAGTAGCTCAAGGCTATCGGCAAGAGGAAGGTATCGATTTCGAAGAATCCTTTGCTCCGGTAGCTAGATTAGAATCAATTAGATTATTGTTATCTTTTGCATGCCATAAAGATTTTAAACCTTTTCAAATGGATGTTAAAAGTGCGTTTTTAAACGGAGATGTTGTTGAGGAAGTTTATGTTTCTCAACCTCCGGGTTTTATAAATGAAAAATTCCCAAACCATGTTTTCAAACTTAAGAAAGCGCTTTACGGTTTGAGACAAGCTCCTCGAGCTTGGTATGACCGTTTAAAGAATTTTCTTTTGGATTTAGGTTTTAAAATGGGAGAAGTTGATTCCACATTATTTGTTAAGTATTCGAATAATGATATAATTTTAGTTAAAATATATGTTGATGATATCATTTTCGGTGCTACTAACTTTGCTCTTTGCGAAGAGTTTTCTAATGTGATGAAGGATCAATTTGAGATGAGCCACATGTGTGAGCTGAAATATTTCTTAGGTCTCCAAATTCGCCAAATGAACGATGCAATCTTCATCCACCAAACGAAGTATACGGTGGAGTTGCTCAAGCGATTTGGAATGGAGAATGCCTCCGGGAAGAAGACTCCAATGAGCACGACTACACATCTTGATAAAGATGCTGGCGGAAAAGATGTAGACATTCGTCTATATCGAGGTATGATAGGTAGTTTACTATATCTTACCGCAAGTAGGCCCGATATTATGTTGGCCGTATGTGTATGTGCTCATTATCAGTCTCAACCTAAGGAATCTCACTTAGTAGTGGTAAAACGTATTTTCTGTTATTTAAGTTACACACTTGATTTTGGATTACTTTATCCAAAATCTAGCACATATGAGTTAATCTCATATAGTGACGCAGATTATGCGAGATGCAAATCCGACAGGAAAAGTACTAGTGGCACTTGCCATTTTATAGGAAATTCTCTTGTCTCTTGGTTTTCCAAGAAGCAGAACTCCGTATCACTTTCAACCATCGAGGCAGAATATATAGCCGCCGGTGTCGCGTGTGCTCAAGTTCTTTGGATGAGACACACACTTAAAGACTTTGGTATAAACTGTGATACTTGCCCTATCATGGTGGACAACCAAAGTGCAATGTCTCTCTAAGAACCCGGTACACCATTCCCGTTCGAAACACATAGATGTCCGTCACCATTTCTTAGATGATCATGTTGCTAAAAAGGACATCATATTAGTGTACGTTGAAACCCAGAAGCAAATCGCCGATATTTTCATGAAACCCCTAAAGGAAGACTCCTTTGTGCGGTTACGTCGAGAATTGGGGATTATGGGTGAATCCGAGATTTAGGATTCATTTTTATTCAATAATCTTGCATGCTATTCAATTTCATTATATTTGCACATGCTAGATTTATTGGAATTTTCTGGATTTTTTTGTTGAATTTTCGGAATTTTCGCTCGATTTGTTCGTAAACGTCAAATTTCAGATTTTCGATGTTTATTGGGGTAGTATAATGATTAATGAGAGTTTTTCGATGTTTCGTCCAAGTGCGATTAGGAGAGAAATCAAAATTTCAAATTCTAAAATTTTTGGACTCTTTTAGTCGGTCCAAGTTCATTAGCCGACCGACTAGATTCAGTTCTAGTCGGTCAGTGAATGAGCTTAGACCGACTAATTCTTGACAGGATTTTTGGCTTCAGTTACTGTTTATAGTTAGTCGGTTCAAGCTCATTGACCGACCGACTAGATCGTGATCTAGTCGGTCAGTGTTAGAACTTTGACCGACTAATTGTGACGGGGACAGTTGCGTCTTTTCGACTTCCAATCGATTTTTAACTCAATCCGACCGACTTCTTTTCAATCAAGTCGGTTCTTTCTCTCCCTCTCTCCAGCTCAAAAACCCCCTCGTGCCCATTCGACTTCACCTCTGCCTCCGCCGTTTTCCGACCAAATCTCCGACCGCCGATCAACCCCCTCCTCCTTCCGACCTAGGTCCTCCCTCTCCTAGCTCTAGGGTTCATTTTCTAGCTCATAGGATTAGGGTTAATCTCGGCTAGGGTTTCATTTCGGCTAGGGCTTGATCTTTAGGGTTCTAGAACTCAATTCCTCGTTTGATTGCGTCGTGCCTTGTCTCGCTGATGGCAAGAACACGTATCCCGATCGATCCCTCTCATCCGTCGCCTATGACCGTAGAGCCACCCCCTACGGATCCCATTCAACCCACGCGAACCCCTCCTAAACGCCGATCGAAAACAACCCAACCTTTGTCGTCGTCGCCTCCTCTCAAGAGGAAGAGGACGGCGATAGCGAAACCCCGTTCTCAGCCCAAACCTATGAAGCAACCTATTTCTCCTGCTTCATTCCGTGCCCCTACACCTCCATCCGATTCCGACACGGAATACATACCCGAGACCGAGACCCATAGGGATCCTTCACCTCCTCCTAGGGAACCTGAGTCTAGCTCCCGACCCCGTACTTCCACACGTCAGCCTAAAAGAAAGGGTTCGATGCCAGTAGGCGGTGTCGATATCTCATTATGTCGCGATGACCCGTTGTGTCTCGCGGCATATAACCGTATCGAACAATGCCCGCTGCTTCTGGAGCATTTCATACAGTTTTCAGACTTCCCAGGCCTAGCTGATCTTCTGTCGTCTTCCGGTCTTATCGATTACCTTTGATATGACCCTAAGGCGAATCCACACCCTTACCCTCGCCTGGTCAAACTCTTCTACGCCAACCGTGTCCGGGGTCAGTACGACGAGACCCACTCGATTGAGACTACTGTCTTGGGGACACCGATTGTCCTCACGGCAGAAGTCTTAGGAGAGTTGATCGGTTGCTCGTCGTCTGGCCTCCTCCCTTCCGATATTTCCGTCGATGGCATCTCTTCCCTCGATCAGGTCATCCTTTCTGAGATTTTTCATGAGATCCCTCCTGCCATGATTGGCGTGCCTTCTAAGTCATTCAAGCCTAATGGCTGGGTCCTAAACTTGATCTTGAAGTCGTGCTAACTTCCTAAGTACGGCTCCTCTTCTTTGCCATCCCAGCCATTCCTGAAGTTGATCTATGCCATCTTCATGGGGAGCGAGATTAACTGGGCTCGGATCATACTCGATAAGATGGATTCTTTCGAGTGTATCCGGAAGTCCACGAAGTCTGCGCATATCCCATATCTGTGCTTGTTGACTCTTGTTTTTCGACACTTCCGAGTCCCCTTGCCCCCTGATGATGAGCGTCCTCTCGGTCCCCCTCTGAACGCGACAGAAGTCTCTTGTGGCGCTCCGTCACGTTCAGAGGACGGCCCCCTCTGCTTCAGCATCTGCTTCTACCTCAGCTGCTCCTGCTCCCTCTACCACTCTTGACGAGCTCGCGCGTTCAGGGAGACGTATGGAGTCTCGTTATGCTCGTACTGAGGAGATACTTGCTCGTATCGCCTCACGTTTGGGTATTGAGATCCCTCCGTCAGTCTCTGACGAGGAGGAGTTGAATGAGGAGGAGATTGAGGAGCTTGTTCGTGTTTCTACTCGTGCCCCCGAGGGCACTTCTGGAGCTGCTGCCTCTTCTGCTGGTGACCCCGAGAGTACTCCTGTTGCCACCGTTCCTGCGGTGGATACTACGACTGGTGCTCCCGAGGCCACTACCGTCGCTCCCGTGGACACTTCAGCTGATCCGGTGACCACCTCCACTCCTACAGAGCCTGCTGCTGCTGCAGATCCTCTAGCTTCCTCCTGAGCTTCTTTGAGGACTCTCCCGATGCACCTTGGATGATAGATCTAGTGTGAGAGAGTTTGGGTAGGATAGAGTGTGGTTCTGGATATTTTTTTGATATTTTTGATGTATCTTGATGTATCTCTGATGATATTTTGGATATTTTGATGTAGTGTGATACTCTGATGTCCGGTGTGACATATGTTATATGTTGTGATATTTTTGATGTATTTTGTGCCCCGATCGTTGGTTCGCACTTTTGTATGTTGACGGATGTATCATTTTGTTGTACTCATGCTTCATTTATATATATACATCGATGTTGACTTTTACATTATGTTGTGCACATTTTATATTTTATGTCTCTGATGTTTTGATTTCGTCGCTCGACGATAATACTTGGTTAAATAGAATTCATTTTATGAAATCATAGAATTTTTTTCCATGCACTAAATTAACCAAGAATGTTGATATTGGAGAGTATATTCCATAACTCAATTCGTAAAATTAATTTGAGTTTTGTTGATTTTATTTATCGATTTTCGACTTTGGTCTCATTGACACGCTTTGATTTAATTCGTATTTTTCCTTTGGTGTCATTTGGACCGTGGTCGTATTCTACGACTCCCGTGCTTTTATTTGAAGCCATTGTTGTTGTCGTTGATCTCCTTCCACTCTTTTTGCTAATGCCAAAGGGGGAGAGATATAATAATGACATGTGCTAAATGATAATTTAAGCATTTTTCCAAGAATCTAATTTGATATGTTAGATTTAGGGGGAGTTAAGATATAAAAATTGGATTTCAAATCCGATATTTCAATAATGGATTCTCATTTTTATACTTTACTCGTCTGCTTGATGCGTATTATTATTATTCATTTTTGGAATTAACGTGTCATCAATGCAGGGGGAGTAAGTAAATTACATTTGAATCATTATTTTTGATTATTATTTATGTTGGTTTGTCATCACCAAAAAGGGGGAGAATGTTGGATATTGGACTCCCCGGATTTGGTTTTGGATGATGAACAAACATAAATATATCGTGAATTAACTCTTTGTGAGCGCAGTTATGGAGATCGTCGCCAAATTCATGTGTACATCCAAAGCGACGTCTCGAGACTTCTCAAAGCACGTGATCGTATGCTTAAAGCTTCGTTGAAGCTTTTGGACCATTTTAGAAGTCATGAAGATTCGGATCGAAGCTTTCGAAGACGGTTCGTCAAGTTTTATTTATAGTCTTTTAGCTTCGTTCCGTAGAATGTTAAGCTTTGAGTAGGTCTTACGTTTTAATCTTCATAACGCTCCTATCTTAGAGCTAGGAACTTGTAAGAAGTCCATACTAACTTTCCCGAAGCATCGCGCTTCGATTCGCGACTTCTTCTGCATGTTAGTTGGTTCAAGAAGAAGAACCAACCGACTAGATGGTGATCTAGTCGGTCGGCAATGCTTCTTGGACCGACTAGTTTGCCTTCTCAATTCTAAGCTCTTTACTGTTTACAGTTAGTCGGTCTACGTTGACTCACCGACCGACTAGTTTTTGAACTAGTCGGTCAGTGATGCTTCTTAGACCGACTAGTTGAGCTTTCCCTGTACATGCCAAGTTACTGTTTATCGTTAGTCGGTCTATGTTCATTTGGCGACCGACTAGTTGATGAACTAGTCGGTCAACTTTTGTTCTTGGACCGACTAAATCAATTTGTACTCAGACTATTTGTTTTATCTCTTAGTCGGTCTAAGTTCACTCACCGACCGACTAGTTGTGAAACTAGCCGGTTAGCAAGTGTTCTTTGACCGACTAGTTCTGTTAGTCTGAAACTTCTTTTATTCACTGTTCACCAGTTAGTCGGTTCATGCTGTCTGACCGACTGACTAGTTGATGAACTAGTCGGTCAGTGGTTGTTCTTTGACCGACTAGTTTGGTTCAGAATAGAGCCGTTGGAGCTTTAATTGAAACGTTTTTCTCTCTCTCTTTCCTCTAACCTTTATATATTTGGAGTGCTGCATTCATTGCACTCAAGGCTGATATTAAGAGAAGTTTAGAGATCAAAGAGAAAGCATTCATTCCTCATTCAAAGCTCTTTCTTTCCAATCTTGAATCTCTTCTCACTCTTATTTCAAAAGAGAGATTCATTGATTGTGAGCCTTCCAAGCCAAGTGCTTGATCCTAGGTCACCAACTACCTCATTTCTCTCCATTGCTGGTCATCTACTTGGAGCTAGGGTTTGGTGCCTCTTCATCTTCCCCAAAATCCGTTTTGCCCTAAATCATAAGTTATACTCAAGGCATAGGATTTTGTCGGTAAGAATTTCTATTTCATTTACTTTCATATTGTAAGTGTTTCACTCTCGGTTGTGAGAGTGTGTTTGTGATCCCGGGTTGTGGGAGTCACAATTTCCTTTGTGTATTATTTGACTTGGTGAAGGTTCTTCACAAGTATTTCATAGTGGAAATCTTGAGTTAGAGTTTCTAACTCAAGTATCCGGAGGGGATCCGGGTGGTTGGGACGTAGGATCACCGGGAACAAGTCGGGGAGAATTGGGTGGATCCGAACCCAGTAATATTGCTTGTTTGCGTTTGTCTTATTTGTTGTCGATTATTTACTATTCCGCATTTCCGCATTAATTGGTAGAGATTGCAAGATAATTAGGAATTATCCTCTTAATTATTTTAAAGTACTATTCACACCCCTCTAGTACTTGTGCAGTAGCTTAGCAGGGCATTACATGTCTATGGTTGTATCTCGTATTGTGTAATGATATGTGTAGGGATTTGATGATATTGGTCCCTTTTGAAGTGTGGTGCATAAAGTAATGTAGTAGATATAGTAGTGCCTAGTTATATAGTAATGTGGTATATTTGAGTACTAGTATGAAGTATATTTTCATTTCTATATGCTTGTATGAGTGGCCTTTTGCTATTAATTGGGGGGTGTATGTGTTTAGTAATGGGTTGTTGGTTTAGTAATGGGTTATTAGTAATTAGCTAGGGGGTTGTGTGTTGAGAAGAGGAGTGTGCATAAGGGAAGATACTTTTCTTACATAAGAAGATAAAGGATTAAAGAAAAAGGAAAAAAGAAAAAAAAGAAAAGAAAAGACAAATTTGAGAAGAGTTGAGAAGAAAAGAGAAGTGTATGGAAGAGCCCTTTCTTAATTAACCCCAACCGCTCTCCTTCATTTCTCATTTCTCCCTCACTCATTTCATTTTCGTGCACCCCTGTCCTCCCTCTATCTTGCTCTCATTTTCCCACCAAAATTTCATATTTTCATCTCCCTTTGGAATACTAGTTTGGTTGCTTGAAGAAGGATGTTTTCAAGGAGGAGTTCTAGGAGCAAGAAGAAGCTTGAAGGAGGAGTCAAAGGGATTTGGGCTACCCCCTTGTCTCTCATCGCCCCTAAGGTAGGATTTCATCTCCACCTAGTGTCCTTGCATGTCATGTTAATTAACTTAATCCATGTTTAATGATGTGTGGCTGCTCCTTTGTTGTTGCTGGAAATTGGGACAGAATGTCAAGCTCATTGTTTAGTTTAAATCCCTTAATCTATAAATATTAAGAGTCTAAAAATTTTATGGCTAACAGACTGGAATTTTATCTCCAACTTTCATTTTGATCACTTTTACTAATTCGGATTGGAAGTAGGGGTAAACATTCTGTCTTTGCAGTACGTCTGATTTTTACCCAGTTTGGACACAGTTTGGCAGAACAAAGATCAGTCATTGCACACTCCATAAAAATTGGTGTTCTTGGTCTCGCTGAGAAGATAACAATTTTTTCTAGAACTTTCTCCTAGGACACATTTTCGAGATTTTAACTGCTACATGACTTAAATCATCAATCTTTATAGCTCTGAAATCCTGCCAGAAAATTGTTTTGATAGACTTTGCAAATTAAATCACTATGAATAACCAATTATTTTGGGTGCATGAAATTTCATATGTGAGTCCAGGACTATCATTCTATAACTCTTAAGAGAAGAAAAATTGATGTTCAGTACAAATATTTGGAGCATTACGTCTCTGTTTGGGACTGTCATGTTATTTCCAGAACTAGGTTGTATGAAGGTGTTGTTTTCTCTTCGATTAAGGGTCTCCAAGTTTTGTGGCTTCAATATATGATTTTTACATGATTCATCACACCTCATGTTCCATAAAGTTGTTAATGTTCACATATGTCCAATGTCTAAGTGAATTTATTGTTGATAATAATGTTGGCCTTCAAGTGGTATTGATGTTGGAAAAAAAGCAAGTTTGGATATGATCATACTATGGACACGGGGGGTGCACCGGCTTGGATGGTTGGGCTGTAGTAGGAGGCAGGGAAAATGCTGTTGGTCGCTTCACGATCCATGGGTGGCTCCCTATGATATCGGAGTAGTCACGATACACTTACATGTCGGCACATTCATGGGATCACATTGCATTGCATTGCATCTTATAGCAATTACATTCTGTTTCATATGCATCATGGCATCATTGAGTATTATGTGTAACTTGTGGTTATAGATATGATTGTTAACTTAAATGTAAGATTGCTGCCATGAATGCATGAGTTGCTTGAAATGGTTGTATATAGGAAAAATGAGGTGGTTTGCTTTCATTTGTGGAGCTTAAGTAAGTGGAAATGTGATGGATGGTTTTGTTATTATTGTCGTAATTATGATGGCACCATGGAAATGAGGTTGAAAATGCTATTTGATGTTTTAAAAATGAATGTGTGAGATGGGTTCCATGTTACTAGTTTCTATTGTTTTACTATTAACACTTAGTTGCTCATTATAATTGTTGTACTTGTTATTTGTTGCCTCTTGTACATTATGCTAGTATGTACACCTTGCCTGTTGTCCGTGCACGCTTCCATATGTTCATAAATATAGTTGTTACTTCCTTTACTGTAGTAGATGTTTATGACATGTCATACACTCTGCCTGTTCACGTGCACCCTTTACACACTTTCAGGCTTCCTCACATACCATACGTACGTGTATATGTAAATGCATTAAGTTAGGGGCTATTTGGAGTTGGTATTTCCTACTGGGTCTTGCATTGACGTACCCCGCCCGTTGTTTTTCAGGTGTTGGTATTTCGAGGTGGCAGATGGGGTTGCAGGTTGAGTTGAGAGTCCAGTTGTTAGTTGGGGGGATGATAGGAGATAGATCGTGTACTTTTGGGGTTTCTTTTAATTTTAGGGGTTGATGTATAAATGATGTTGTATATGGATGTTGATGACATATTAAAGGCAGTGTTTCTTCTTTGTCTCAGTGTTGTTTCTGTGTTCCTTGGTTCCCTCTGTGTTCTTTCTGTGTTTATGTTGTTGGTTGTTTGGTTGTGTTTTAGGAACATTACATGTATTATCCTAGCAGTGCGCAATGGCCTGCCGGATTCTTTGTAGCTTTTCTTTTATCCCTTCGTAACACTCGCTGCTCTGGGATAACCTGGGATTGATTCGTACTTCTCGGGTATCTGGGGGAGTGGGGCTTTACAGTTGGTGGCCCATGCAGGTCACCGCACTACGTCTGTGTAAGGGTAGTACGTGTAGTGTTCTGAGGGTAGTTTGGTCTTAAGGTGTGTTAGAGTTCTGCCTCAAGATAGAGCCCTGATATTAGAAGCTTGAGGTATAGAGCCCTGAGGGTAGACGCTAGAGTGTTGATTGAGTAAGAATGTGTGTACATATCTATGTGTGTATGTATGTGTACATATACGTCTATAGCTCTATAAGTATTGAATATGGCTTGTCGAGCATATTGAGATGATATACTCATGTGCATATGACTATGGTATTTGTACGAATGATTATATGGCTATATGATTGTATTTGAAGTATATGTGTTAATAAATGGTTGTATACGAAGTATATGTGTTAATAAATGGTTGTATATGAAGAATTTGAAGTATATGTGTTAATCAATGGTTAACTTATGAGTAGTGTGTAAAAATTGAGTTATTACTTTATTGAGGTGCATGTAGTGTATGGATGTACTATGTAGTGGCTTTATACTGTAAGTTATATATGCACATGTAGAGTGTGCAGAAGCATGTGTGGATCCTTGCGTTCCACCCATGTATGTCTTAAGAGTATTGGTGTCATATGTTGATATATGTGATGAGTATATGATACATGTATGGCTGTAAGCTAGTACGCTTACACCTATGTATGGATGAATATATTTTTGTATGGTTATCTATGTGTATTGATATTGATATATTAGACCTTATGTGATGACACATCTGTGAATGTTGGATGGATACTAGGAGACATACCTGATTGTATATTTGAGTATAGTGGTGCATGTGTATATGTGTTAATATATGGTAGCATATGAGCAGTGTGTATCATAGAACTATATAGTTGATTGAGTTCTAGGCGATGTATATATATGGTATGACGTCTGTATTTGTAGTATGGGTATATATGTATATACTGATTGTGTAGATCCATGTGCGGATCTTTATGTTCCACTCAGGTATGAGTGGGCGTGCCCTAAGTGTATTAGAGTTGTGTGTTTGATATATATGTATATATATATGTATATGTATATATATATATATATATATATATATGTATATGTATATATATATGTATATGTATATATATATGTATGTATTGTGAAATAGTATAAGTGTTGATATATGAATATGTTGTATATATATGTTTGGTGTAGATTGACCATGTATATCTCTATTCACCCTTAGTTATGTCCCGAGTTGGAAAGTCCGAGGATGGACTTTATTTTTAAGGTGGGTAGAATGTAATGACCAATAGTGCCATATACACTAGGGCCTATATATTTGCATGATACATAGTGTTATTTTGTTTACTTTATAGTGTAGGTAGGCTGGATATGTTTGTGGTGTGTATAGAAGTATTGTGGTGTGTATAGTAACTACTACATTGGTTGCCTATGGATGCCTATTGGGATGCATGTCTAGCTATATGGATGTGTAATGGTATGTCATATGGTGTAATGATATGTGGAGGGATTTGGTGATATTGGTCCCTTTTGAAGTGTGGTGCATAAAGTAATGCAGTAGATATAGTCGTGCCTGTTGGGGGATGTATGCCCTCAGATTATCTGTATCTAATGCAAATGATATTTTAAGCTTGATAGGGGATTATTTTGCATGTGATGCAAAAGGAGTTAAATTTGTCTTAAATTATTTAAGTCCATATTTAATAAAATAAACGCGTTGAAAAGGTTACTTGGATGACGGGATCATCCCGCTCTAAACACAGGTTCAAACCGCGTCAAACGGAGTCCAAATGCACAAGTTAGAGCCAAAACAAGTTTGCCCAAACTGTTGGGCTGAACCTAGCAAAAATGGAGGCCCACCAAGACCGAATTTTCTGGTTAGGGTTTTTGAAACCCGGGATTTTTTTGACGACTGGATTTCCATCTTTGAATTGTTTTTGGCTAACTTTGAGAAGACGTTTGAGGGGTCAAACGACGTCGGATTGACTCGCCGTTTTTTCCTACACGTTCACCGTTCAACCCCCTTCGATTTGATAGGTTGTATCAAGATTGAAGCTCAACAGTGAGGGAGTTTAAATGTAACAGACACTTTCGACCATACGTTTTCTAGTGTGTATTTTTGCTTTGTACGCGTATTTTATCGAGTTCGATTTTTGCTATCGTTTTCCTTAACCCTAACGCTGACCGAACCCCGTATTCACCATCCTCCCGAAGGCGCGAGCGCCCCAATATTTTTTTTGAAATTTTTGGACGTCGAGGACCTATCTGCTTAATTCATTACAAACTTATAAAATACTTACTTTATACAAAATTTGAGTTTCAAATGGCATGGAATGTACGTTTTCTTTCTTAAAATCACTCTTTAGTATTAATTTTTAAAACCCAAACCGTAATCATTGTTTAAAAGAAAGAGAGAGAGAGAGAATCTTTTGTAAACTGGTTGGTTTTTTTAACAAACTAATTTATTAATAACAAACCAATACTTTTTCTCTACCTATCCAAATCCCAACTTTTGTAAACCCAGATTTTCTCCCCCACGTTCTCCTCCCAACCTACCCTACATATAGCTAAGGAAACGATAGCTTTTCCCTTTATGCGCCAGCCTAACGAAACCATTAAAAAAAAAGGGGAAACAACCCTAGGCTTTCATGCAAACAGCAAATCCCAGGCTCTTTTCGTGCGCCCTCAGCCTACTCTACTCTACATGAAGCCCTAGGCCCCTTAGCCGCAATTTCTCCCTGGATTTCTCCACGCAACAAAGCTCCACCCTCAACTTTCTCTCTAGCCTGTAACCAAATCTCCGGACCCTCCTCTCGCGAGCACGCCTCCACGCTGCCCTCGTCCCGACGCCGAGCCCACGCCTCCCTCGACTCTTGATGCCTTCCCTCCATCTGCCGGCCGTCTCCCCTTCGCAACACCACTCCCCGCCGCGTTGCCCATCTCCCTGAAGCTGCCGACCCACCTAAGACACCTCCGGCCATCTCCCAGTCCGACGCGCCACCGTCCACGACCTGTACCTCAAACCCGACAACCCCACTCGCTCCCAGGCTTCCACTATTGACCTTATTGCCGCTGCGGCACCTCGCTACCGTCCGCAGTCCTCGAGCAGCCGCTGCCAATTCCTTACCGCTGCCCTCTGACTGTTAATCTCCTCCGTCGCCGCTACCCAAGTCCACTGCTCACCCCCATTCAACGTTTTGGCGAACACATAAGTCTGATAACAACTTGCAAGTTACAATCATAGTAGTTTTATATTAGGTGGTGATAATGTTAGTTTGATTAAGAAATCAGTAGGTTAGTTCAGTTAGTTTGTAGTATGCAAGTTAGCCTTATAGCCAGTTATGGTAATGTTAATTGATATTTTTGGTTATTAAGTGAACCCTACCGCTTAACATCGTGAACCTATGACGCAGATAGTTCCGCGCTACCGCAATCGAGTAACTGAAGGAGACGCGATCCGTTGCCGTTCAGACCAGACGTTAGATCTCGCTCGATCGTCGTTTCAGGTTGGTCCCCTAACTCGTAGAAAACCCACAACGTAGCTCAATGAAACCTAATCAAAATCGTCAACTTAATATCACTAAATTTACTTTTGTGCTCCTTTAAAATGTTGTGCTGATCTAGGCCGTCGACCAGACTTTTTGACTGTGCACATAGGGTAGATGTCGACATAGAAAACTGTAGTGTAGAATCTGACAATTGAACACCGTATCTTGGAACCGATAGGATAACCACGCTTAACCTAGAGATGCACCTAAAAGGATTGCTAAAATGTGACCTGATACCGCCCCCTAAATTCATTTCAGCGAACCCTACCCGACGCTCGGACCGCGACGAGAGGCTCCCGACGGACGGAACCTCGCTGACGCACCGCTTCGACGAGACGCTCAGGACAGACTACGCACTCGCCACCGCAGGCAAGTGTACTCACTTGTACTTTCGGTCGTGTTTAGGCCATAGAATCTTAGAACTGTTAAAACGTAAACAAAGAGAATCAGACGTGAAATGATAGCGTCCAGGACCCCCCTTGACAGCTTAGACTTGACGACGAAGTCTAAGCACAACAACAACCGACACCTTAGGGTTATTCTGTGTGTGCGTGCGTGTGGACACCCTAGAATGAACCATCCCTCAACTCTGTCATGTCATGTCATGTCACGAAAGCTTACGGGCGTTTCAGGTGCCCTCCATGCGAGGGTGATCTGTGGTTGTCTTGTCTTGAGCACTTTGGGTGGAGGAAGGTTGAACGTTCCCTCGGCTTGGCGGGTTTGGCAACCCACAAACCGAAAGGCGTGAATCTCTCTTGTCATCCTCAGTCTTGTCATGTTCCCGTGCACAAGGTTGAGTGTTCCCTCGGTTGAGAAGGTGCTGGCTGCCTTCTAACCGAAAGGCGTGAACCTTAGTGACACACTACTCAGTCTTATCTTGTCCCATGCACAAGGTTGAGCGTTCTCTCGGTTGAGAAGGTGCTGGCCGCCTTCTAACCGAAAGGCGTGAACCTTAGTGACACACTTTTTGTCTTGTCTTGTCTTGTCTCGATTAGGTTAGTCCCGTAGTCAGTAGCACACGCTACGGCTACAGCGTGTCGTGTTTACTTTTCCTGCACCGTTTTACTTTCTTTAACTGCCATGTTATAACCCAAGCATGTTAATCAACCAGTAAATCGTTGTTTTAAATTACAGTACACTTGCAGTAGAGTCTAACCCTCTTTTGTAGTCTTTACCTGACGTACAATTCCTTTTCTCTTGGGTGCTATACGTCAGGTGTTGAGCCAGAGCACGTGGACGAGTTGGACATTCTTGAGTACGTGGAGCCAGAGGGCATCGACCCGGAGTACGTACCTGACGAGGACCAGTCCTAGAGGTTCCTCACTGTTGCCGTTCGGAGTTTTTCCTGCTTTCTTGTTCGGGTGCGGTGCACCGTTTACTTATCTGCCTAGGTTGGGTGTTTGCACCAGTAGTTTACTTTCTGCGTTATTGCCATGCTGGGCATTACTTCTTTTATTAGACTCTTGTACTTCTGGATATCTTGATGGAATAAAATGAATGCATTTCCTTTCAGTATTTTCTGTTACGAATTTTTATATATGCAAGAACCTGTTTGTTTCTATCTTTGGTACCCGTACAGACGCTTATTGGGTCCGAGCTTCACAGCCCCGGCCCAAGCGGGCCTTAGTCACACTTCGCCTCCGTAGTTTTGGGAAGCGGGGCATGACAGGTTTTAGTGGTGGCCCATGCATGTCCTGTAATTATAAAAGTTTGTAGCAATAGTAGTACTCGCATTCATTTTTATTATCCAGTTATCGTGTACGAGTCTAATTTGGGTCTTCCTTATCAATAGGATGGCAGGAAGACGCAATACCCGAGCCGGGAGCCCAACGGATGAAGTTCCGGGAGACCAGGGCGGTGAATTCCGTCAGTTTCTGGGCCTCATGAGGGAGATGCTGGACGTTCAGCATCAATTGGTTCAGCAGTCCCATCAGGCTGCCCGAGCCGTCCAGGCTGCCCGAGTCGTCCAGGCTCCACCACCGCCACCTGCCCCGAGAGCTGCTCCAGGAGTGAAGCAGTTCAATGAGCTTCAGCCGAAGAATTTTTCTGGGAAGGAAGGACCGTTAGGTGCTGATGAGTGGATTCCGAGCACTGAAGAGAAGCTGGTAGCTGCAAAGATTCCTGAGGATACCAGAGTTGAAATACCGAAGATGCATCTGGCTGAGAATGCTAGGAACTGGTGGCGCATTGAGGAGAGGCATCTGCAGAAGCCAGTGGAGTGGAAAACCTTCAAGTCCATGTTCCGAGAGAAGTATTTCCCTAAGGCTGCTAAGAGGGAGCTCCTGAGCCGATTTGTAGATATGAAGCAAGGGAACAGGACGGTTGACGAGTACGAGGCAGAGTTCGAGATGCTTAGTCATTTTGCCCCTCATATTGTGAAGAAGGAAGCGAACCAAGTTGATCGGTTTTGTCAGGGACTGCGTCCGAAGATTCAAGCTTCCATGTCCTCGGCATATTTTTCGACCATGGGAGCTGTGCTGAATGCTGCCAGGAATCATGAGATCATGGCACGTCTACCTGATCCTTCTGATGATAGAGGAAAGCGACCGATGGAGCAGCATAGGCCTTCTACTATGTCTATAGTGGGACCAGTTCAGTCAGTTCCTTTCAAGAGGCCAGGAGCACCTGCTCAAAGCCAGGCCAGAAAGCGATGTCTTTTCTGTGGTAAGCTGGGACATCGTCAGAACGATTGCAAGAAGAGTCTGGGTTTGTGTCTGGCGTGTGGAGCCGCCAAACATGTCACTAAAGATTGCCTGAGGTATCGCCATGTGGAGGGCGGAGCACCGGCCCCACTGCAGAGTAGAGCGCATGCCCATACCCAAAGAGGAGCTGTTGTCCGTGGAGCATATGTCATGAAAGCTGAGGATGGCATCATTGCAGGTAACTCCATAGTTTTAGTCTTTTATATTATAGCTTAGCTTATTTTTGGCTGCTTATGTATGTTTCAAAACTTTTTGTTTCCTTTCAAATCAAATCTTTGAAGTTTTGAAACCAGTCCACGAGATCACAACCCACATATCTTCTCTCATCCATTTCCACAACTCCGCGTGTTTTCCCACATGTTATTTTTTTAAAATATGTCATAGGCCTTAAACTTCCTTTCTTTTCTTTTCCTATTCGGGAGTGTTATTTTTTTATTGTTATGATGTTGTTAGTACTAGCTATTTTGTTATAGGGTTATGTTTGCGAGTAGGCTCAGCGTGAGATGAGATATGTTGTATCGGTGATTAGTTGATTTTGAATAACAAGGATATTAGATTAGAATTCTTTGGATGAAAATAATGAGATGTCCAAGACTTATTAATGATACCAATGTGTAACAGACTCAATGGGGACTCTGGATGAATGAAATTATACACAGAGAGATGAGTACTAGTCGACCCGAAACTTGGACGAGTGGTAGATAGGATTAGCTATGGAGTTATAGTATGATTTAGAGTGATCATGAAATGAGTAGAGCATTTAAAGCATCAAGACTTGATTATTAAGTTGATGTGAGAAGACATTGGGAATAACACGACGTGTTGAGATGAATGGATGGTTAGGTAGACAGATTTAATATTGGTTGGGATTAGTTATAGTGAGCAAGGATAAGATGTGATTTTGATGGTTCAAAATTTTTTTTTGCGGATAAATTCATGGGACGATATGACGAAGCATGTATGGAGGACAAGGTGATTGTTGATTTGGGAAAGGTGTTATAAGATAGACAAGGTTTTTTGTCTTAGATTGGTGATTGGCTAAAACATCATTTTTGCGATTGATTAATATTGGGAAGAGATTGAGAAATTTAAATATGTTATCGAGCGATGATGTTTAGTGGAGTGGTATGGTATGAGAAGATGATTATTATCTTTTATGAGAACTTGGAGTTGAAAATTTGAACGGCAGTGATGGGTCTAAAGTTAAGTGTTATGATGTGAGTTTAGTCTTAGCATTATCCAGTGAAAAGATGAGTAATGATGAATTGTTGTGGAACGCTGGTTGAAGTTGTAGGATTAGCAATCATTGTGTGGAATATGTGAGTTGCGGGTATAAGGGTATATAAATATTATTATTATTAGTATAAGTGATTCCGAGTACGGAATCATTTCTATGGTAGGTAGAATGTAACGGACACTTTCGACCGTACGTTTTCTAGTGTGTATTTTTGCTTTGTAGGCGTATTTTATCGAGTTCGATTTTTGCTATCGTTTTCCTTAACCCTAACGCGTGACCGAACCCCGTATTCACCATCCTCGCGAAGGCGCGAGCGCCCCGGTATTTTTTTTTTGAAATTTTTAGCCGTCGAGGACCCAATCTGCTTAATTCATTACAAACTTATAAAATACTTACTTTATATAAAATTTGAGTTTCAAATGGCATGGCCTGTAGTTTTCTTTCTTAAAATCACTCTTTAGTATTAATTTTTAAAACCCAAACCGTAATCATTGTTTAAAAGAAATAGAGAGAGAATCTTTTGTAAACTGGTTGGTTTTTTTAACAAACTAATTTATTAATAACAAACCAATACTTTTTCTCTACCTATCCAAATCCCAACTGCTCACCCCCCCAGATTTTCTCTCCCACGTTCTCTCTCCCCAACCTACCCTACATATAGCTAAGGAAACAGCAGCATTTCCCTTCATGCGCCAGCCTACACGAAACCATTAAAAAAAGGGGAAACAGCCCTAGGCTCTCATGCAAACAGCAAACCCCGGGCTCTTTTCGTGCGCCCTTAGCCTACTCTACTCTACATGAAGCCATAGGCCACTTAGCCGCAATTTCTCCCTGGATTTCTCCACGCAACAAAGCTCCACCCTCAACTTTCTCTCCAGCCTGCAACCAAATCTCCGGACCCTCCTTCTCTCGCGAGCACGCCTCCACGCTGCCCTCGTCCCGACGCCGAGCCCACGCCTCCTCCGACTCTTGCTGCCTTCCCTCCATCTGCCGGCCGTCTCCCCTTCGCAACACCACTCCCCGCCACGATGCCCATCTCCCCGAAGCCGCCGACCCACCTGAGACACCTCCGGCCATCTCCCAGTCCGACGTGCCACCGTCCACGACCTGTACCTCAAACCCGACGACCCCACTCGCTCCCAGGCTTCCACTGCTGACCTTGTTGCCGCTACTGCACCTCGCTACCGTCCGCAGTCCTCCGAGCAGCCGCTGCCAATTCCTTGCCGCTGCCCTCTGACTGTTGATCTCCTCCGTCGCCGCCGCCCAAGTCCGCTGCTCACCCCCCTTCAACGTTTTGGCGAACACGTAAGTCTGATAACAACTTGCAAGTTACAATCATAATAGTTTTATATTAGGTGGTGATAATGTTAGTTTGATTAAGAAATCAGTAGGTTAGTTCAGTTAGTTTGTAGTACGCAAATTAGCCTTATAGCCCGTTATGGTAATGTTAATTGACATTTTAGGTTATTAAGCTAACCTTACCGCTTAACATCGTGAATCTATGACGCAGATAGTTCCGCGCTACCGCAATCGTGTAACTGAAGGAGACGTGATCCGTTGTCGTTCAGACCAGACATCAGATCTCGCTCGATCGTCGTTTCAGGTTGGTCCACTAACTCGTAGAAAACCCACACCGTAGCTCAATGAAACCTAATCAAAATCATCAACTTAATATCACTAAATTTACTTTTGTGCTCCTTTAAAATGTTGTGCTGATCTAGGCCGTCGACCGGACTTTTTGACTGTGCACATATAGTAGATGTCGACATAGAAAACTGTAGTGTAGAATCTGACAATTGAACACCATATCTTGGAACCGATAGGATAGCCACGCTTAACCTAGAGATTCACCTAATATGATTGCTAAAATGTGACCTGATACCGCCCCCCTAAATTCATTTCAGCAAACCCTACCTGACACTCGGACCGCGACGAGACGCTCCCGACGGACGGAACCTCGCAGATGCACCGCTTCGACGAGGCGCTCCGGACAGACGACACACTCGCCACTACAGGCAAGTGTACTCACTTGTACTTTCGGCCGTGTTTAGGCCATAGACTCTTAGAACTATTAAAACATAAACAAAGAGAACCGGACGTGAAATGATAGCGTCTGGGACCCCCCTTGACAGCTTAGACTTAACGACGAAGTCTAAGCACAACAACTGACACCTTAGGGTTATTCTGTGTGTGCGTGCGTGTGGACACCCTAGAATGAACCATCCCTCAACTTTGTCATGTCATGTCACGAAAGCTTACGGGCGTTTCAGGTGCCCTCCATGCGAGGGTGATCTCTGGTTGTCTTGTCTTGAGTACTTTGGGTGGAGGAAGGTTGAGCGTTTCCTCGGCTTGGCGGGTTTGGCCACCCACAAACCGAAAGGCGCGAATCTCTCTTGTTATCCTCAGTCTGGTCTTGTTCTCGTGCACAAGGTTGAGCATTCCCTCGATTGAGAAGGTGCTAGCCGCCTTCTAACCGAAAGGCGTGAACCTTAGTGACACACTCCTCAGTCTTGTCTTGTCCTGCGCACAAGGTTGAGCGTTCCCTTGGTTGAGAAGGTGATGGCCGCCTTCTAACTGAAAGGCGTGAACCTTAGTGACACACTACTCAGTCTTGTCTTGTCCCGTGCACAAGGTTGAGCGTTCCCTCGGTTGAGAAGGTGCTGGCCGCATTCTAACCAAAAGGCGTGAACCTTAGTGACACACTTCTTGTCTTGTCTTGTCCCGATTAGGTTAGTCACGTAGTCGGTAGCACATGCTACGGCTATAGCGTGTCATGTTTACTTTTCCTGCACCGTTTTACTTTCTTTAACTGCCATGTTATAACCCTAGCATGTTAATCAACCAGTAAATCGTTGTTTTAAATTACAGTACACTTGCAGTAGAGTCTAACCCTCTTTTGTAGACTTTACCTGACGTACAGTTCCTTTTCTCTTGGGTGCTTTACGTCAGGTGTTGAGCCAGAGCACGTGGACGATTCGGACATTCTTGAGTACATGGAGCCAGAGGGCATCGGCCCGGAGTACGTACCTGATGACGTGCGTTTATATTTCATATATTCACGCACGTTTTCTTTTGTGTTTCTCTGTGTTTTTCCGCCTTCTTTTATTCGTTTTCTTGTATTTTCTCGTTTTCTTTCACTTTTCTTTGTTTATCCATGATTGTAGGGGATTGACCATGTAGGGGACGTTTAACGATGATATCCCAAGTCCCCGGAGCAACGAGAGAAGTCACGCGTGATCCAGTGGGTCAAACGTCAAAGAATTCATCTTTCAGCCCCTCACCCGGTCGGTTGGTCATCTCCAACCGATCGGGTGATGCACGCGTGCACCACCCGGTCTCTGCCGCAGCTCATAAGGAAGTCACCCGACCGGTTCGCAGACCGGTTCAGCGGGGGCCTATTCTCTGTTTTCTCAAGCAAAATGCCAACCGATCGGGTGACTCTCACCCGATCGGTTCATCTGTAGCTGAAGATGAAGAGCTGAAGACACGGACGCCGAACCGACCGATTCACCCGACTGCTCCAAGATCCAACCGGTCACTCAAGAACTCACCCGATAGGTTCATATGATCGGGTGAAAGCTTGCCGAAGGCGACGGCCGAAGCAACAAGCTGCTCACCCGATCGGTTGACATTTCAACCGATCGGGTGGCCTTTTCGTCCCCTTTCGCGCACCGCTGCTCATTCATTGAAGATCTGCTATCATTCCAGAAGGATTTTGGGTGATCTCTTATTTTTCTACGCGTCGGCATCGTCGTTAGCTTTCCAACGATAGGTCGCATGCCCAAATCCGATTTTTCTAGATTTTTCTGGAATTTTTTGAGCGCAGCTATGTGCTGAAACTTGCTGCTGTCTGAAATTTCACTTCAACCGATCGGTTGACTTGTCAACCGACCGGGTGAGGTCTGTTTCTGCAAATCTGAGCTCTCTGTTTATTCCACCCGATCGGGTGAGTTTTCACCCGATCGGGTGGGCCTTTTTTGACAGTTTTGAACCCGACCCAAGAGGGTTTTTGAGGGGTTTTAAATAGGGGTTGGGGGCACGACTTGGAGAGGATTCTCCTCTAGTTTTTAGGGCTTTTTCAGCCCATTTGTTGGGAGGCTTAGGGTAGGTTAGATTAGGTTTCTATTGTAATAAGTCTTGTAAAGGATTGAAGAATCAATGGCAAGATAAGTATTTCTTTTCCCATTTCATTGTTTTGTGTTATTTTTGTTTTGCTCAATGATGAATGTTTGTTTGGATTTATTGATTGCTATCATGTTCTTCATCATCGAGTAGTGTTTGATGAACCCTAATACGGGTTAGAGTAGGATTAATGCTTGGAAATTTACATTTAGCTTGGTTGCATGGCATGTGTTCGATGAAATGTGTCAATGGGGATTTCTAGCAATCTGGGTCCAATTCGTATGGCAACACACTAGATGTGTTGGGGATTGGGGTCCGGTGCTTGTCCTGTCAAGATCCGCTTCGATGTATTGCTAGAAATCACATTTGACCTATTTGGCCATTAGGGTTACGCGGGGGTGTTTCATTGTCATTGGCGGGAGAAAGACCGCCTTTGACCGTCGGGCCAAGGGGGAATAAACTTGGCGGTTGACTCACTAGCCACAGCTCACGCCCCGAGCGTTGACATCGAGTCCTCGCGCGCGGGAGCGGCTTGGACGAAGTGTTGGGAGATATCATTGTGGCCTTAATGCTCCCGGTTGCGGAAGGTGTTAATGGACACGGGAGTGCCCACCGTCCGGAACCGGGTAGGCCTAGCGTGCTTGGCACCGACCGGAATATCGGGTCATGGACGCTAGGTACCACCTTTTGGGCAATGTCTCACCCTGGATCAAGTCAAATGCCAAGTGTCATGAGTGCTCTAGCCCGTGTTAGCGGGAATTCATTTCGTGTCCTTTTTCATTTCTTTCTTTTATTTCTACACTTCCACCCACATTTTCCGCGTAGCTAGCACACAACCTAGGCGAGGCTAGTAGCCATTCAAGCCATCCACCTCCCTGAGTTTGATAAACCCGCACCCTACACTAACCGTGCACTTGTGGTAAAACGACACCGCGCCCAAACCGTAAACGGGGCGCCGGTCAAGTTTTTGGCGCCGTTGCCGGGGAGGCATTCGGTTTGATATTAGCTTTGCTTGGGTTCGTTAGACTACGCATAAAAACACAAAAAAATTTCTTTTTCTTTCTTTTTTTAAAAAAATATATATTCAATAACCAAGAAATTTTTCCCCCACTATTATATTATCTTTTTGTTATTCTCTTGTACTATTGACACTCCTCTCTAGTTTTCTTATTTTTGTTGTCCAGGTATCTTTGATATTGCCATGTGGAGATCAGATTTCGATGCTCAGATGAGAGGCTACAATCCCTATTCATTTTTGGTTTGTGAGACTTGTGGGATGGCGGGGCACGTGTATTATGATTGCACATATACGCTTGAGAGCCTCCCCCTACACCAAAGCCATACATTTTCCCACAAACATTGCCCGAACACCTCCCATCCATTTCCTCAACCTTATATCCCTCCACCAACACAAGAAGAACCAAGCCTCGTGTCTCTCCTTGAAAGTGCCATGTTTAACCAAGGCCAAATATTACAAAACTTAATGGTACCAATCACCGAGCCGACATCGAGGAGAGGGGATGAAGGAGAGGATATACCCACTTTCATGGTTGAGACCACCATGCCATCGGCCACCATAGACACATCTCAAGCTGATACCCCATTTTTCCATCACTACCAATTGGATGACGAAGCATTTTTTGATGATGATAGTGAGGATGGGGAGATTTATCTAGGATCTGTGGGAGAGATTTCTTGTCTTGATTTGGATACCCCACATGAGTCCTATGAGAGCACTGAGGAGTTTACAGAGATTATGCATACCGGCGAGGATGATGTGCGTGAGGACGAGGACACCACGACCACATACGAGGGGTCCGCTCCACATCCACCTCCACATCCATCTCTGTCACAGCTTCCTCCTTGGTCGGTGGTCAACCATGAGGATGTCATTCAGGACATCGAGCAGATGGAGAAGCATGAGCATATCGTCGAGAAGGATGTGCATGAGGGCTTGGATACAATCATCCACGTCATTGAGCCCGAGCCACATCTACCTCTACCGTCACGCTCCACTTCTTCTGCGGCTGAGCATCTAATTGAGCATATTGCCCCTATTCAGGGAGATTTTCATACTCACTCTCACTCCACATTTGAGTCTCGCTTTTCACGTCCTATTTCTTTAGACTCATATATATTTGACACACCATATCTCTCACAGGACACAGGATCGACTTCCCTTGAGGTGTGCTGCGGTGTGTCACCACCTGGAGAGCAACTTCACATGGAGAGCGGGGATTTGATCGTCGCTAGCACAGAGGATAGCATACCATTTCCAGGGAGTGTTCGCCACATTTCATATATTTTACCATCATTTACCGGCGACTATCTCTGGGATACATTTATTTTGGGAAATAATTTCTTGCCATGGACTAATGCACCTCGTCCTTTGCAAGTCACAGGTGGACACCTACGAGGGATGCTTGGAGGTGCATTGCTTGGGTCCATTGGCACACGTGGCACAGCGCTTCTGGCGGAGCCACAGAAGGAGCAGTTAGAGCAGCTACCGGCCCCACTTCAGATCTTGGATCCGCCTATGCTCAGGTGTATCCTAATTCAGTAGTGTAAAATTTTACCGCTTTCTAGTTTAGATTTGAATAATCTCGTCTCGTCTCATTAGCGAGGGGAGCGTATCTAGGATTTGCTTTTGCATCTTAATAACCCTTCATGTCGTACCCTTCTATCATTTCACCCCACATCCTCTTCGGAGGAGAACGATCAGACTGTCTCTCCTGCATTCTGATTTCTTTCTTTTCCGATTTTCCCCTAGCATATTTCTGCATCACATTGATCATATCATTTTGCTAGCATTGTCATGTTCAGCTTGGGGGAAATCGACTTTTGTGTGCATGTTTTTGCGTGTCGTTGTTGTGTGTCTGTGTCTATGTGTTCTTTTGTCGTGTTTTATATTTTTTATTTTAGTGTTTCTTTTTCTTTATTTTTTAGTTTTGCTCATGTGTTTCTCGTGTTTTTCATTTTTTTGTGTCGGTGCGTAACTCCCCCCCATTTTCATTGCCCTCCCGTATTCACTACTATTGCATTGATGACAATGCAAGTTTTAGCTTGGGGGAGTCGCACTTCGTGCGTCTTTTGTCTCTTTTTCTTCGTTATTTGAGTCGTTTTTCTCTGTGTTTTTCTTTTTTTCTTTTTCTTTTCTTCTTTTTATCTCTTTCTCCTAGAGATGAACCCTATGATGAATTGCCACGAAAATCACACGCACACTTAGCATAGCTTCGATAATCACATTCACTAACCCTAGGAAGCCGAGTCCATTGCATTTCATGCTTCGTGGGTTCACCTTGCTTTGGTGTGAGTTGTTTGTCGTGACTAGCTAGGGGTGTGCTTCTACTTTGTGATGTTGATTTATATACCTACCCTTGGTTGACCCCTATATTATCATGCTTCGATATTGAATATGCGGTATTTGCTTCTAATGTCTGCTTCTATATGCATGCTATATATATCGTATACTTCATTTCGCATGTGTCGGGATTCCACAATTAAGGACTAGGATAACCTATTTAGCCCATGCTCTAATTAGCGAGAATAGTTTCCTTTGCTCAAGTGTTTAGATTCCGATTTCTTTTTTTGTTTTACTTGGTGCAAATCCCCTCGTCGTGTACCGTTCTCCCACTTGGGAGAGTACACATGTGTATAGCCAATATCCCAAAAATCCAAAAAAAAAGAGAAAAGAAAAGAAAAACCCAAAAAGAAAAGAAAAGAAAAATTTTGTATAGCCCAAAATCCAAAAAAAATACAAATACCCAAAACCCAAAAAAATTCCCGTGTGAATATTTTTTCCTACTTGCCGAGAATAAAGGGAAGGCGAGAATTTGCACCAAGTGTTCTTCTCCACATCATATCAACCTCCATCGTTTTCGAGAACACTTGGCATAGGGACCTTCTAGCGATTATCTAGGCTATAGTGTGGTGATTTCCTTAACCCTAGTTGTGGAGTCCATGACGCATGATATGTTTCGATTCTTGCTCTATTCTCATGCATGCTTGAGCTATATATTCACCGCTTTATTCGAATCGAATCGATATTTGGGTCTTTCTTTGGGTACGTGTATATGGAGCTTTATTGCACATCGTAGATAGTGACACCATCTGCTAGCAAACGACCACACTCACTCGCGCTTCACTGCGTGGGCCCACGGCACTCGTCTGGACTCGTATTCCTTGGTTTAGTGATGTGATTTGGCGTTCGCTTGCTTGGTGTGTCATTTTTGATTTTGTTGGCCCTAACGGGTGATCTAGGATATAGAGTTTTCTTTTTCTTTCTTCCTCTCTATTTTCCCCTTCCGAGCTCCTACTCTCACTCGTCTTCCTCGAGGACGAGGAAGAGTTCAGCTTGGGGGATTTTGACGTGCGTTTATATTTCATATATTCACGCACGTTTTCTTTTGTGTTTCTCCGTGTTTTTCCGCCTTCTTTTATTCGTTTTCTTGTATTTTCTCGTTTTCTTTCACTTTTCTTTGTTTATCCATGATTGCAGGGGATTGACCATATAGGGGACGTTTAACGATGATATCCCAAGTCCCCGGAGCAACGGGAGAAGTCACGCGTGATCCAGTGGGTCAAACGTCAAAGAATTCATCTTTCAGCCCCTCACCCGGTCGGTTGGTCATCTCCAACCGATCGGGTGATGCACGCGTGCACCACCCGGTCTCTGCCGCAGCTCATAAGGAAGTCACCCGACCGGTTCGCAGACCGGTTCAGCGGGGGCCTATTCTCTGTTTTCTCAAGCAAAATGCCAACCGATCGGGTGACTCTCACCCGATCGGTTCATCTGTAGCGGAAGATGAAGAGCTGAAGACACGGACGCCGAACCGACCGATTCACCCGACTGCTCCAAGATCCAACCGGTCACTCAAGAACTCACCCGACCGGTTCATATGATCGGGTGAAAGCTCTCCGAAGGCGACGGCCGAAGCAACAAGCTGCTCACCCGATCGGTTGACATTTCAACCGATCGGGTGGCCTTTTCGTCCCCTTTCGCGCACCGCTGCTCATTCATTGAAGATCTGCTATCATTCCAGAAGGATTTTGGGTGATCTCTTATTTTTCTAGCGTCGGCATCGTCGTTAGCTTTCCAACGATAGGTCGCATGCCCAAATCCGATTTTTCTAGATTTTTCTGGAATTTTTTGAGCGCAGCTATGTGCTGAAACTTGCTGCTGTCTGAAATTTCACTTCAACCGATCGGTTGACTTGTCAACCGACCGGGTGAGGTCTGTTTCTGCAAATCTGAGCTCTCTGTTTATTCCACCCGATCGGGTGAGTTTTCACCCGATCGGGTGGGCCTTTTTTGACAGTTTTGAACCCGACCCAAGAGGGTTTTTGAGGGGTTTTAAATAGGGGTTGGGGGCACGACTTGGAGAGGATTCTCCTCTAGTTTTTAGGGCTTTTTCTGCCCCTTTGTTGGGAGGCTTAGGGTAGGTTAGATTAGGTTTCTATTGTAATAAGTCTTGTAAAGGATTGAAGAATCAATGGCAAGATAAGTATTTCTTTTCCCATTTCATTGTTTTGTGTTATTTTTGTTTTGCTCAATGATGAATGTTTGTTTGGATTTATTGATTGCTATCATGTTCTTCATCATCGAGTAGTGTTTGATGAACCCTAATACGGGTTAGAGTAGGATTGATGCTTGGAAATTTACATTTAGCTTGGTTGCATGACATGTGTTCGATGAAATGTGTCAATGTGGATTTCTAGCAATCTGGGTCCAATTCGTATGGCAACACACTAGATGTGTTGGGGATTGGGGTCCGGTGCTTGTCCTGTCAAGATCCGCTTCGATGTATTGCTAGAAATCACATTTGACCTATTTGGCCATTAGGGTTACGCGGGGGTGTTTCATTGTCATTGGCGGGAGAAAGACCGCCTTTGACCGTCGGGCCAAGGGGGAATAAACTTGGCGGTTGACTCACTAGCCACAGCTCACGCCCCGAGCGTTGACATCGAGTCCTCGCGCGCGGGAGCGGCTTGGACGAAGTGTTGGGAGATATCATTGTGGCCTTAATGCTCCCGGTTGCGGAAGGTGTTAATGGACATGGGAGTGCCCACCGTCCGGAACCGGGTAGGCCTAGCGTGCTTGGCACCGACCGGAATATCGGGTCATGGACGCTAGGTACCACCTTTTGGGGCAATGTCTCACCCTGGATCAAGTCAAATGCCAAGTGTCATGAGTGCTCTAGCCCGTGTTAGCGGGGATTCATTTCGTGTCTTTTTTCATATCTTTCTTTTATTTCTACACTTCCACCCACATTGTCCGCGTAGCTAGCACACAACCTAGGCGAGGCTAGTAGCCATTCAAGCCATCCACCTCCCTGAGTTCGATAAACCCGCACCCTACACTAACCGTGCACTTGCGGTAAAACGACCCCGCGCCCAAACCGTAAACGGGGCGCCGGTCACCTGACGATGACCAGTCTTAGAGGTTCCTCACCGTTGCAGTTCAGAGTTTTTCCTGCTTTCTTGTTCGGGTGCGTAGCACCGTTTACTTATCTGCCTAGGTTGGGTGCTTGCACCAGTAGTTTAATTTCTACGTTATTGCCATGCTGGGCATTACTTCTTTTATTAGACTCTTGTACTTCTGGATATCTTGATGGAATAAAATGAATGCATTTCCTTTCAGTACTATCTGTTACGAATTTTTATATATGCAAGAACCTGTTTGTTTCTATCTTTGGTACCCCTACAGACGCTTATTGGGTCCGAGCTTCACAGCTCCGGTCCAAGCGGGCCTTAGTCACGCTTCGCCTCCGTAGTTTTGGGAAGCGGGGCATGACATAAAATTCATGGAAGTTTGGCCTTTATGAAAGGCAAACTAACTTTAATTATTAAACTCTAAAAACATTGTCCCACATCGGAAGTGGAGTAAAGGGGAGGGGTCAGCCGCCTATATAAACAGGGGCCTACCCCTCCTCTAAACTCGTCCCAAGCTCTAGATCTGAGCAGCTCTCAAAAATATTGGAGCACACTCGGATCTAAACTTAAATTAATATTCTCTTCTCCCTAATTTTCTGCTTTGCTCCTGAAGGGCTCTAGCAAAGCCATGAAGGAGTTCGGATCCGATCCGGAGTCTTGGAGAAGGTTCACATTCAGGTGAAACTTTCTTCAACCGTGGTTGGCTCGGCGACAAGGGTATTGCTCGCCTCGGGACGCGGAGCAGTTCGGCGCGGGACGGGGAACGGCTCAGAAGACGGTGTGGTACACCTTGCCTGTACCAAGGCAAGGTTCCGGGTATGTGATTTAGAAGCTTTATTTTAATTATGTTGCAGTAGCTTAGATCCTTCTTGGGGTGGTCAGATCCACCTCAAGTTGGCATAGATTCTGGTTAACGGTCTTGATTTTTCTTAAGGCTTCGTTAAAGGGTTTAATAATTTTCTTCCGCTGTGCTTTCTTTTGCCTCTATTGTTCGTCCGACTTAGGACTGACATAGATATTTGTGCCCTGAGGGTCCATCAAACCCCAACATTGGTATCAAAGCTTAGTCTGAATGATGATCTAGGACTGCGACGTTTTTAAAATGAATGCCTTTTAAATGCATGCTAAAATTTTTAACTTTATGCGATATTGTTAAAAATGAAACCGTTTTCATTTGATATGTTTCTTTTATGAGATAAAATTATTTTTTGAAACATGGAAATTTTATGATGATTTTAAAACATAGTTTATGAAATGAAAATTATATGATAATTTTTGTAAAACTGTTTTAAGTTTTAAAATCATGCTTTTACATTTAAGTGTTAAATTTAGTTGCTCATTAATTATTTATAGGATAAATTTTTAATGTGTTGATGCATGTTTAATGATTATTTGATGATTGTTAAATAGTTATAAATCTTTTATGCGATATTTAAGTTAATAATTGCATGCTAACTTTATAGTTGATAAAGTTAGATTATGTTTTTATGGTCATGCTTCATTATTTGATAATTGTTGAAACCTTTTAGGTTAGCCATTAAAAGCTATTTAAAATTTATAAGATAAATTTTAAATGACATGATATGTTTTAATAATCATTACAACCTTTTAAAACCTAATTCCTGATTAGGGTAGTCCTTTTAACGACGATTATTATTTTAATCGTTATTATAATATTCTCATTAAAAGACTACACGCTAAAGTGTTGTAAATGATTTATTAAAATCCTAATAACGATTAGGATAGCACGTGAACCTTATAGTTGATAAGGATTTAATAAAAGTTATTAACAAATCCTAAAATTTTAAATTTTAAGGATTCAGCAAGTTGATAGGATTAATTAGTTGTTAATAAAAGCCTTTTTGTCTATGGCACGCATATAAAAATGACAAGCTTCATTCAATGGACCATGATTCGATTAATGTGCTTAGCTAAGTTTGTTAAATCACCCAAGCTACTCTAAGGGATAAGTGATACTGGTTTAGTCAATTCCCTGACCATGTTCAGCTGGACCGCAATGACGCAAATCATGATTATATGACACCCTGGATATACCTAAGTCTAATACATTAATAATCTTTTTCAAGATTAGTCGTAGCCCTCTTTGTTTTAGGGGTTGGCAAATATAGGTTCTTTGATATAGTTGTTGAGTCAACTCAAGCTATGTCATAGACACTTTATGGAAATCAACTTCTCAATACATGAGATGTAGTCTAAACTTGACCCAAACCATCGTGTCGTGAATACACTGAGTAGCGGCGTAAGTTAGTTAGACTTGACTCGAAAACAAGGGTCCGACTAGACTAGTCTTTATGATTTGTTGAGTCAACTCAAGGTCATAAGTGACTAGGGGTAAAAATCGATAAGGGAATCACATTCGATGTGATTGATGAAGAGTCATCTACCGATCGCAGAGTTAAGCAACTTTGTTGAGTCAACTCAAGGTTGTGAGACTCAGGGTGGTCGGGTCCATTTCCCATTATATTTAATTTGATTTAATCGTTCATTATTATGGCTTAAAATGATCGCTAAAAATAGCAGGAGGATATAGTTAGATAAAAGCCATTCTATCTATATTTAAAAACTTGAACATATGCTAAACTAGGGTAAGTCTATGTTTACCGATGGAATCAAAAACATAATATTCTAAGAGAATAAGTTAACGGGTCAAAAAGGCTGTTTAATTGAATATCTAGTTAAATTCTAATTGATAGAATAAACTATATTCTCGTTGACATTAAAATGACCTTCTTAAGGACAGACTAAGGAATATGATTTCATTAAGTTCTGAGTCCAACAAAATAAATGCACGCTACATGTCACTCGCCTCTATTTGGGGCAGCTGAAACATATTGATGTTCAAAAGAAAGTTTCTCCATACAATTTGTTGAGTCAACTCAAGGTTGTATGGAAAACGGTTTCGATCCGCAAGGTTCGAAACTTCGATCAAACTGTTTGATTCGAAGATGAGTGCATGAGCGGTACAAGACCATGTATCCAAATTAGATCTTGAGTCAAGCAACTTGTTAAGTCAACTCAAGGTTGTGAAGCTCAAGTGTTTGGACACGTTAGGTGTTTGCACAGCTAGTAATTTTGTTGTGACATTTAATATCTAAATCAGATTTAGAAAAGGAAGAAGGCACTCAGGAAAGTCAATTGAGAAAGATAGTTTTATTTATCATCAGTAAAGGCATAAGTATGAGGAACTGAAAATGTGACATATTTGATGTCACGATTTCATAATAATTGTTATACGAAAAACGACTAACATATTTTTGACGAATGTCGTCACCTTGCTTCTGAAGCAATGTTTTGTGTGAGTAATTGTAATAACTATAATATATTAAATGTTAATATATGAATATGCAAGATAGTAATAAACCAATATGGCAAAATAGACTAGGCCGTATCAAAGAGACTAAGCTTCACAAGTCATATAAAGAGGTGTCTGACCTCTCGTATTATGAAGTCTATGACAATTGTGAATCTTGTCTCAACGGTATGGTGGCCGAAACCCCACCTGTAAGATAGTGGGAGAATGAGTTGTTGAACTCATAGTCTCGTATATACTGATGTACCCAGACACGAGCCTAGTTAGCCAAGATAAGTTGTTCTTATTATTATTACGGCACGTGTTCTTGATGAAACACAAGTCTGATAAAATAGAGAACAAAATGACAGAAGTATTTGAACTGATTCGATTAGATCAAAAAGTCGAATACTTAGCTGTATAAATCTTGCGTAAATAAATGAAAATGTGATTTTCTCTCAGGTCAAGTCCTTAACATATTGGATGTGTTTGAGAGCATGAATCACATATTGTTAGACATAGTGCGATTCATGGCAAGTTGACTGAGTTAAGATCCTCCCTTTGGGTTAAGTCCAAGATAGCAATGCCTAGGGTTTGATAAGGTTCTATGAGGACCTTATCAAGAAGATATTCATTAAATCAATTGTTATGAAGTTAAATGATTACTCAAGTCTCGTGAGACGAAGAGTCGAGTTAGACCTCATAATTGATGATGGTCTAAGATAACTTCCAGGATAAAATTCAGAGCAGAGATTTTGATAACAACTTGATGCAATAGGTCCGTTCACATGAATAAAGTATGGACTTTAGTTTACGTGCCCAAAGAAAGAGTTTATTTGACTCCAAGTGAATCTTCGAGTCTAGAAGATTGGTGCCGAAAGAAAATAGTGAAGTACAATTATGTTGGTAGAGAATGGTTTTCATCCTAACTCCTATAAACGGATTATGATGAAACTATCTCGCCAGCAGATGCGTACAGATTTACTCGGACCGAACTCAATGTAAATGCTCATGATAACCATGAAAACTATGAAAACTGGTGCTTTCATTTAAAGTTCATTTTCTAAATATGATTTAGAAGGACAAACTTTTATGAATTGACCAGAGAGTTTTCATGGTCAGTGGGAGCGAATAAAACACATGCAAGGCATCAAGGGGACGGAACATATTTGATAAAGTGGTCAAAAGAGTTTGACATTTTTTAAATATGAACCATCTAAAATGACCAGTAACTTATCAAATTTATTGGTGTAAGGTACGATGAGCTGGATGAGATCCATGGAAATTAAATATTATGGATTCCAAAGGACCAAAGGAATTATTTGAATGAGATTCATATGGTTGGTCTAATATGAACATAGAAACCCCTTAAGTCTATACAGTAGACGGTTTAGCAGATCTACTCACGAAGGCTCTACCATATGAAGTCAAAAAGACTTATGTGTAAAATACGGTATGATATACCATGATCAATGGGCCTAAGTGCAAGTGGTAGATGTAGCGAGATAGGTATGCCCTCGTGTCACGCCCTGATTCCCAAAATACTCGTGAGCGAGGACGCGACGAAGGTCCGCATGTGCACAAAACAAGGAGGAATTTTTTTCTTCCTTGTTCGATGCACATTAAGCGTCGGTAGTAATTCCATCGAAGGCAGATTCTTTTCATGCAAACTCAGAGAGACAACACACAACATCTTTATTATCCAATAGATGATAAGTAGTACAAGACTGGGCCTTATAGTACGGCCTACATCGACTCGACAAAAAAGTAAAGTACATCACTCGGAAGTAAATAGCACACTGGCGGTAAGAAAAGCACCCTGACGGTAAGGGAAGCACGCTGACGGTAAGGGAAGCGGATGCTGTGGTTGAGTCAAAACTCCTACTCCTCTGCAGGTGCGGGCTCAGTAACGTCCTTTGATCCCTGGTCTGCGGGATCGTTTCCAGTGTAATACTCCACGTATTTCGTCGGCTCGTAGTCTGACATGCATTTCAAAGAAAACAATGAGACACATGTCAGCGCTAAGCGGCAAGTAAAAACCAACAGAAAGTAAAGGTAGCAATGTAATGAACGAACAAGAGGTAACAAACGTCGCTTGATTATCTAATAGTGTAGGCATGCCTAATAATATGAAGTCTAACTTAACTCCCAAATCAGCCAGTCAGTCAGGGCTTGAAGGCATATGTCACTTCTATGACCGCATGACAAGTCCTTTGGTTGACCAACCCCCTTCCAATTCCTTTCTAGACACTGATTCGGTCGTAATTTAAGACCGCTTGTTATTTTGTTACTCTGCCACGTTCGAGTAGTCTCGACTTAGTCAGTAGAACAATGGTATCAAGTCAGCAATAGTAGCACAGTAACAAATAAGCTAGTGCATCAGCCTTAGCCCGAGTGCACGATATGCAACCAGAAGTGCACCCATCCCACGGAGCAACTCGTGGAATATCTACCTACCATCCCCTGCAGGGTGATGGTACAGCTTACCAAATAAGGGTGGACCCGGTCACTCCCGCACACTGCGTAGCTCAAGACTACCCCAAAACCCGTGTCGTATCACATTAACCGTATCCATATCCGTATGGCCTTATAGGCACATCATTTTGTACATCCAATATGTACAAACAATTCATACAACATTTGGGTACAACAAACACATTTGCACGGTAAATACTTTCCTGTAGTCGTGACCGGTTGTAATTTGGTTCCTTGGGCGGGTCTCGTACCACGTCCGGGAGTCGGTGTCTTCCCGGGACGTCTACCTACAAACACCACACACACGCACCCATATTTTATTAATATAATAATCGAAATTACAAAGTTCCGTACTACGTGCACGTACGCAAGTAAATGTATACACGTAAAAAAAGCAATTCTTATCTTTCTAACTCTAATTCTAAAAAACTTAATCAAAATCTCTCCACAATTTCCTTTTACAAAATTTTCCCTTCTCATTCCTTTTCCCCTTCATATTTTTCCTTGCAAATTTCTCATTTCTTCCCTAAAATCTTCCCAAACTCTTCCCTCCCTTCCCAAGCATTTGGCAGCACCCAAATTAAACTGTAAATTTTTTTCGGTTTTCAAACTTCATCTCCTTTCTCTCTTTGCTTTTGTAGTTGAATCCATGGTGGAGGCCAAGGGAAGCAAGGAGTAGCCAAGGGGAAAGTGGGGAGGCCCAGGTGGTGGGGTGGTGGCCGTCACTGGACGTCGCTGGCCGAAAAAGAACAGTTTTGTTTGTTTGTTTCTTGATGGTTTATTGATTTCCTTGATTGAAATCAATGGAGGAAGAGAGGGGGAGTTGTATGGAGAGAGAGGAGATCAAGGATAGGGGAGGAAGCCATGGTGAAGGTGGGTTGAACTTGATGGGTTCTTGGGTTTGTTTGTTGGGGTTTTTAGAGAGATAGAGAGAGGTTGGGGATGAGGATTGGTGAAGGAGAATGGAGGATGGAGGAACAGGCTCACCGGAGGAAAGGAGCTCGCCGGAAATGATGGCCGGAGTTTGGGCAGAATTTTTACCATAGAGGGGATTTGTGAGGAAGAAGATGGATTGGGGGGTTTAAATAGGTTTAAGAAACTAATATTTAACTTAAGCATTTAATATTTAGTCAAAATGGGATTATGATAATATTTGCAATTAATTAGCTTTTTTGAAAATTTTGAACGGCTGTCTCCTCCACATGTTAGTCATGTTAGGGTAATTAGTAATTAGGTTAATGTAATTAGTAATTAGGCAAGGTAATTAGCGATGGTAAACGTAAAATCTGAAATTACGATTTTGCCCCTACTACTAAACGTGTCCGAAAAATTACGAAAACATACCCACGAGTTCATATCGTCATGAGGATCATGAATACGAAGTCCGATTCACGGTTTGAGCTACGAAAATATGTGTCGTGGGCTAAAATATTTAGAAAGCGGGTTTACGGGTTCTCTACTGATTTGTCATCAGAAAATTACGAAATTAATGTGGAAAGCCCTAAATAATTATAGGATGATACCGTAGAAGTTTGAAAATGTTTTGATGATGTTTGTATGGAAAATTAATTCATTAATCCAAAACGGTAATAATCGAAAATGAAGTTTTACCGGATTATTTAGAGGTATTCGATTAAACCCGAACTTACTAAAATACCCCATAACTACTTTAATACTTCAAAATATTTTTATAAGGAATTTTTTTTGAAATAATAAAACTCCAGACGAAAAATAGTTTAATAGGTTAAATACACAAATTATAGTGCTGATGGAAACAGAACGTTACATCCTACACTCCTTATAAAAATTCCATCCTTAGAATTTAAGAAAAGAGATAAGGATAACGCTCGCGCATTTCCTCTTCACATTCCCATGTGGATTCACCAGGTGAATCGTGATGCCACATAACTCTCACTAGCTCAATCACTTTGTTCCTAAGAGTCTTCTGTCGACGATCTATGATCTGCACCGTTTGCTGCTCATAAATGAGATCCGAACGAACAATAATCTTTTAGTGGTCGACTATATGGGTGGGGTCGCTGATGTAACGGCGCAGCTGGGAGATATGAAAGACATTATGAACTCCCTCTAATGATGGTAGCAGGGCCAGATGATAAGCTACTTCTCCAACTCGCTCTAGCACATCAAACGGTCCGATGAATCTCGGACTGAGCTTTCCTCGTTTTCCAAAGCGTATCACTCCTCTGTTTGGTGATATCTTTAGAAAAACATGGTCTCCAGGTTGAAATTCGAAATGTCGACGCTTGGCATCAGCCCAGTGCTTGTAGCGATCTTGTGCGATTCTCAACTTATCTTTGATAGTACGCACCACAACAACAGCTTCCACGATCATCTCAGGACCTAAAAGTTCTCGATCACCAATGTCATCCCAACTTAATGGAGATCGACATTTTCTTCCATAGAGTGCTGCAAAAGGGGCCATGCCGATGCTGGCTTGGTAGCTGTTGTAAGCAAACTCTACCAAGTGCATATGATCTTCCCATGATCCTTTGAAATCCAGCATGCATGCTCTCAGCATATCTTCAAGAATCTGGATGGTATGCTCTGATTGTCCATCAGTCTGCGGATGATACGTAGTGCTGAATTTGAGATGTGTACCCAGATTCGATTGCATGCTCTTCCAAAAATATGAGGTGAACCTTGTGTCTCGGTCGGAGACGATGCTCACTGGAACTCCATGTAGCCTCACAATTTCCTGCATGATAATCAGATATCACTTATGTATACTGCAAGGAGTTTAAAGGTATGAGATATATCATTACCTCCATATAATTCTTTGTGAGTATTTTCGTGGATTGTCCTACTCGGAATGGTATGAAATGTGCCGACTTGGTTAATCGATCAACGATCACCCAGATGGCATCATTCTGCTTTGAGCTTCATGGTAGTCCAGTCACAAAGTCCATAGTGATGTGTTGCCATTTCCACTCTGGAATAGGCAGAGGTTAAAGCAATCCAGCGGCTCGATGATGTTCAGCCTTCACTTGCTGACATACGAGGCATTTGGCGATGCTTCGGGCCACGCCTCTCTTCATTCCAATCCACTAGAAGTTCAGTCGCAGATCTTTGTACATCTTGGTACCACCTGGATGTATGGAGTAAGGAGAGCTGTGTGCTTCATTCAGCAGCTCTTCCCTGATCTTTCCTAAAGGTATGCAGATGCGACTTCATACCTCAAAGATCCATCTTCATGAATACGAAATTCTGTCCGTAGACCAGCTTCAACTTGTTGCTTGATCTTCTGCAGCTTCACGTCTCCAGATTGAGCAGCTTTGATCCGATCGATGATGGTAGATTGAATTTGCATGTTCATCAATGATGATGTAGCTCCTGGCAAGACGACTTCGATTCCCATCTCTTTCAAGTCTTGTTGAGGTCTCCATTGAGTCGTCAGAGTCATGACTGTTGGTAGTCGACTCAATGCATCAGGCACGACATTCACCTTCGCAGGATGATACTGGAGGTCGATGTCATAATCAGCCATGAGTTCCAACCATCTTCGTTGTCTCATGTTGAGCTCATTCTGTGTGAAAATATACTTCAAGCTCTCGTGTTCAGTGAATACCTTTACTTGCTCTCCTAACAGAAAATGTCTCCAAATTTTCAGAGCAAAGATGACGGCTGCCAACTCTAAATCGTGTGTTAGATAATTCTTCTCATGATTCTTCAGTTGTCGAGAGGCATATGCAACTACGTGACCATGTTGATGCAGCACACTTCCAAGACCTTTTCCTGATGCATCACAGTAAACTTCGAACCCTCCAGTTCTATCTGGAATAGTTAGAACTGGTGCAGTTGTCAGCTTCATCTTCAATCCTCTGAATGCTTGCTTACAAGCTTCAAACCGAACAAACTTAACATCCTTCCTAGTCAGTCGAGTCATCGGTTCAGCAATCTTTGAGAAGTCCTTGATGAATCAGCGATAATAACCAGCTAATCCGAGAAAACTTCGGATGTCAAAAACTGATCGGGGGGTCGGCCAGTTTCTAACAGAAGTGACTTTCTCAGGATCGACAGAAATACCATCTCCCGAAACTTTATGTCCAAGAAAGGCGACTCGATCCAGCCAAAATTCACACTTGTTGTACTTGGCATAGAGCTGATGACGACGCAGAGTCTCCAAAACTATTTGCAGATGCTTGGCATGAGCTTCCTCACTCTTTGAGTAGACTAGGATGTCATCGATGAAAATAACTACGAATTTATCCAAGAACTCATAGAATATAAGGTTCATGAGATTCATGAATACCGCTGGGGCGTTAGTCACACCGAAAGGCATGACTACGAATTCGTAGTGTCCATACTTGGTTCGAAAAGCTGTCTTAGGAATATCTTCCTTCCTGACTTTCACTTGATGATAACCACTTCTGAGATCTAGCTTGGAGAAGACTCGTGATCCACCGAGTTGATCAAAAATGTCGTCGATGAGAGGCAACGGATATTTATTCCTTACAGTCACCTTGTTCAGTTCTCGATCGTCCACGCACATTCTTCTCGATCCATCTTTCTTCTTGACCAATAAGACAGGTGATCCCCAAGGAGACACACTGGGATGTATCAATCCTATCTGCAACAGGTCGTCGAGCTGACTCCGAAGTTCTCCAATTCAGCAGGAGCCATGCGGTAAGGAGCCTTGGAGATAGGTTGAGTGTTTGGCATAATGTCAATAGTGAATTCGAGATCTCGGTGTGGTGGTAATCCCGAAATATCTTCAGGGAATACGTCTTTAAAGTCTCGAACCACTAAGGGTTTCTCAGGCTCAACCTGCATTGATGCGACTATTGCTTCATTCGGCTTGGCTTGAAACTTGATAGGACTAAGCGAACGACTTCCATTCATGAACTCGAACACAGGATGTTCAGGAATTTTAAACACTACACTCTTCTGGTGACAGTCGATGTTAGCGTAGAAAGTTCCTAACCAATCCATGCCGAGTATCGCATCAAAGTTGGCTATGCTGATAATCATGAAATCAGCAAATAGTTCACATCCATAGATCACTAGTGGGCATGACTTGCATCCGGTAGAGACCTTTACTATGCCATTTCCAGTGTTGACATTCCAACATCTCGAAAGATCACAGATAGAAATAGAATGATCCGTCGCAAACTTTTGCGACAAGAAGCTATGAGAAGCTCCTGAATCAAACAAGACTAGAGCCGGAGATGCAGATACTAAGATAATACCTAGATTAAGGTAGAATACGCCTTAGCAAGAGATACTCACCAATCAATCATATGATATAGAATGATGTAAGAAACTGAGGTCTAGAGATTACCTGAGATCACTTGATCAGTGGTCTCAGCTTCAGCGGCAGTCATAGTAAATGCCTGACGCCTTGGTGGATTCGGTTTGGCATTCTGAAAAGCTTGTTGCTGAGGAGGTAGTGGTTGCTTTTGCTGAACTGATCCTGAAGCCATCATAGGGTTGGCTGGTTTGATAGTGCGACGAGGACAGTCCTTGGCAAGATGGTCAGATGCCCACACACACTATGCACAGGTTCAAGAACACACGGCAGTCCTTCTTGACGTGTCCAACACGGTTGCAGTAGTGGCACACCATAGTGGATTTGATGTTGGCTCGAGCTGTTGGCTTCTTGAAATTGGTGGTCTGAGTCGGACGGAAATTGTTCCTGGCAGATTCCATCGGGCGTTTGCCGATATTAACTTGAATTCCGCTTTCAAGTCGTGCAACGGCTTCATGAGTTCGTGCAGCTTCCAGAACATCCTCAAGGGTAGTAAGCTTCACTGAATTCATCGAGGCTTGAACACGGGGGGTTTAGGCCTTGACGAAATTGATAGGCACAGTCTTCGGGATTTTCGACCATGTGTGGAGCGAAACGGCTGAGCATTGAGAACTCTGCCTCATATTCATTGACAGTCCTATTTCCTTGTTTCAGATTAGTAAAACGACTTTGGAGTTCTCTCTTGGCCGAGGGAGGAAAGTATTGGGTGTTGAACCTTTCCCGAAACATGCCCCAAGAGATAGGCTTAACCAGACGTCGTTCTTCACGGTCCTACCAGCTTCGAGCATTGTCACTTAGTTGCAGTTTTGCAACTTCAACCCATCTTGCTTGAGAGATGCGAGCAGTGCTCAACTTGTCTTCAGTGGCTTGGGCCCATTCTTCAGCTTCCAGTGGCACTTCCTTTCCAGAGAAAGTCTTCGGACGAAGCTCCTAGAATTGCTTAACCCCAGGTTCAGCGGGTGGTGGTGGTGCTGGTGGTCCTCGCTAGAGCATCTGGTGTTGTATTTCCAACATTTCTCTTATCACTCCAATGACTGCAGATATCTCGGTGGCACCATTTGCATTGGCACCATTTCTATTGGCGCCGTTTCCGTTGCGGGTGTTTGGTCATCCTGCCATGCTACAAAACAATAAACCTGAGTCAATATGTACTCAGTCAGCTTAGGATCGTAAAGATACGTATATTGCTTTGAGTATTTACATGACCTGTATGAGCCACCACAGAAACCTGTCACGCCCCGATTCCCAAAATACCCGGGAGCGAGGACGCGACGAAGGTCCGCATGTGCACAAAACATGGAAGAATTTTTTTCTTCATTGTTCGATGCACATTAAGCGTCTGTAGTAATTCCATCGAAGGCAGATTCTTGTCATGCAAACTCAGAGAGACAACACACATCTTTATTATCCAATAGATGATAAGTAGTACCAGACTGGGCCTTATAGTACGGCCTACATCGACTCGACAGAAAAGTAAAGTACATCACTCGGAAATAAATAGCACACTGGCAGTAAAGAAAGCACACTGACGGTAAGGGAAGCATGTTGACGGTAAGGGAAGCGGATGCTGTGGTCGAGTCGAAACTCTTACGCCTCTACAGGTGCGGGCACAGTAACGTCCTTTGATCCCTGGTCTACGGGATCGTTCTCAGTGTAATACTCCACGTACTCCGTCGGCTCGTAGTCTGACATGCATTTCAAAGAAAACAATGAAACACATGTCAGCGCTAAGCGGCAAGTAAAAAACAACAGAAAGTAAAGGTAGCAATGTAATGAACGAACAAGAGATAACAAACGTCGCTTGACTATCTAATAGTGTAGGCAGGCCTATAATAAGAAGTCTAACTTAACTCCCAAATCAGCCAGTCAGTTAGGGCTTGAAGGCACAGGTCACTTCTATGACCGCAGGACAAGTCTTTTGGTTGACCAACCCCCTTCCCATTCCTTTCTAGACACTGATTCGGTCGTAATTTAAGACCGCTTGTTATTACGACGCTCTGCCATGTTTGAGTAGTCTCGACTTAGTAAGACAGTGGTATCAAGTCAGCAATAGTAGCATAGTAACAAATAAGCTAGTGCATCAGCCTTAGCCCGAGTGCACGATATGCAACCAGAAGTGCACCCATCCCACGGAGCAACTCGTGGAATATCTATCTACCATCCCCTGCAGGGTGCTGGTATAGTGATGCGATTAGGGCTTTTTGTGGGGATTAAAGGTAGGATTTTTGTGGATTGTGGACTTCCTACGCTAGGGTTTATAATGCGAAGAATTGAGAAATAACGCTAAATAATTCCTAGAGCCAAATAGATCTAAGCTAGATAACAATTAATTACTCTAAGAATTAAACTAGAAAAATAAAATACCTTTTCCAAATTCTTCGATAATCTCCAACATAGGGCCGGCCGGCCCCTTTATTGGGGGATGGGTTAATAAATGTCTATTTACCCTCTTGCCCTCCCCACTTGTGAATAATCACAAGTTTGGGACCGGGTCCGTGGTGGACCCAAGTCGTCGCCTCCGATGGTAGACCCGAATAACCTCCTGAGCCGGCCCCTCCTCTTGCCTAGCCGCCGCAGACGCATCATTACTCCCCCCAAAAGTGCCACCTTGTCCTCAATGTGGAAGTCTGGAAACTGGATGCGAATCACTGAAGTGGCCTCCCAAGTAGCATCGTGGTCGGGAAGGCCACGCCAACGAATCCGGACCTCCTGAATCATGCCTGCGGTCTACCGGATCCCCGTCAACTCCTGAGGCTCCAGAAGCACCTCCATGTCATCTGTCAGAGTGGGTGGGAGAGTGGGTGACAGAGTATGATTCCCGATGGCTCGTCGTAACTGCGAAATGTGAAACACCGGGTGAATGGTCGAAGTGGCGGGCAACTGCAGTCTATAGGCCACCTTCCCGATCTGAGCGGTCAACTCAAAAGGTCCATAGTAGCGGGCCGCTAGCTTCTCATTGCTCCGACGGGCTAAGGTCCTCTGCCTGTAAGGTCGAAGCTTCAGGTACACACGGTCCCCGACCTCAAAGTGCTCATCCCGTCGGTGTGCATTAGCCTTGGTCTTCATGATCTGCTGGGCTCTCAACAGGTGTTTCTTCAGCTCCTCCAGGTATTTATCCCTCTCAGTCAAGTGCTCCTCTACCTGGGAAACCGGCGTGGCTCCTCTGCTGTAATGTATCAACTGTGGCGGGTCACGGCCATATAGGATCCAAAATGGGGTGCTCTGTGCTGCCGAATGGTACGAGGTGTTGTACCAATATTCTGCCCACGCCAACCACCTAGCCCATTGCTTCGGTGCCTCAGAAGCGAAGCACCTCAGATATGTCTCCACACTCCTATTCACCATCTCCGTCTGTCCATCTGTCTGGGGGTGATAGGCAGTGCTCCTCCGTAACTTGGTCCCCTGCACCTTGAATAACTCATGCCAGAAGCTGCTAATGAACACTTTGTCTCGATCGGACACTATAGAGCCTGGAAACCCGTGCAGGCGAATCACCTCCCTCATGAAAGCTGCTGCCACTGTAACTGCAGTGTATGGGTGTTTGAGGGGGATGAAGTGGGCGTACTTGCTGAGCCGATCGACCACTACTAGTATAGAACTGTAACCCTCTGATTGCGGCAACCCCTCAATGAAGTCCATACTAATATCCTCCCAAACCCCTCAATGAAGTTCATACTAATATCCTCCAAGACTCTCACTGGCAAGGCTAATGGCTGTAAAAGACCTGCTGGTGCCATTGCCATATATTTGTGACGCTGGCACACGTCACACTCCGCTATCCGCTGGGCAATGTCTTTCTTCATCCCGGGCCAGTACAACTCCCTCGCCATCCGTCTATAAGTCTGCTGTACTCCAGAGTGTCCGCCGATGGCGCTGCCGTGGAACTCCTGGAAGATCATGGGTATGTGGGCAGAACCCCTGGGAATCATCAGCCTGCCGTGGTAGAGAAGCCTATGTCCCTCCATGTTGTATCCCTGAAAGTCGGCGGACCCCTGCTGCAGTGCCTCACGGATCCTTGCCAGGTCTGCATCAGCCTCAATCTCTCTACTCAAGGGCTCCCAATCCAAGAGGACTGGTGCTGAAATGGCAGCTACCTCTGCAGTCTCCTCGCGGCGTGACAAGGCGTCAGCCGACTTGTTCTCCAAGCCTGGGCGGTACTGTATCTCGAATGTAAAATGCACCAGCTTGGAAAGCCACCTCTGGTGCTCCTCGGTGACCATGCGCTGCTCCAACAAATATCTCAAACTCCGCTGGTCGGTCCGCACTATGAACTTTCTACCCAACAAGTAGGGCCGCCATTTCTGAATGGCCAGTACAATTGCCATCAACTCCCTCTCATAAATTGACTTCAGCCTCGCCCGTGCTGACAGAGTCTGGCTGAAGAAGGCAATCGGCCTCTGGTCCTGCATCAACACTGCCCCCAAGCCATACCCTGATGCGTCGGTGTCTATCACAAATGGTCTGCTGAAATCTGGGGGTGCTAAAACTGGCACCGACGTCATCGCCTGCTTCAGGGCCTCGAACGCCTTGGTAGCCTCCTCGCTCCATTGGAAGTTGTCCTTCTTTAGTTGCTCGGTGAGAGGCCAAGAAATCGTGCTATATCCCTGGACAAATTTCCTGTAATAACCAGTCAAACCCAAGAAGCCTCGCAGTCCTCGTAAAGTGGATGGAACCGGCCAGTCTAGCATGGCTGCAATCTTGGTCCTGTCGGCTGCCACTCCCTCTGTTGACACCACGTGTCCTAAGTACTCCACCTGTGGCTGGCCAAACAGACACTTCTTCTTGTTCGCACAGAGCTGTTGCTCCTGTAGCTCATGCAACACCGCCCGCAGATGCCCCACATGCTCCTCCATACTGTGGCTGTACACCAGAATGTCATCAAAGAAGACCAGCACAAACCTCCTCAGAAAAGGTCAGAAGACCTTGTTCATCAAGGCCTGGAATGTCGCCGGTGCATTCGTCAGGCCGAAGGGCATGACTAGGAACTCATAATGCCCTTCGTGAGTCCTGAAGGCAGTCTTTGGCACGTCGGCCGCTCTCATCCGTATCTGATGGTAGCCAGATTTAAGGTCAATCTTGGAGAAATATGTTGCCCCGTGTAGTTCATCCAAGAGTTCATCAATCACAGGGATCGGAAATTTATTTGCCACTGTCTCCTTATTTAGGGCCCTGTAATCCACGCAAAAACTTCAGCTACCGTCCTTCTTCACTAACAACACCGGGCTAGAGAAAGGGCTAGTGCTCGGCTGAATAACCCCCGCCTGCAACATCTCCTCCACTAGCCTCTCTATCTCATCCTTCTGTACTTGAGGGTATCTGTAGGGCCGCACACTGATGGGGGACACGCCCTCCCTCAAAACGATGGCATGCTCATGATCTCTGTGTGGTGGTAGCCCCTGCGGTGTCTGGAAGACCTCCTCAAACTGGGCCAACAGCTGCTCTACCTCCGGTGCCATCGCCTGGGTGGGATCCTCACTCTATACGGTCGCTGTCACAGCATGTAGCTCCACCAAGAAGCCCCCCCTGCGGTGTGGATCGCCCTGGACATGGCCTTATAAGACACCAAGGAACGGCTGAGACTGGGGTCCCCTTGCAATACCACTGTCCTCCCCCCATGCTGATACTTCATCCTCAGCATCTTCCAATTCGTTCTGGTCTCCCCGAGAGTCTGCACCCATTTCATCCCTAGGATGACATCTGTACTCCCCAGCTCCAAGGGAAGGAAATCGGCGACGATCTGCTCTCCCTGAATCGCCACTACCACCCCGCGACAAACCCCAGTGCTATGTGTCACTTGTCCCGTGCCTAGCATCACTCCATACCGCCCAGTACCACTCATTTGTAAGCCATGTGCCGCCGCCAGTCTGCTGGAAATGAAGTTGTGGGTGGCCCCACTGTCGATCAATACTATCACCTCCTGGCTATCCACCTGTCCCACCAATTTCATGGTGTGGTTCGGTGTGAACCCCACTACGGAATTGGTGCACCTCTGCAAGGTCCAAGTGCTGGTGATCCATCTCCTCCTCATCCTCCCCTGCCTCTAAGGTGATAACCTCGTCCTCTCCCTCCTCGCCAGCTATCAGTATCTGGAGAGTCCGAGCAGCGCATCGGTGTCCGGGGGTGAACTTCTCATCACATCTGAAGCACAGCCCCTTCAACCGCTTCTCCCGTATCTCCGTATCGGTCATCCTCCGCACCTGCCCCCCACCGCGGGGCTCCTGTCTCCTATCGGTGCTGCTCCCAGCTGCGGCTGTCACCCCCTGGCCCGGTGTGGTCCCTGTAGTAGGTGCCGTCCTCTGCCCTGCAGTAGCAGCCTGACTCCTGAAACTGGCACCTCCCCATGACCCGCGGGCTCTCCGCTCTGTCTCCTGGTGATCCTCCACCTTCCTGGCCAGCGTCATCATCCAGCGCAGACCAACGTGCTCGAACTGCCACAGCCCCGACCTCACCGTGGGCTTCACCCCTTCATGAAACATCCCTCCAGAGACTCCTCAGAAACTCCCCGAACTCGGTGGCAGAGCGACTCGAATTTCTTGATATAATCACCCACGCTCCCCTCCTGCTTCAGCGAGTACAGTCTCTCGAACACGCCACCAGCCTGTCCTCCTCCAAACCGCTCCGTCAAGAGCGTCGTAAACTCAGCCCAGGTCTGGAAAGGCTGCTGCTGATCTGTCCAGCGGAACCAGCCCAAAGCCTCTCCCTCCAAGCACACCCCTATCGCCCGAAGCCAATCCTCTCCTGGGACAGCGGAAACCTCCAAATACCTCTCCACCCGGTACAGCCAGTCATCTGTGTTGGATCTGGATCCTAGCCTAGAGGGGGGTGAATATGCTAATAAAAAAATTCTCGTGCAACCCACGAGAAATCACACGCAGTTAAAAACACAACCAGAGTAAAAGATAGACAATCACAGAGTACACAGCAGTTTTACCCTGGTTCGGTCGTCCCAACGACCTACTCCAGCCCCCAAAGCAGAACTAGTATTGAATAGCGCAATAGGTACAAAACCACAAGTTAGAGCACGCTCAGAGCACCCTCTACGTCTCTACACTCGCCAGGCTCTCAGTACCCCACACACAGTGTTTTCTCTCACTATCAATCCTAGCAAAGCTTTCTACCAGATAGTCCCAAACTAGCTGGGTCCCACTTGTCTAGTCCCAACTAGACAAGTCCCAAAATAGTCACCAAAAACAGGTAAAAGTTTCCCCTACAGAGAACGTTACACTAAGACACAAATAAAAGAGTTTAAGGGTTTAGAAATGCTCAGTTTGTGTCCGTGTAGGCGTCTCTGTCAATCAGCACGTCGTCAGCTCCAATCTGACGCAAACGGTGTCTCAATCCGACTCCTGGATGTCAAGATATGCACTGGTCTGTGCATAAAGCAATTTCAGCTCAAGTCTCAAATTGCAGCAGTCTGTGCGCTCAGCAATGCCTTAAAAATAAAGCTGTCGGTGTGTAAAGCAAACTCAGCTCAGCTCTTTTAATCAGAAGTCTGTGCGCCGAGCAACTCTCTTCGCCACGTCAGCGAAACGTTATTTCGTTTCGAAATTCTTATACCCTCGATCTCAGCCGTCGATTTGATTTTAGTTTCGATCGTGACCGTCGGTTTAAGTTTTACATGCAGCGGCTCGTACCTTCGATCGGAGACAACGACGGGTGTTCGATGACTTCTCCGAAGATGCTTCAGAGCGGCAGGCGTTCGTCTTCGGCTACGGCAACAGCTCCAACTCGACGGCGATGATGGCGTCTTCGTGCTGCGATGGTGTTGGGCAGTGCCTCCGTCTCACGGTGGTGGCAGCGGCTTTGTCTCCGGCGGTAGTCTCTTCTTCAACTCGACGACTGTGATGTGCAGATCCCCGGTGAGCGGCTCTGTTTCAAAACAGGGGAGCGACGGCTTCGTCTCCTTCTTCACGGCGCCTTTGTGCAGTGGTGAGTTGTTCCTCAGAGGCGACGGCGATGAGCTCTTCTCCGGTGATGGTGTGCTTTGAGCGTCGGCGATTTTTCGATGGTGATCTTCAAGTGCTTTTCGCTTTAACAGCCGCGGCGATGAGCTCTTTGGACGACGGTGGCTTCGGTTGAATGGCATCGTCGAGAGCACGTTCTTCACGGCGATGGAGAGAACGATCTTCGGTGACGTCCTCTTCTCTGATGATGGCGTGATGGCCTTGAGGTTGGAGACGCTTGACAGCGTTTTGGGTTGCTCTCGTTAGTTTTGAGAAGTATATGGCGGCTGCGGGAAGAAGTATAGCAATTGGGAAGAATTTGCGTAAGCCCCTCTTGGAAATTGTTTGATAGCCGCACGCCAATTGTTGCCCTCTCTCAAAAATTATTTTGTATAGCCGCACACCCTAATACTTTGTAGCCCCCAAGTCTTTGTATTGTCGCACTATCAATTTTGTGGCTGCCAAAAGTTGTTGCTCAATTTTGTGTTACGGCCGCGCGCAAACAATAGGGTTGAGGGGATGGCTTATATAGAGTTTAGGAGATGAATTGTCAAAGATAGGATCCCTAGTATTTAGGAAAGATTTGAGGCCATCTTTGAATGGGAAATCAAGTAGGATTTGAATAGGATTTAAAATACGAATTTAGAATTTGATCTCCATGGCAATTGAGATTGAAAATACAAAATGTGAATTTGAATTTTACTAGGAGTTGGTATTGGCTAAGAAGTTTGTATAGCCATAGGATAAATTCCAATAACCAAATAGGATTTGGCTCCATCTCTTCATGTTGGACCAAGTCCAACTTTGATCCCTATTGGCCAAGTCAAACTTCTTTGTGCACACACACTCCCTCTCTCCCAATATGCTATACGAATAGCAATTCCGCCAAATATCGAAAGTATATTGTGTAGCCAAGCCTGAAACACACTAAGCACACACATTAGATATCACGACACGTTTGTCATCATCAAACAAAGAGATCCTAGATCGTTGCGTCCAACAATCTGGGTCTCCCCCCTCAAAAACAAGCACCTCCAGCTTCCTCAGACGCATCTCGCCAGCGAATCCACCTCTCTCCTGCGGCTGGAAACCTCCCCTGTGCTGGTATCCCTGTCACATGTCTGGGACATAAGCCTCAGCTCGATCACGGTAGCCTCCCCCTGCTCCATGTCCCTGCCAGTCTCCTTGAGGGGTCCAAACTCCGCCTGGTGGCCTCCCGGGGGGTCCTGATACGCTCTCCAATCTCCCGTAACTCCCCCAAAAGGTGGGGGCTGAGTCGACGGGCCTCCTGTGATCTGGTGGTGCCCTCCACCCTGCTGAAATTCTCCGCCCGGTCCCCCAAAGGGCTGAAAACCCCCAAACTGCGCTCCTCGGACCTCGGGCGGGGCCCCCGGGGGCCTGAAAATCATCGAACTAGGCTGTCGGGCCTCCTGGGGGGTCGGCGGCCCCCCAGGGGTCCGGCGGGCCTCGGGTCCCCCCTCTGGGGTCGGCCGAGGCCCCCCAAGGCCGCCGCCGGGGGCGGTCGGCCCTGAAAATGGGCCGGCGGGCCCCAGGTGGCGGCGCCTGGGCCCGCCGAGGCCAAGGGGGGCGGCGGGTGCGGCCGCCCCTCTGGGGGTTCGCCGGGCCCCCCAGAGGCTCCTGAGGGGTCGGCGGCCACCCGGGGGTTGCCGGCTTGCCGGAATTCCTCCTCCGGCCCCCTTGTCGTCGTGGCGTGGCGGTGCGTGACCTTGGTGAGTCCCCCACGCTTGGTCTCCTTGATCGAAGCCCCCGTCTTCGTCTAGATCCGGATCATCTTCAAAAAAAATTGCCTTTTTCCCTTTGTCCTTCGCCAAAGGTGGCTCCTTTTTGCTTGGATCCGCCTTTGGCACAAGGTGAGCGGTCAATGCTGCTATAGCCTCCGTCAATTCCGCAAGTTTGGCCTCCGTTTTCCCTTGATTTTCTTTCATCTTGGCCTCCGTTTTCCCTTGATTTTCTTTCATCTTGGCCTCCGTTTTCTCTTGATTCTCTTTCATCTCCTTCCGGATCTCCGCGGCCATTTCCGCATCTTCTTTCCTTAGATCGATGAAACCCTTGCTAATTTGGGCTTCAATCCTCTCAACTTTTCCTTCCAAGACTTCGATCTGCTCCGTGGCTCGCGTGTTCGCCATGGATCCACCGCTATGATACCAATTTGATGCGATTAGGGCTTTTTGTGGGGATTAAAGGTAGGATTTTTGTGGATTGTGGACTTCCTACGCTAGGGTTTATAATGCGAAGAATCGAGAAATAACGCTAAATAATTCCTAGAGCCAAATAGATCTAAGCTAGATAACAATTAATTAATCTAAGAATTAAACTAAAAAAATAAAATACCTTTTCCAAATTCTTCGATAATTCCAACCTAGGGCCGGCCGGCCCCTTGCCCTCCCCACTTGTGAATAATCACAAGTTTGGGACCGGGTACGTGGTGGACCCAAGTCGTCGCCTCCGATGGTAGACCCGAATAACCTCCTGAGCCGGCCCCTCCTCTTGCCTAGCCGCCGCAGCCGCATCATACAGCTTACCAAATAAGGGTGGACCCGGTCACTCTCGCGCACTTCGTAGCTCAAGACTACCCCAAAACCCGTGTCGTATCACATTAACCGTATCCGTATCCGTATGACCTTATAGGCACATTATTTTGTACATCCAACATGTACAACAATTCATACAACATTTGGGTACAACAAACACATTTGCACGGTAAATACTTGCCTGTAGTCGTGACCGGTTGTAATATGTACAACAATTCATACAACATTTGGGTACAACAAACACATTTGCACGGTAAATACTTGCCTGTAGTCGTGACCGGTTGTAATTTGGTTCCTTGGGCGGGTCTCGTACCGCGTCCGGGAGTCGGTGTCTTTCCGGGACGTCTACCTACAAACACCACACACACGCACCCATATTTTATTAATATAATAATCGAAATTACAAAGTTCCGTACTACGTGCACGTACGCAGTATACGTATACACGTAAAAAAAGCAATTCTTATCTTTCTAACTCTAATTCTAAAAAACTTAATCAAAATCTCTCCACAATTTCCTTTTACAAAATTTTCCCTTCTCATTTCTTTTCCCCTTCATATTTTTCCTTACAAAGTTCGCATTTCTTCCCTAAACTCTTCCCCAAACTCTTCCCTCCCTTCCCAAGCATTTGGCAGCACCCAAAAAATTAAACTGTGAAATTTTTTTTTTGGTTTTCAAACTTCATCTCCTTTCTCTCTTTGCTTTTGTAGTTGAATCCATGGTGGAGGCCAAGGGAAGCAAGGAGGAGCCAAGGGGAAAGGTGGGGAGGCCCAGGTGGTGGGGTGGTGGCCGTCGCCGGACGTCGCCGGCCGAAAAAGAACAGTTTTTTGTTTGTTTCTTGATGGTTTATTGATTTCCTTGATTGAAATCAATGGAGGAAGAGAGGGGGAGTTGTATGGAGAGAGAGGAGATCAAGGAGAGGGGAGGAAGCCATGGTGAAGGTGGGTTGAAGTTGATGTGTTCTTGGGTTTGTTTGTTGGGTTTTTTAGAGAGATAGAGAGGGGTTGGGGATGAGGATTGGTGAAGGAGAATGGAGGATGGAGGAAGAGGCTCACCGGAGGAAAGGAGCTCGTCGGAAAAATTGGCCGGAGTTTGGGCAGAATTTTCACCATAGAGGAGGGGATTTGTGAGGAAGAAGATGGATTGGGGGGGTTTTAAATAGGTTTAAGAAACTAATATTTAACTTAAGCATTTAATATTTAGTCAAAAGGGGGATTATGAAAATATTTGCAATTAATTAGCTTTTTTGAAAATTTTGAACGGTTGTCTCCTCCACATGTTAGTCATGTTAGTGTAATTAGTAATTAGGTTAATGTAATTAGTAATTAGGCAAGGTAATTAGCGATGGTAAAAGTAAAATCTGAAATTACGATTTTGCCCCCACTAGTAAACGTGTCCGAAAAATTACGAAAACATACCTACGGGTTCGTATCGTCACGAGGATTATGAATACGAAGTCCGATTCACGGTTTGAGCTACGGAATTACGAGTCGTGGGCCAAAACATTTAGAAAGCGGGTTTACGTGTTCTCTACTGATTTCTCATCAGAAAATTACGAAATTAATGTGGGTAGCCCTAAATGATTATAGGATGATACCGTAGAAGTTTGAAAACGTTTTGATGATGGTTGTATGGAAAATTAATTCATTAAGCCAAAACGGTAATAATCGAAAATAAATTTTTACCGGATTATTTAGAGGTATTCGATGAAACCCGAACTTACTAAAATACCCCATAACTACTTTAATACTTCAAAATATTTTTATAAGGAATTTTTTTTGAAATCATAAAACTCCAGACGAAAAATAGTTTAATAGGTTAAATACACAAATTATCGTGCTGATGGAAACAGACCGTTATACCTCGAGGCAATTATCTTTGTGTAATTGTACAAATATCTTGTTCGAAATAACAGTAAGCTGTTTGGTATAAATTAATCTAAGTTAATCATAATGTAGTTATCATTAGATATTAACTTAGGTAAAGTCCTGAGACTTAATGCAAGGTAAAACATGTATCGAGATGAGTATCTTAATCACGGAGAAGTGCTTGACTGTTAGTAGCATAAGTCTAAAAGGGTTCATGGTCATAGATGTTTCGATAAAAGGATATCGAAACATCGGATAGACTATTGTGTCTTAGTCTTCACCGTATTGAGGCGACGATGATATCATGATTATTTGACTTGGCGAAGTCGAAGACGAGACACATGTGCTCATTGGAGAATGAGTTCACTGAACGACCCATCAAGAGTTGTCATATGGTTATGATTGACCAATCTATCAATGATAACTCTTAGTGATGATAGGCTACTTGGTCTTTTGACTTGAGGTCATTGTGCGAACCTATGCGTGAACGGTGTCACTTAGATCACTGACCTAGATTCGAGGCTAGGCCTGTCGAAAGGTCTTTGGTTGGGTGACATTTGAACTGTACGAGGAGAGTTATGACAAAGAGAGGATTTGTCTCTCACGGTCAATGTGAGTTAGTGTTGTAGAGTTAGTTCGGTCTTTAGTGAAATCTCTGGCCAGAGTATGTTGGAAGATGTCCAACGTTATTTGACTAAAGATCGATGGAGACTAATCGGATTCGAGCTATTGGGGTTGACAGTTTGACCGTACCCTAGGCTTGAACTAAACGACATAGTTTAGACAAAGAGACTATAAATGCGGAATTCATCATGGACACAGTCAGGGTGGTCCCGACAATACTCATGTCGATGAGTTAACCACATAAGTATGATACTAAAACAGGGACAGCAACTGCTGCTCATGGTCACTGCCGTCTGGGGTTTCGAGCCCTACCTGTAGTAGGGTCTGGCTGTAGGGTCACACACAGAGTGCGACCTTCGTCTAGTAATAGGTAGAAACATTAGGGAGAATATGCATTTGATGCAAGGGATAGAACACTGCAAAGATTTTGCAGTTATTTTCTGCATTCGGGATAAATGATCCGGAGTGCAAGTATGAGATGTTGGGGGATGTAAGCCCGCAGATCATATGTATCTAATACAAATGATATTTTAAGCTTAGATAGGGCACTATTTTGCATGTGATGCAAAATGAGTTAAATGTGTCTTGAATTGTTTAAGACCATATTTAATAAAATAAATGCGTTGAAAAGGTTATCTGGATGACGGGATCGTCCCGCTCTAAACAAAGGTTCATACCGCGTCAAAAACGGAGTCCAAATGCATAAGTTAGAGCCAACACAAGTCAGCCCATACTGTTGGGCTGAACCCAGCGAAAATGGAGGCCCACCAAGCCCGAATTTTTATGGGTAGGGTTTTTGAAACCCGGGGTTTTTTTGACGGCTGGATTTTCCATCTTTGTATGGTTTTTGGCTAACTTTGAGACGACGTTTGAGGGGTCAAACGACGTCGGATTGACTCGTCGTTTTTTCCTACGCGTCACCGTTCAACCCTCTTCGATTTGATAGGTTGTATCAAAATTAAAGCTCAATGGTGAGGGAGTTAAAATTCATGGAAGTTTGGCCTTTATGAAAGGCAAACTAACTTGAATTATTAAACTCTAAAAACATAGTCCCACATCGGAAGTGGAGTAAAGGGGAGGGGTTAGCCACCTATATAAATAGGGGCCTACCCCCCTCCTCTAAACTTGTCCCAAGCTCTAGATCTGAGCAGCTCCCAAAAATGTTGGAGCACGCTTGGATATAAGCTTAAATTAATATTCTCTTCTCCCTAATTTTCTGCCTTGCTCCTGACTCTAGCAAAGCCACGAAGGAGTTTGGATCCGATCCGGAGTCTTGGCGAATGTTCACATTCAGGTGAAACTTTCTTCAGCGTGTGGTTGGCTCGGCAACAAGGGGATTGCTCGCCTCGGGACGCGGAGTGGTTCGACGCGGGAGGGAAGCGGCTTGGAGAACGGTGCGGTACACCTTGCCTGTACCAAGGCAAGGTTCCGGGTATGTGATTTAGAAGCTTTATTTTAATTATGTCGCAGTAGTTTAGATCCTTCTTGGGGTGGTCAGATCCACCTCAAGTTGGCATAGATCCTGGCTCAGGGTCTTGATTTTCCTTAGGGCTTCATTAAAAGGTTTAATGATTTTCTTCCGTTGTGCTTTCTTTTGCCTATATTGTTCGTCCGACTTAGAACGGACATAGAGATTTGTGCCATGAGGGTCCATCAAAACCCAACAGTGCCTAGTTATATAGTAATGTGGTATATTTGAGTACTAGTGTGAAGTATGTTTTCATTGCTATATGCTTGTGTGAGTGGCCTTTTGCTATTATTTGGGGGGGGGGTGTGTTTAGTAATGGGGTGTTGGTTTAGTAATGGGTTATTAGTAATTAGCTAAGGGGTTGTGTGTTGAGAAGAGGGGTGTGCATAAGTGAAGATACTTTTCTTACATGAGAAGATAAAGGATTAAAGAAAATGGAAAACTGAGAAAAAGAGAAGAAAAGACAAATGGGAGAAGAGTTGAGAAGAAAAGAGAAGTGTGTGGAAGATCCACTTCTTAATTAAACCCAACCTCTCTCTTTCATTTCTCATTTCTCCCTCACTCATTTCATTTTCGTGCACCCCTCTCCTCCCTCTCCCTTGCTCTCATTTTTCCACCAAAATTTCATATTTTCATCTCCCTTTGGAACCCTAGTTTGGTTGCTTGAAGAAGGATGTTTTCAAGGAGTTCTAGGAGCAAGAAGGAGCTTGAAGAAGGAGGAGTCAGAGGGATTTGGGCTACCCTCTTGTCTCTCATCACCTCTAAGGTAGGATTCCATCTCCACCTAGTGTCCTTGCTTGAAGACAGAGGTTGGGTTTAATTAAGAAGGGTTATCAGTAATGATGCCATGATTACTCCGATATCTTAATCCATGTTTAATGATGTATGGTTGCTCCTTTGGTGTTGCTGGAAATTGAGACAGAATGTCATGCTCATTGTTTAGTTTAAATCTCCTAATCTATAGCTGTTATGTCACGCCCCGCTTCCCAAAAATATGGAGGCGAAGCGTGAGAAGGTCCGCTCAGACTTGAAGCTACAAAGCCGCAAGTCCGATAAGCGTCAATTACTTTAAAACTGCAGGTCCTTGCAACGCGAAACGAAACAAAAATAATAATAACGAAAGAGACAAAAGAAACATCTCAAAATATCCATAATAATAAATCTCAACAACGCAGAAAAGCCACCAGGCTACAAATAAAAGAGTCTAGAGGCCCAAACATGGCCAACAAAAGTACAAAGTACAAACGACGGTGCTACGCACCAAAAACTAACAAAAGGCTTAAAACAAAATAAAGCTCAACAAAGACTCAAAGCATGGGTCACCGGTGTCCACCAAAATCCTCCTGGGCAATCATGGATTCAGACTCAGCGTCAGCAACACATCACGTACTCAGCAACGTCTGTCTCTGGCTCAGGGTCTAACATGTGACACCCAAAAGAGCAAGGGGCACATGTCAGCAAGTCTACAAGAGACTTGTGCAAGTGAAACTGAAAGTACAAGTAAGAGCAACCTAGCAGTTCTAGTATGAATGCGATGACATGGCAGTTTAAAGTATGAGTGCAACAGGTAAAGTAAAGTAAAGTACAGTACGAGCATGGCATGGCATTCACAAGACAAGTACAAGACAAGAAAAGTAAGCACCTCGTGCACAGAGTTCACGCCTTACAGCTAAAGAGGCTGTACGGGCACACTTTTACGCTGAGTGGTCGCTCAACCCTACCCCTCCACGTGTGTCGAGCCAGGGCCTTACCCCCGAACGGTAATGCTCGCTTCTGGATCACGAGCCAGGAAGTGTCTTTAACAAGTATGGCATAGGGGTGCACCTAGCCCGGGACAAGCAAGTACAAGTATGTAGCGTGTGCTACGAATGCAACATTCAATGCATGGATGACATGACATGGCAGTTAAAGTAAAGCGTACAGGTAAGGAAAGTAAACGTGACATTTTAGCATGCATGAACAACAATTTTAAGGGGTTGGATCTAGCTTCGTTGTCAAGCTAGATCATTTAGGTGACGGATCTAGTTTCGTTGTCAAACTAGATCAAGTAGGCGCCTAGCCAGCTATCATTTCACTGACTAGTCTCTTTTACGCTAAAAACAAGTAAGTGGCCTAAAAACATGGCCCTACACAAGAGTTGGCAAGTTTCACTTGCCTGCAATTATCACGTCAAGAAAACACCGTCCAACGAGTCCAAAGTCACGATTCCTACGTGCACAAGTCCACCGGCCTACATCCGTTTTATTAATCTTGATTAGTGATTTCTAAAACATTTAAAATACTTTAAAATACTGATTTTTAGTCTTTATTAGCATGCAATTGGGTTGGGGGTCCTAGGGGTGCAAAACGTTACCTCAACACGACGCGAAAGCTACACCGGCGTCGGGTAGCGACGCCGGGGGTTGGAATAATAGAACGCGCTCCAAGTCCTGATTCCAATATAGTTTCCTTGCTGGAAGGTTCAGAGCATCAACCCGGGTGACGATTCCAGATTCCAAAGCTCGCACGTGCGACGACGGGCTACGACGTGCGACGACGTCGTACGCGACGAATCCTCGAAGAGCAAGCACCTTGGTGGGGCCCACAGTACTCCTTGGGGCCTTTGGGGGACCCACAATAACTCTGGAGAACTTGGGGGGCCCACGGTGGCAAGCGGTGCGACGGATGCGGGGTTGCGACGAGTGGCCGTCGGTCGTACACAGCCAATGCGGGGGCTTGGCTCGGTCAGACACGGGGGCGGCGCTGTTGCAACGTTGGGGGTCGGTCGCAGCAGCGGGGGCGGTCGTTTCCTTCGGTCAGACCGATGGAGATCCTCGGTCGTTCGCTTGGAAGCGGGCGGGACAGCGTTGCAACGCTGCAGCGCTCGGGCGCTCGGTCACAGCGGGCGGGGCCTTCGGTCGGGCACGGAGCGGAGCGGGGCGACAGAGCGGCACGGCAGCGGGTCGGTGCGGTGCGGATGGTCGGGCGGGTCTCTCGGTCTGACCGAGAGGCCCTATCGGTCAAGCGGGGGAGCGGGCGGGGTTGGTGCTGTGGTGCGGAGCGACGAGAATGCGGGCGGGGCGGCCGGTCAGAGCGGGTGGATGCGGGGGATTTCCTCGGTCGTGCGGGGTGCTGAACGTCGCAACGTTGCGACGATTCGTCGCAACGTCCAAAATGAGTTTGGAAGAGACTAGGGCTAATTTCTTTGGAAAATAGGACTGGCTAGGGGTTGCTTATATAGTATAGGTGGGTTGACTTGGTCTAGGGCTAAATCTAATAGGATTAGAATTCAAAAAGATTTGAAATTTGAATTTAAACTTCTCCAACCCATTCTAGGATTTGACCTGGTCCAAATGAGCTGGAAATTGGCTCAAAAATTCTTTAAAACGTTTAAAACTCAAATAAATTTTATTTGGCCGAAATTAATTTAAAAATAAATTATTAAAAATATTATAAAACTTGTAAAAATTATAAAAGTGGTCAAATGAACTCCAAAAATTATAAAATAAATATCGGGGTGATCGTGACGACGAATGTGAGCTAACTAAGAAGACGGATCTCAAATTCGACGTCGGAAGACGAAACTAAAAATAGAAACGTCTCCCGTCAAAAGTGAAAGTCGTCACGTCTCATCGAGTAAGTTTAAATTGTGGAAAAACGACTCGAGAAGTGTCGTTTCAAGATAGTGCCACTATTTAATACTCTCAGAGTCGTTCGCAGCGGCATATCACACAAAAGTGTTCACAAATAAATAAAGTCTAAAGCAAACACGTGCACGGCCAAAAGCACGTGCACGAACAACGTACGACGAAAAAGTGGTCGTTACATCCTCCCCACCTTAGAATAAAGTCCGTCCTCGGACTTTCTAATATAGCTAGTCGCTCTAGTAACTACCCCAAATCAAGTCACATTATATTTCAAACCAAGTATAGTCATTACCAATGCTCATATATGCACTAGGTAGTCAAACATTATTACTACCAACACGTATATATATATATACACATTCACGTACGTATACACTTATACCTATTATAGTCAGTCAGACTCATACACGTATTTCAATCATATATATAAGCATGCATCCCTTATATAGCTACTACCTACCTAATCACAAAACAATATTTCAGATACTTATATAATGATAGTTTCACGCTTAGCCATTACAATCATCGCTCTTCCTCTATGTAGCTACCTATGCACAACCATCAAGGGTACACTACCCTCTAATATTCATCCAATACCAAACATCTCAGCACATATAGTCACACCAGACCATTATTAAATCAAGTTCACTATATCTAATATACATTCACCACTACTATAATTTCACAATATATAGTCATTCAATACATGCAAATAGTTCACCATATATTCACATCACGTACGGTCCTATAACTATATTTACGGCACGCCACATATACCATAGTCATCATTACCTATAACTAAGCACATACTTACCCGTGCATGGTGCACACCCATACACGCTAACATTTCATTTACATACACCAATCATGCCATTGTATAACTAGCACACATACACACCTAGTTTTAGCTAGCGCACAAGCAAGTCCTTAGTAATTAGCTATACCACAAGACCAACACCTATAACTATATACTGGCGTAGCGACCCACAATCATGTGCGTAGCACAACCAGGCACAAACACTCCTATCACTATACATACATCAAGCATTGCTATATTCAAACTACAACATACATTCAATATACTTAGAGTATACTCACTCAAGCTTGAGTGAGACTCAATACACATATCAGAATATCCCATATACGTAGCATGACATTCATACATACACCAATACCACTCTAATATTTATATATATGTCTACCAATATAACCATATACATTCCATAGATCAATCACACTTAATATTTAGTCCGGTAATACTTACATAGTTCAATCATTTTATACACCATAATAATAGTAATACAGACATCAGCACACATATATTTATAATACCCACCCTAGCACAAACATAGCTTTACCAATCATTTTATTTCAACCATTATAAGTATCTCTAACTAATACACTCCATTAGATATTTCAACGCTAGCTCTGATATACACCGGCATCCCTAGTATAGTATAGCTATCCACACAAAAATCTATAATTACTAACGCACAACAACTTCATACTATCACGAATAACTCCGAGTATATATATATATATACCACACAATAGGCAAGCACCAATATACTATGGGAATTCTCATTCAAGCTCACGTACCCAGCTTAGGCACGTGCACTACGACACCTCACAGGGGTCCAAGGGCCTACTAAAAACTTAGGGTGGACATAGGCATTGACGGGCACTAAAGCCTAAACAACTTAGAGAGAGGTCAAGGTCAAAGTGTGACGAGGGAAGGATCGGTAAGCACGAGTTCGGATAGGACGAATACAAGGAGACGGCTTGGTTAGACGAAACATTGACTCATTGGTGATGTTTAGGTTGAGGGAAAAGGGGATGTGGAGATGCTTAAATAGGATACAGAAAAGCAAGTAGGGTGAATAGCATAAGCTAAAATACGCAAGATTGAAAACGGTTGTACTTTAAAATCCTCATCTGAGAAGAAATGTTTGGGGATCGATAAAACGAGTTGTTCAAAATAAATCTGAGTCGAATATTTAAAATAATAGAAAATGGCCTATTGGTTTTAAAAATCATTTTAAAAGGAAGTAAAATCATTTACACGAATATTAAGGACATGGTTTGGAAAATCTATAAGTCAGTAATTTAATATAATATGTTGTCAAAAGTTTTGGAAGGTCGAGAATGAAATCAAGTAACGGAAGAATTTAAACTCATATTAAATGCTTTCTAAACTTTTAGGCTATGGAAGATTTAAAATAATCAATTTTGAAACTTCTTTAGAAAACCATGGTTTGCCAAAAATGAGAAACTGATTTACAAAAGGTTCTTAATATACGAGCACAACAAGTCTGACAAGGATATAAAAATAATTGAAATTCAATTTGGTTTAGAAGTTTCTTCTAAAAGCGTGTATGGTGAGCGGAAAGAAAATAGTAGTATCTTAGCATAAGAATTATCAGGATTGAATAGCAAATCTTTAAAATCAAATCAGGGAGGGTCTAAATCAGGAAGTGGTTATGAAAATAGTACTTTTGCAAAAGTCTGAAGTAGCGAAAACGACGAGTCAAAAACCAACTTGCTGAAATCTGAAATTCCATGTGACTTGGAAAGTATATTAAAAGTAAACACGAAGTATTATTCAAATGGCATAAATAAGAGGGAAAATTATAAATCGAACTGAGCAAAATAAAAGTACGGTTCAGAATAAAACTTAATATATGAAAAGACGACATGAGTACGAAAACATAAGCTAGGAAAAATATTATCAGCTAGAGTTCAAAATTCCGACAAACGTTTTAAAAATTTAAATCAACGAAGTAGTATGGGAAAGAGGAACTCGAAGAATACTTTCAGAAGATTCAGGTTTGTAACGGAGAGGGTCGAAAATTGACGACGATTGTCATGAGGCGATCTCGTGAATCGAGGGAAGGAAATTGGTCAGATGATCAAAACATTCATACGCCTAGGATATGAATCAGAAGAGGCTACGGGGAAACTCCTACGGTCGACCAACTAAAGATTAGGAACTAGGCGCTAAGACTTCTAAAGGTTAGACGGTGAAGAAATGCGTTCAGCTTGGTCCGAAATCGATGAACCCAAGAGCGAACGACTAAAGGAAATTCTAGAAGTCTAATATGGTCAGGGGTAGACATGAACCACTAAGGTAACTCCTACGACGATTAAATCAATTGCCAGAAAGGGGGTCTAACTATCAATCAGAGGCCTCTAACTAGCAAGCACAGACATCTAACTAAGTCTTCTCATCACCTAGTGTCCTAAAAACGACTAAACTCAGGGCTTCTGATTCGGATGTTGCAATTTATTTAATGGACATTCCGTTATTATCGTTGTTCCGTTAATTCGCAATTGCAAGATTGGACCTGCATGGGCCACCAACAAAACCTGTCACGCCCCGCTTCCCAAAAATATGGAGGCGAAGCGTGAGAAGGTCCGCTCAGACTTGAAGCTACAAAGCCGCAAGTCCGATAAGCGTCAATTACTTTAAAACTGCAGGTCCTTGCAACGCGAAACGAAACAAAAATAATAATAACGAAAGAGACAAAAGAAACATCTCAAAATATCCATAATAATAAATCTCAACAACGCAGAAAAGCCACCAGGCTACAAATAAAAGAGTCTAGAGGCCCAAACATGGCCAACAAAAGTACAAAGTACAAACGACGGTGCTACGCACCAAAAACTAACAAAAAGTCTTAAAACAAAATAAAGCTCAACAAAGACTCAAAGCATGGGTCACCGGTGTCCACCAAAATCCTCCTGGGCAATCATGGATTCAGACTCAGCGTCAGCAACACATCACGTACTCAGCAACGTCTGTCTCTGGCTCAGGGTCTAACATGTGACACCCAAAAGAGCAAGGGGCACATGTCAGCAAGTCTACAAGAGACTTGTGCAAGTGAAACTGAAAGTACAAGTAAGAGCAACCTAGCAGTTCTAGTATGAATGCGATGACATGGCAGTTTAAAGTATGAGTGCAACAGGTAAAGTAAAGTAAAGTACAGTACGAGCATGGCATGGCATTCACAAGACAAGTACAAGACAAGAAAAGTAAGCACCTCGTGCACAGAGTTCACGCCTTACAGCTAAAGAGGCTGTACGGGCACACTTTTACGCTGAGTGGTCGCTCAACCCTACCCCTCCACGTGTGTCGAGCCAGGGCCTTACCCCCGAACGGTAATGCTCGCTTCTGGATCACGAGCCAGGAAGTGTCTTTAACAAGTATGGCATAGGGGTGCACCTAGCCCGGGACAAGCAAGTACAAGTATGTAGCGTGTGCTACGAATGCAACATTCAATGCATGGATGACATGACATGGCAGTTAAAGTAAAGCGTACAGGTAAGGAAAGTAAACGTGACATTTTAGCATGCATGAACAACAATTTTAAGGGGTTGGATCTAGCTTCGTTGTCAAGCTAGATCATTTAGGTGACGGATCTAGTTTCGTTGTCAAACTAGATCAAGTAGGCGCCTAGCCAGCTATCATTTCACTGACTAGTCTCTTTTACGCTAAAAACAAGTAAGTGGCCTAAAAACATGGCCCTACACAAGAGTTGGCAAGTTTCACTTGCCTGCAATTATCACGTCAAGAAAACACCGTCCAACGAGTCCAAAGTCACGATTCCTACGTGCACAAGTCCACCGGCCTACATCCGTTTTATTAATCTTGATTAGTGATTTCTAAAACATTTAAAATACTTTAAAATACTGATTTTTAGTCTTTATTAGCATGCAATTGGGTTGGGGGTCCTAGGGGTGCAAAACGTTACCTCAACACGACGCGAAAGCTACACCGGCGTCGGGTAGCGACGCCGGGGGTTGGAATAATAGAACGCGCTCCAAGTCCTGATTCCAATATAGTTTCCTTGCTGGAAGGTTCAGAGCATCAACCCGGGCGACGATTCCAGATTCCAAAGCTCGCACGTGCGACGACGGGCTACGACGTGCGACGACGTCGTACGCGACGAATCCTCGAAGAGCAAGCACCTTGGTGGGGCCCACAGTACTCCTTGGGGCCTTTGGGGGACCCACAATAACTCTGGAGAACTTGGGGGGCCCACGGTGGCAAGCGGTGCGACGGATGCGGGGTTGCGACGAGTGGCCGTCGGTCGTACACAGCCAATGCGGGGGCTTGGCTCGGTCAGACACGGGGGCGGCGCTGTTGCAACGTTGGGGGTCGGTCGCAGCAGCGGGGGCGGTCGTTTCCTTCGGTCAGACCGATGGAGATCCTCGGTCGTTCGCTTGGAAGCGGGCGGGACAGCGTTGCAACGCTGCAGCGCTCGGGCGCTCGGTCACAGCGGGCGGGGCCTTCGGTCGGGCACGGAGCGGAGCGGGGCGACAGAGCGGCACGGCAGCGGGTCGGTGCGGTGCGGATGGTCGGGCGGGTCTCTCGGTCTGACCGAGAGGCCCTATCGGTCAAGCGGGGGAGCGGGCGGGGTTGGTGCTGTGGTGCGGAGCGACGAGAATGCGGGCGGGGCGGCCGGTCAGAGCGGGTGGATGCGGGGGATTTCCTCGGTCGTGCGGGGTGCTGAACGTCGCAACGTTGCGACGATTCGTCGCAACGTCCAAAATGAGTTTGGAAGAGACTAGGGCTAATTTCTTTGGAAAATAGGACTGGCTAGGGGTTGCTTATATAGTATAGGTGGGTTGACTTGGTCTAGGGCTAAATCTAATAGGATTAGAATTCAAAAAGATTTGAAATTTGAATTTAAACTTCTCCAACCCATTCTAGGATTTGACCTGGTCCAAATGAGCTGGAAATTGGCTCAAAAATTCTTTAAAACGTTTAAAACTCAAATAAATTTTATTTGGCCGAAATTAATTTAAAAATAAATTATTAAAAATATTATAAAACTTGTAAAAATTATAAAAGTGGTCAAATGAACTCCAAAAATTATAAAATAAATATCGGGGTGATCGTGACGACGAATGTGAGCTAACTAAGAAGACGGATCTCAAATTCGACGTCGGAAGACGAAACTAAAAATAGAAACGTCTCCCGTCAAAAGTGAAAGTCGTCACGTCTCATCGAGTAAGTTTAAATTGTGGAAAAACGACTCGAGAAGTGTCGTTTCAAGATAGTGCCACTATTTAATACTCTCAGAGTCGTTCGCAGCGGCATATCACACAAAAGTGTTCACAAACAAATAAAGTCTAAAGCAAACACGTGCACGGCCAAAAGCACGTGCACGAACAACGTACGACGAAAAAGTGGTCGTTACATGTTACGAGTCTGAAAATTTTATGGCTAACAGATTGGACTTTTATCTCCAACTTTCTTGTTGAGCACTTTTACTAATTCGAATTGGAATTAGGGGTAAACATTCTGTCTTTGCAATACGTCTGATTTTTATCCAGTTTGGACACAGTTTGGAAAAACAGGGATCAGTCATTATACACTCCATAAAAATTGGTGTTCTTGGTCTCGCTGAGAAGATAACAACTTTTTCTACAACTTTCGCTAGGACACATTTTCGAGATTCAAACTTTAACATGATAATCATCTATCTTTACAGCTCTGAACTCCTTCCAGAAAACTGTTTTGATAGACTTTTCCAATTAAATCAGTATGAATCAACCAATTAGTTTGGGTACATGAAATTTCATATGTGAGTCCATGACTATCATGTCTACAACTCTTAAGAGAAGAAAAATTGATGTTTAGTACAAATATTTGGAGCATTACGTCTATGTTTGGTACAGTCATGTTATTTCCAGAACTGGGTTGCGTGAAGGTGTTGTTTTGTCTTCGGTTATGGGTCTCCATGCTTTATGGCTTCAATATATGATTGTTACATGATTCATCAGAAGTTTATTTGGTCACCTCATATTTCATTAAGTTTTTTATTTTCACTTATGTCCAATGTCTAAGTGAATTTATTGTTGATAATAATGTTGGCCTTCAAGTGGTATTGATGTTGGAAAAAGAAAGTAAGTTTGGGTATGATCATACTAGGGACCCAGGGGAGGGCACCGGCTTGGATGGTTGGGCCGCGGTAGGAGGCGGAGGAAACACCGTTGGTCGCTTCTCGATCCATGGGTGGCTCCCCATGATATCGAAGTAGTCACGATACACTTGCACGCCGGCTTATTCATGGGATCCCATTGCATTACACTGCATTGCATCTCATAGCAATTGCATTGTGTTTCATATGCATCATGGCATCATTGAGCATTATGTGTGACTTGTGGTTACAGATATGATTGTTACCTTAAATGTATGATTGTTGACATGAATGCATGAGTTGCTTGAAATGGTTGTATGTAGGAAAAATGAGATGGTTTGCTTTCATTTGTGGAGCTTAAGTAAGTGGAAATGTGATGGATGGTTTTGTTATTATTGCCTTAATTATGATGGCACCATGGAATTGAGGTTGGAAATTCTATTTGATGTTGTGAGAAATGAATAGGTGAGATGGGTTCCATGTTACTAGTTTCTATTGTTTTACTATTAACAATTAGTTGCTCATTATAAATGTTGTACTTGTTATTTGTTGCTTCTTGTACATCTAGTATGTACACCTAGCATGTTGCTCGTGCACGCTTCCACATGTTCATAACTATAGTTGTTACTTTCTTTATTGAGTAGATGTTTATGCCATGTCATACACTCTGCCTGCTCACGTGCACCATTTACACACTTTCAGTCTTCCTGACGTACCATACGTGCGTGTATATGTAATTGCATCAGGTTAGGGGCTAGTTGGAGGTGGTATTTCCTACTGGGTCATGCATTGACGTGCCCCACAGTTGTTTTCAGGTGTTGGTGTTTGGAGGTGGTAGATGGAGCTGTAGGTTGAGTTGAGAGTCCAGTTATTAGTTGGGGGATGAGAGGAGAGAGATCATGTACTTTTGGGGTTTCTTTTAGTTTTGAGGGTTGATGTATAAATGATGTTGTATATGGATGTTGATGACATATTAAAGGCAGTGTTTCTTCTCTTTGTCTCAGTGTTGTTTCTGTGTTCCTTGGTTCCCTCTGTGTTCTTTCTGTGTTTATGTTGGTTGTTTGGTTGTGCTTTGGAAACATTACAGGTACTATCCTAGCAGTGCGCAGTGACCTATCGGTTTCTTTGTAGGTTTTCTTTTCTTCATTCGTAACACTCGCTGCTTTGGGATAACCTGGAACGGATTCGTACTTCTCGGATATCCGGGGGAGCGGGGCGTTACAACAATTTGCAGTAAAGTAATTGCTCCTGGCAAGTTACCTGCATTGCAAAAAGAAATTGTTGTCATATTGTGTGTGCTTGAGATGTATTTACCACCACACTTCTTTGACATAATGGTTCATCTGACTGTTCACCTGATTAGAGAGACACAATTGTATGGGCCAGCCTATTTGAGATAGATGTACCCGATCGAGCGCTATATAAAGATATTAAAAGAGTATGTGAAAAACCGTAGTCGTCTAGAAGGTTGTATGGTTGAGCGATACATAATTGAAGAAGATGTTGAATTTTGTACCGAGTATCTAAGTAATGTTGCTTCCATATGGCTTCCAAGGTCTCGTCACACAGGAAGACAACAGAGGAAGGGATTAAGGGAGGTGATGTAGAACTCATATCAACGACAGTGTAGGAGCAAGCACATTTATATGTTCTGCACAATGACGTTGAAGTTGAGTCGTATGCTGAAAGACACAAGGAACAACTTTGAAATTCAAACCCAAATAGGAATGAGAATTGGATAACCAGAGAACACAATCGGTCTTTTATAACATGGCTGAAAGAACAAGTCTTTGGAGAGTTGGCTATAAATAGAGCTTCAATTTCAGATAGATTGAGATGGTTAGCAAATGGTCCAAGTGTACACGTTTTTTCTCACACTGGTTACCTTATTAACGGGCATACATTCTACACTAAATATCATGATGATCAAAGTACAATGCAAAATAGTGGTGTGACTCTTGTAGCTGAATCTATGTACATCTTAAGTGCAAAAGACAGAAATCCCATTTATGCAAATATGTCATAAATTGGTGTTATTGAACTCATAAGGGAGTTGGATTATACTATGTTTCGATTGGTCGTGTTTGGTTGTAAGTGGGCAGACAACAATAATGGGGTTCAAATTGATGAGTTAGGGTTCATGCGAGTGGATCTCAATAGGGAGGGGTATAAGGACGAGCCTTTTATTTTAGCATCGCAAGCTCAACAAGTATTCAATGCCACAGATCCCACTGATGTGAAGTGGTCCATTGTGTTGTTGAATACCAAATTAAATGACTTTCGTAGTCAAGGACATGAAGATATCAATACTTAGGGTGATCCTTTCTTAAGGACATCACAATCACTTGATATTGATCCTATTGTAGATGATGGTTTCTATATGAGAGATGATCATGATGAGCGGATTTGGGTCAATCATGTCATGAAGGGACAAACAAGTGTTAATCCAACAAGGAAAAGGAAAAGATTAACCTAATTAAGTTCATACGATTTTTTTGGTGAGTGGTATTATGTATAGTGATCTTAATTCATTTTTTTCCATCTTTTCTTGTGAACTAACAATTTACTGTTGTTTTATTTTGTTATAGATAAACGTCATCTAGTGATGACAATGTGTTCCCCTTGATGGTGGTGCTCCTAATATTCAGGAAAATGTTATTAAACGTCGAGTGGCCGCTATGGATGGAGTTATTCGTGCACGAAGTAAGGTGATATCATTTAAGGTATTATACTTACAAAAATTTATTCTTTAATCATATTAATTTTCATCAACGTATATTCTTTTTCTTATTCTATCATTGTTATTAGGTTGGATGGAATGAGGGGGGTCAACCAACTGATCCTAATAGTGTTACATTTGTGAGTTATATTGGGGCCATTACCCGACAGATGGTGCCAATAACATGTGATAACTGGAAATACATTTATGAGTTATTTTTGCAAGTGTAAGTGGTTAATGAAAAGAATCTGAAGAGCATTTTTAGGCGTTTAGTGCCCTATTCTATTAGTAATGACCAAGGAGTTTATGGATAATAAATTACATGCTTAGTGAATTGTTTAGTTAATAAATTACATGCTTAGTATTTTTGTTGCATGTGTTGTGTTCATAGGCACCACCAGCATGGGAGGTGGGAAGCAAGAATAGGGAGGGTGGCAGGGAACAAGGATTTGTATCTTGGAACATTCAGTGAGTGCTTCACGATTATCACATGCATATTGTATTTATATTATGTTTTGCATTTTGTTCAATTGCCTTGATTATTTGGTTTTATGATGCTTTGCTTTAAATATAACAGGAACTATATTAAGGCGAACTTGATAATTCTGATGTGTTTCAGTCCATTTATTAAAAAAAGTGTAAAGTGTTGGATGTTCCAAATAATGAGGCAGTGCTGACAATGTTATTGTTCAGTGTATGTTGGTTGTACTTCTACATATTTGTACGTGCACACACACTCTCACTGTCTGTCCTATGATATTCGCATATGCATACGTGCACACACAATCTATGTCGAACCATGAGGCCAACCTCCCTCCAATTCAAAGGTTTATTACAGTTAGAAGAAAGCAAGATCTTAGGGTCAAATTTAGGTCGTGCTTAGGCAAAATTTGGCAGTGTCGTGCTCATTAAAAAAATGACACTCTTTCTGGGCTTGTTAAACATACAAGTATTGGCAGTTTCATGCTCATTAATTCAAGGACCGGTTCTCAAGCATTGTGATTTACCAAGTCTGCAGCGATATCTAATACTAACAGGCTGTTAGTTTTATTAATTTTCCATAATGATAACTATCAGTCCAGCCTGCCTGTCAAATTTAATCAACTTGCGTGTTCTCTTGGCTTTAAGATATCTGATACTAGAACTTCATTTGAAGTCAATTGACTGCCAGACAGAATTGAAGGTATAGTTTGTTCACCTGGGACCAATGGCTCAATATGTATCCATGAAGATGTATTGTTAGGATAAATCCAGGATATCTATTGGACTTGCTTCACTGTATGCAAAGGTATGGCGTTTAGAATTTCCAGGTGAATTTAGTTGAGAGTGGAACCTGCCCATGCATACAATCACCCAGGTATACTAATATATGATGCTCTTCTAGAAATTGGATATTGACCAGATAAAATTATTGAATCTTTTTACCTCCGTTACCCATATATGCATTTAACTTTTATTACATAGATCCCTCATGTCGATAAAGTAAACCAAAAACATTCAGAAAAGTTCTTTAAATTTCTGTTGTAGGCCAATGTTGATGGGCTCTGGTCGCTTCCCACCACCGCCCTAAGATATTCGATGTATTTTAGGGATATTGCGTGTCCGCATGCACGCACAATGTCTCAGTTTTCATCCTAAGTTTGCATCATCGCATGCGCACAAGTATTATATCATAGTTCATGTTCAGCAACACAAACACACGTCAGTATTCATAGTAGTTCACACCACCATTTTCTTATGTATTCTGTATTTTGTATGTGCTTTTTGCATCATCAATCTTCATGTAATCACATTGTCAATACAAGCCAGCTTAGTCCCAAAACTACCAATATATATATATGAAATCTGCTAGATTTCTGTTGAGATTTCCTTCTTCGGCCCTATTCAACATAGTTACTCTTTTTGTAAACCAATCATTCCAGTGTTTCACATGCTTACTAGCATTATCACAGGATACATACGAAGAAATAGATCTCATCTCCAAGGGGGGCAATTATGGATGGCGTGTCTACGAAGGCCCTCTCGTCTACCACCTGCCTTCGACTCCTGGGGGAAATACATCCGCTGCCTCCATCAACGCCATTTTCCCAGTCCTGGGATACACTCACGCTCAATTGAAAAACAGTGTCAGATCAGCTTCCATCATCGGTGGTTATGTCTATAGGTCGACGAAAGACACATGCATGTTTCGAAAGTGAGATATATCTCGACGTCTTCCCATATGCATTTTCCCCGTCAGTCGTCTGAATCAATAACTCTGATTGGTTTCAGGTACTTGTATGTTGTTGATCTTTATGCTGGAGCGATGTGGGCAGGCCAAGAGAGCCCGGAGAACAGTAGAAACTACACGAGCAGGCTGATTCCTTTTAATTGTTCAAATACGTCCCCAATGCCTTGTGAGACTGTTGCTAGCAACCCTCTCCCATCCCTGGGCTACATATACTCATTTTCCGAATATAATAACAAAGATGTCTTCATTCTGACCAGCAAAGGTGTGTATCGAGTAGTTCCACCGAGTCGTTGCAATTACAGTTGCCCGAAGGAACGCATAACCAACGACAGCAGCTCGACGCCAGTCCCTTCGTCGTCTGTGATGGAATTGGTGACCCTGAAGACGAAGCTCAGCCTCTTGTTTGTGCTTCTTTTCTTTGTTCTGGTTAAATTTTGAAGTTTTGGCCTGTCAGTAGAGAGAGATGGCATGGGTATGTATTGATGGCTGTATCGATATGGGGATGTTTCTGTTGATGGTCTATTGTTTCTGAAAGCGAGCTTAGCTAACAGAGATTTAGCTTCTGTTGCTAGAGACGTTGTTGTTGTATTTGTACTACGAATACGTGTATAATAAAGTACCATGTGGTTGTTAAGTTCATTAACATGATTGCAGTACCATCTAAAATCTCACACTCTTTAGTTTTGATACATTTACACTGCTAATGGCAAGCCCATTGCAGCTACACATTATGGTGATGTGATCCATACTTCCATCGTTCAAAATGATTCCTCATGGGGTTTTAAACCCACGATTATGGTCCATCATAGACAGCGCTTGTACTAAAGAAGCAGTCTATTGTGACCTTTGGCAGCGCTTGTACTAAACAAGCGATATTGCTTGTTTAGTACACGCGCTGTCTATGGTGGACCTTTAACAGCGCTTGTACTAAAGAAGCGCTGTCTATTGGGACCTTTGACAGTGCTTGTACTAAACAAGCGATGTCAAAGGTCCCAGATAGAAAACACTTTTTAGTACAAGCGTTGACTATGGTGGACCTTTAACAGCGCTTGTACTAAAGAATCATTGTCTATTGGGACCTTTGACACTGCTTGTACTAAACAAGCGATGTCTAAGGTCTCAGATAGACAATGCTTTTTAGTACAAGCGCTGTCTATGGTGGACCTTTAACAGCGCTTATACCAAAAACGCTGTCTATTGGGACCTTTGACAGTGCTTGTAAAGCGCTATTAAAACCATCCACCCTTTAGCAGCGGCGACATAGACAGCACACAGAAGCGCTATTAAAGACCTTATTTAAGCGCTATGAAAGGTCCCGTTTATAGTAGTGAATAGTGATATTTAACTTCTAATCAGCAAGCAAGCATAGATATAGATTCAGCAGTTGTGCAGAACAGTCCTTGTAGATTACATATTTGCGCAGCAAACTTCAGAGGAGTATAACTTTTGATCCAGGCATCGGATTGACGAGCCGTTTGTGGCCACGCAACCATGATCTCACAGACTACATCTCGGTGATATCTTCTAGATTTTTTACTTCAACATTATATCAGTTCAAATCTATTTTTGTGAGATTGTGTTGTGAATAGTTTTACTCAAAAGCTATCTTCGTGCTTAAACTTTTGAACATTATCTTGTACGGTGAGATCATTACCAGAAGTGTGATCAGAGTTATTTTTGCTTTTGGTTATAAAAGAGGGTGAAATCCTCATAGGTTTTGGGGTCGGAGTAGATGCATGCAGCCTAGGCAGGGAGCCACTACGTTAAGCACATATGTGCTTGCATCTCTGATCTCTGATTGTGTGGTTTGCTTTATTTCGCTGTGCTAAAATTTTTAATTTTTGACTTACCTCCTATTCATCCCCCCTCTAGAGTGGTTTTCAAGGATAACATTTTGCATTGGGAATCCTACACTTCTCTTAATTTCAATTATTACAAAGAGTTAATTGAAATTTACACATAGGCCCCTCAATTATTCAATATTTATATTTTTACCCCTGGATCATACCTGTCATGGGTGTACCCAAACCCAACAGAATTTTTAAAGTACTGTTGGGCAACTTATTTTTGTAACCCTTCAAAACCTCATTCAAATCTCTTTAAAGTGATTCAAATTTTGGAACTTCTTTTTTCCCTCATTTAATATCTTTATACTAATTCAAATGTTGTATATCCTAATATTCTTATTTAATATCTTTAAGATAATTTAAATCATGTCATGATAATCCAAATTTTGTAACTCCTGAAAATCACATTTAATCGCATGCTCTCTCTTTAATATATATACCAGTTACTTTTTAATTTTCAACTCGTGGATTATGTAAGCCTAGTCTATAAATACTTTTAGGTGGGAAAAAAGATGGAAGGATAAAAATATTCTCATTTAAATTCTTTAAAAATACTTTCATCTTTCGCTTAATCGTGATCATCATGTATCGTGCCTTTCTAAGTTTTGATCTTGAGATATGTTGATATTGACTCAGAGTCCAACCTCAAATTTTACCATGCTGAACAATGAGGAGTTGTTACATCCCGCGTAAAGTTGATTTGTTACAACCTAACACAGAAGGGTAATCGCCTCTCAAGGGAAGAGCTTTAGCTCGCCTTGACATTGATGCATGTATTTTTTTCATTCATTTATATTTGGATTTTATTAATTATATATTGGTAAACTAGTCATAACCCGTACCCGTGGGCACGGTTCACTTAAGATTTTCTCCCGCGAAATTTTTGTTTCCAAAAAATTATTTTCACAGCCAAAATTTAAAAGAACAAATTAGCGTAAAAATATTTAGCTGCACGGGCACCTTCGACGCGGAATAACAAATTTGACACAGGCACATTCGATACGGAACAAAAAATTCGCCGTGGACGCCTTAGGCACGAAAAAACAAATTTGCGTAGAACAACAAATTGGGCACGGACGCCTTCGATGCAAAACAACAAATTAACGTAGAACAACAAATTCGGTGCGGATGCCTTCGATGCGAAACAACAAATTAGCGTAAAAATATTTAGCGCTCCGCGCGCAACAACAAATTAGCCTAAACAATTTTAATGGGGGCCTTTGGCGCGGAATAACAAATTAGCGTAAAAAAATTTTGTTTGTTGCAGGCGCATTTGGCGCGGAACAACAAATTAGCGTAAAAAAATTTAACAGACGCCTTCAACTCGGAACAACAAATTAGCATAGAACAACAAATTCGTTGTGGCCGTCTTTGACGCGGAACAACAAATTAGCGTAAAAACTTTTACGGGCGCCTTCGCGCCCTTGTCGCGTGGACGCCCTAACAATGACACCTAATAATGACGTCATGCAGGGCCTAGTGTGAGTTGAGTGTATTAATTAGGACGTTCTGTTATCCCATTTGTGAGTGTATTATTTTCTTCTCGGTGAAGTCAAATGCCCAGATAAATAATGATGATTTGAATAAACAATATATAATTTGTTTACGGGTGATTTTTCACCCGCAAATCGATAGTATGAAGGGTGCGGGGTCAACGCGGTCAAAGGGGACACGCGGGACCCCCGTGTTGTCGTGGTAGCCACGTGAGACGGATATGACCCGGGTGGTCGGTCGATGGCGCGTTCGCTTGAGCGGGAAGGCGCCGTTCCGATCTCCGGCGGGCCGAGGGGTAGCCTCGGCGGACGACAACTTCCATGATCGGTAGAAGGCAGGGTCGCTCGGTGAGGGGACGCGCGGATCTTCGCGTCGGCTAGCCAAGGGGTGGCCTCGGCAGAGCGACTATCTTCTGGGGGTGGAGTCGAACGGGCTCGGGGACGAGGGCGCTCAGCTCCGGCTGTGATGACGCTGAGGGGTAGCCTCAGCGCCGCAGGATCTCCTGGACCTGAATGGACGAAGGAGCTCGTCAGAGGGGTCGGACCTTGGTTCCGATCGAATCCCCTCCGATGCCAAAGTCAGATCTAGTCTGAGGGATACTCGGTGGGATCGGGCTCGGTTCACGGAGAGACCAAGCCCCGATCCTCGAGCCGAGCTATGGAGGAGAAACATATAAAGGCGGAAGAAGGTGTAAGATGGAGTTTGTGATACCTCCGTTGTAGATCGTGAAGATCCGGCCTCTTGGATGACGCCACCTCCTTCCCTCATATAGGCCCCTCCTCCTCATAATGTGCCATGATCTGATATCATGGCCGACATTCATGGGGACGTGCAAATGGGGGAAGTGTTAACCCCCACTAACTGCGCTCGTCTTTGATGAGGAAATGAGTGCCATGAAGGAGGCCATGATGGCTGGAGTGATGGACTTGGGCGGTTGCCATATTTGGCGGGCCATGAAGGCTGGAGAGTGATGGACTTGGGCGGTTGCCATATTTGGCAGGCCATGAAGGCTGGAGAGTGATGGCCATTAAGTCGGGCCATGGTGGCTAGAGAGTGATGGCCATTTAGGTCAGGCAATTAAGCTGAGCTATGATGGCTAGAGAGTGATGGCCATTTAGGTTGGGCAATTAAGCTGAGCCATTAAGCCGAGCCATGATGGCTAGAGAGTGATGGCCATTTAAGTTGGGCCATATTATCCTCCACTATTGATGTGGGCGGTCTTTTGGGCCTTCGCCTTTGGGCGGAGAAGTGCGGCCCGCCCGTGAGATCCCTGGGGCCGGGGCCCCAAGGCCGTAGCAGTCCGGTTGACCTGGCGTCGTTGACTTGGCTCTTCCGGGCCCGATCAAAATAGTCCTAACAATTGCCCCCATCTTCCAAGCTCTACCCTTGTTGAGGTGGAGATCGGGAGATGTAGTATAATGGGGAAGAAGTTGCTCTCTCTGCAAAACTTGGTCCGTCTTGTAAATTTGGATAGGGACGATAGATCGTCGGTCCGAGATTCATTCGGTTGCGAGGGGAGTCACCCCTCGACTTACGGCCGACGAAGGAATCTGGTCGGCCAGCTGGGGGAGCTGCACGCAGTCTTACGGCCGACCTCGTTCGTTCGGTGGTGGGGAGGTTGCTCGACTTACGGCCGACGAAGGAGTCTGGTCGACCCGCTGGGGGAGTTGCCCCCAGCCTTACGATCGATCTCATTCGTTCGGTGGCGAGGGGAGTTGCCCCTCGACTTATGGCCGACGAAGGAATCTGGTCGGCCAGCTGGGGGAGCTACCCACAGTCTTACGGTCGACCTCGTTCGTTCGATGGCGGGGAGGTTGCTCCTCGACTTACAGCCGACGAAGGAGTCTGCTCGACTCGCTGGGGGAGTTGCCCCAGCCTTACGATCGTTCTCATTCGTTCGGTGGTGAGGGGAGTTTCCCCTCGACTTACGGCCGACGAAGGAGTGCTCGGCCTGCTGGGGGTTGCCACCAGCCCTTCGGCCGATCTGTTCGTTCGGTTGCAAGGGGAGTCGCCCCTCGACTTACGGCCGACGTAGGAGTGATAGGCCTGCTGGGGGTTACCCACAGCCCTTCGGCCGACCCGTTCGTTCGGTTGTAAGGGGGGTCACCCCTTGACTTATGGCCGACGAAAGGGGTGAAGACTTTTGAAGATTCCATGATGGCGCTCAGCAACTACTTCGTCCAGATCGGGTGGATGCAGGAGCTGTTCGGCCAGCGGGGACCCCGCAGCCCGGTCGGAGGAGCGATCTGGATGCTCGAACTCGGACGGGGGTGCTTCGGCCAGATCGGCTCGTCCACGGTCGGAAGAGCCGTGAATGCTCGAACTCGGACGGTGGTGCTTCAGCCAGATCGGCTCTGACACGGACGGAGGAGCTGCTTGGTTGCTCGAACTCGGATGGTGGTGTTTCGGCCCGGCTTGCGAAGAGAGATCGGCATGGCTGGCAGCTTGTTTTTGAGCTCAGATTATACTGGATCGGACGGTTGTCTTGACTCGAGAACTGCCCTCAAAACTTGTGGTTTTGATTTGATCACTCTTCTTATTCTGTTAAAGAAAGATGTGTTTAGATGTTTGGAGAGATTGCGTCTTCGTCGATGGGGTCGTGGCCTTGAATGATGATCTATGAATCATCTTGGCTGAATCGAGGTTCGAGCTTACTCCTTGCCAGGGCACGGCTTACGCCTTGGTTGTTGCTTACCGAGGTCGATCAAAAACTGACGCGATTCAGTTGGACCGGAAGCTAGTTCACCGAATCTCGGCCGAAGCGAGGATAATCATCACCAGCGACCAAGGTGAAACCATAGGCGAAGACATCGTTTCTCTTGTCCCTCACCACCAGTTTGTACAGATGGTCAACAAAGTCATGGAGGCCTGAGCCGAGATGTATGAGGACCCCGGCTTCGCCTCTGTACGGAGCTCCGGGTAAAATAGCAGAACGAGCTCCGAGTAAGGGCGCGGCTCGGTGTTTCCAGTCATTTGATCATCGACAGACGAGCCAGACGGGGATCATATCTTCGAGTGGTAATTCTAGCTTTGCCGATGACGAGTCGACCCCCGACGTGGCTCTGGCAATGAGCTTCGAACTCAGTCGAGGTCCTGGCAGCGAGTTTGAGATCCCACAGGGCTCTGGTATCCGGTCTTGTACTGAGGGGTGTTGATTCATGTCTTCTTGCAGAAGCAGTCCATCACGGCGTACAAGTGGCTGTCGGGGAGGTCGAAGAGATTGTCGATGCTATCGTACACCTGTATGTCGCCATCCAAGTTCACCATCTTGCTGTACTTCACAAACTCCCAGATGCGAAGCTTGGAGTAGTTTGATGACGTAGTAGGCCATGGCGAACTGGGCCTGGCTCTCCGGTGGGTGCACGGGCTCTATCTCGTGGATGATGCACCCCAGAGACTCCAGGGTCCGACAGTAGCCCGCTGGGACGTCGGGAAGCACGGCGGCCACCAAGGGGTACGGCGTGCCCGTCCTTCTCAGCCCTTTTGTGAGCCCAACGACGCTCTTCCGGTAGTCGCCGTCGTTGGTGAGGAACGTGACGTAGGCCCGGCTCGACACGCCGTCCACCGGCTTGGTGGAACCCGGCAGAGGCGGTCAGAGCATTGGTGACGATCTATGGAGCCATGGGTATAGGCTTTGATTGATAACGGGCGGATAAATGGAGGTGAAATCTCGAGGACGATGATCAGAGTGGTGAGCATTTGCTAGCTTGACTCGTTGCTCGCAGACTTTGATTAGTGTCAGGCCTGGCACAGGTGGTGCTCGGTGAAGGCTTGCGGTAGCACGACATTGCTTGGATGTTCGACACAAAGCCTCGGATACTCGGTATGGGTGCCCGGCATGGGTGCTCGGAGGCGCTGGAACAGCTCCGCTACCGTTCTCATAGGATGTCTGATAGGGAACCCATAAGAGTGTCCGCCATCTGAAGTGCAAGAATCAACACTTGCGGACCCTTCATATAGGCACGGGGTGCTCGGCACGCTCCGCTAAGCTCTGCTCGGCAATAAACGTCCAGCTTGTTAGGAGGAACTCGACGTAGGTCGGTTTCCTCAGTTTGGAAGAGGGGTGCGCTCGGCCAGTGCGGATGTGACCTTGAGTCGAGCACTCCGTTCTCGTCTTCGACCTCCGAGAGCTTCGATTGGAGGTACCGATCTGAGAGGTGTTTCAGGCTTGGATGTCTACCGAGTTCATAACCAAAGATCGAACCTCCGAGAGACCCCTCAACATAAGTCAGGAGCTCGGTTGGATTGGCAGTGGCAACTTCACTCGAACTATAGCTCAGATGCTCAGAATTCGGGACCCCGAGTTGACATCGCCAGCAAGGAAAGGAAACCCGGCCCCGTGCTACCGTCGTAACTTAGATCCAAGCATTGGTAGCTCAGATCGGGGAGACTTCAAATCTCGCATTGCTCTCGACCACGGGAGACGCCATAGTCTCGCTTGAGCGTGAGCTGTCATTGCTCAAGCCTCGGATCTAAGCCTTCGGGTCTGAGCAACCGCCCCACACATCTTCTCCCCTTCCTTCGACGTCTGGATCTTCTCGGTCTTGGGTCGAAGCCGGGGGCTGTCCTCCTTGTAGCGATGGGTCCTCCGTACCCATGTTCGCCTCTGAAGCATGAACATCGGCTCGTCTTCCAAAATGGGCTCCAACGCCAAACCAGTTGGTCGAGCTCGTTCGACATGATCAAAAACTGAGAACACATAAACGAAGGAGTTGCGGTTACTAGGCAGCGGAAAGAAATCGAGGCAACAACAGGTTCAACATAATGGGACTAATGGAGGTTAGTTATTACCCTGCTTGGAGTGTCAATTTCTTTCGATGGAAGCGGGGAGTTCGAACTTTGTTGATCGAAGCCTGGAGCATCAATCTCCATCGATCAGTGCAAGGTCGCCCTAAGTTCTCGGTGGATCAATGCCGGAGAGCTTCGGATTTTGATGATCAAAGCTGGAGAGCTTCCTACAGACGACGCCAAATGTTTACGGGTGATTTTTCACCCGCAAATCGATAGTATGGAGGGTGCGGGGTCAACGCGGTCAAAGGGGACATGCGGGACCCCCCGTGTTGTCGTGGTAGCCACATGAGACGGATATGACCCGGGTGGTCGGTCGATGGCGCGTTCGCTTGAGCGGGAAGGCGCCGTTCCGATCTCCGGCGGGCCGAGGGGTAGCCTCGGTGGGACGAAAACTTCCATGATCGGTAGAAGGCGGGGTCGCTCGGTGAGGGGACGCGCGTATCTTCATGTCGGCTAGCCAAGGGGTGGCCTCGACAGAGCGACTATCTTCTGGTGGTGGAGTCGAACGGGCTCGGGGACGAGGTCGCTCGGCTCCGGTTATGATGATGCTGAGGGGTAGCCTCGGCGCCGCAGGATCTCCTGGACCTGAATGGACGAAGGAGCTCATCAGGGGGGGGGTCAGACCTTGGTTCCGACCGAATCCCATCCGATGCCAAAGTCAGATCTAGTCTGAGGGATGCTCGGTGGGATCGGGCTCGGTTCACGGAGAGACCAAGCCCCGATCCTCGATTCGAGCTATGGAGGAGAAACATGTAAAGGTGGAAGAAGGTGTAAGATGGAGTTTGTGATACCTCCGTTGTAGATCGTGAAGACCGGCCTCTTGGATGACGCCACCTCCTTCCCTCATATAGGCCCCTCCTCCTCATAATGTGCCATGATCTGATATCATGGCCGACATTCATGGGGACGTGCAAATGGGGGAAGTGTTAACCCCCACTAACTGCGCTCGTCTTTGATGAGGAAATGAGTGCCATGAAGGAGGCCATGATGGCTGGAGTGATGGACTTGGGCGGTTGCCATATTTGGCGGGCCATGAAGGCTGGAGAGTGATGGACTTGGGTGGTTGCCATATTTGGCAGGCCATGAAGGCTGGAGAGTGATGGCCATTAAGTCGGGCCATGATGGCTAGAGAGTGATGGCCATTTAGGTCGGGCAATTAAGCTGAGCCATGATGGCTAGAGAGTGATGGCCATTTAGGTCGGGCAATTAAGCTTAGCCATTAAGCCGAGCCATGATGGCTAGAGAGTGATGGCCATTTAAGTTGGGCCATAATATCCTCCACTATTGATGTGGGCGGTCTTTTGGGCCTTCGTCTTTGGGCAGAGAAGTGCGGCCCGCCCGTGAGATCCCTGGGGCCGGGACCCCAAGGCCGTAGCAGGCCGGTTGACCTGGCGTCGTTGACTTGGCTCTTCCGGGCCCGGTCAAAATAGTCCTAACATAATTCATTGATAATATAACTCCCATAATTTGTACAATGTTGACATATGCTACAATGAGCAACTTTGTATAATGACATTCAGGTTTATACAAAACACAATGTAGTTATGTGTGTTGTATTCACTGGAATATGCTGCATTCAAGATTCAAAATTTCAACCTCAACATTGCCAAAAATGAAAACATGCTACAAATTAACCAAGTTTAAGTTACCAAAAATTTGATTAATCACAAAATGTGTAACATCACTCATTTTGATGTCAGACATAGAACACAACAAACTGTTAAAAACATTATTTAAAAAGTAGTTGAATTTAGCAATAGGTTTAATAATTATTTTAAACATTGCTTAACCCCACATTATGCTTTCCTTGAATTTTACAGCGCAGTACAGAGCAGAACGACAAACAAAAATGAAAACACTTTCATGAAACTAACACCATAACAACTCCATGGCCATCATCATGTATTTCTTTTTTAAGCAAAGCATTTGCTGGGAAATGAATCAATCGTTTATACCATCAACGATGCAAGCGAGAGACCAGAACAGCTCTTGCAGCCTTGACAACATCGCCATATGATCTGCTCCACTTATCTCTACTGCTCTTGTTACAGGATAATTCTGAATCATGGAGTACTGATAGTCCTTGACAATCGCAGCATCCTCGCAGCAACTATATATAATCGAGACACCGAGCCATATCTGTCCTTGGAGAAGGCCGGTTGGCTCTCCAGGTCTTCGATAAACATCGAAGCAAATCTCGGTTTTCGTTTTCCTTTTGATGGGCCTGGAAGAGTGGGGACATGTCAAGTATCCGCCTGGGATCATGTCTTCTTAGGTAATGTTCTGGCTAACATGAGATTCTGCATCAAAGGGAGAGGACTTGCCTGGCAGAAATTAGTATTGTCAGACTTAGTATTGCCTGGCAGAAATTATGTTTGTTTAAGAATTATTCTTGTAAATTAGTATTGCCTGGCAGAAATGGATATCTTAGATCAAAGAACAAATAAATTATTTTTATTGTCTAAATTAGTATTGCTACACATATATTTCAAAATTATATAACATGAAAGGTTTATTTTTAATATTTCAAGTGATAGCGTCCACACTCCAGAAACTCTTTACAATATCCTAGTTCAAATACACACGTGCATGCATGCACACATGTGAATTAATTTATTAGGAATTAACTATCGATGAGGTCACCTGACAAACTCCATGTTTGCTTAAAATTTATTGAAAGTTTTGTGGAAATTGCATAAGCAACTGTTTCTTCTCTGTAGTTACATTTTCCTGTAAAGCATTGTATTTAAATTTTTGTACTTAGTCTTGTCAATCTAATTATTTCACATATGAGTAATACCTTTATCTACTTCATTTCAAAAGCAGGAGGGCACACCACCTAGCTTGTTCAAAACAGTTATTGCTGCTCGTCATCTTGAATTTTCAAGTATGAGGCAACAGGTAATTTCTTCCTAGATAAAAGATTTTTTATGGATGCTCATATGTCCATAGTTTGCACATCATATACTATTTATGTACTCACGTGCCCCCCAATAAACATTTTTCAAAACTCTGTAAACAGATGCATACCCAATGGATACCAAACCCGTGCACAGCTGCAAACCAAAAATGATTGTATACAATCTCGTGCACAGCTTGATCTTTCAGCCGAAAAATGTTCAATATGGGAATGAGCCTTTCTGATTGCACTATTACAAAGAACCCTTCTCCAGTTATCGACAGCTTACAAAATGATAGAGGAGGCCCCTTGAATCAACTAAAACAAAATTTGAGTTTTGCTGGCCTCTAGATGCATCTGTAAGCTGGACGCGTTATTACCGGTGACAAAATAATATCAATCAGGGAGGAATCAACCCTCATTTATGTATTATTTTCACTATGTTTTAGCAATTACTCAAGTTCAGGCAACGACATCCTCCAATAGTTCCAAGAGTTGAAATCCTCCTGCAAAGAATAAGATACACCATAAAACATCATCCCATTGCCAATAGATATTAATATACTGTAATCTTGATTAGGTCCAAGAGCTCATATGACAACCGAAAAGAGAAAAAATATGTGCATATCTCACGCTACCCATCTGAGCTATCACATGACGCCTGAAACAACAAATCATACACTGATGCTTCAATGTTCATAGTTCAATAGGGGAAGTGCACAGCTTGATTCTTTTGCAAAAATGTACAATAAGGGATTTAGGGGAAATACTGTGAAACAATAGGAGATCCGAAATTTTTGAAACAAAAAAAATGTGAAACACTAAAAGAAAAACACATAAAAGAAAAACACATACGGGCATCTTGATTTTTTTTAGGAATGGATAGAAGAAAAACACCCAATAAAAATTTTTCCTAATAAAAATGGATAAACTGTTCCTAATAAAATGTAAAAACATAAACTGTTCCTAAGACATACAGGTCAATGGATAAAACACCTAAATGATAAACTGTTCCTAAGAATGCCAAAGATCAGAATAAACTATTCCTAAGACTCCCAAATGAAGTTGCTTACAAACTTACTGAACAATAAAAATTGCAATGAATCATCAAAATTAAAACCTTTAAAAACAAAACCCAATCAATACAAAGTCGGCCTTAAAAACATAAATTTGGATATTAATGATAAGCATGTTCACATGCTGTAGGAAATAACTCTGAATCATGCCCAATCTCATCTGAATTGATCAACCTGAATTTGGACATGATCTCTTAGGAAATAAGTCCGAATCATGTTCAAAGTCCTCTTCTGGCATCTGGCTAGGGTTTCTTTTCTCTCTCATTTTCAAACTAATGCATCAACATGTTATGAGTTTGGTGTTATTCAGATGATTTGTATGTTTGAGCTAGGCATGTAAATTGATCAACCTGCATCCTAGGGATTGGTATAAGGTCTGAATCATGTCCAAATAACTCTGAATCATGTCCAAATAACTCTGAATTGATCAACCCAATTCTAATAATTCTAATAATAACTCTTCAAGCTTAACTTGAAGAGATCTTTATCTAATTCTGATCCAGATATATAGTAATCTAATGGATACAGCTGTAAACTTAATGGATGCCCAACCCATGCACATCTGCAAACCAAAAATGATTGTATAATGTGAAACATACGGGTGATTTGGAAAAATGCACGGTTTGAATTTTTTAGTAGAAAAAAGTTCAATAGGGGAATGCCCGAACTTGACTCTTTGTATACTGGAAACAAAGTTCATTGGAAACAATGTTCATTGCACAGCTTGACTCTTCAGAAATACTGTGAAACAATAGGATATAAACCGTAATTTTGAAATACTGTGAAATGAAACCGTGCAATGAACATGTATTTTCATTGCACATCTTGACTCTTCAGAAATACTGTGAAACAATAGGAGATGAACTGTTATCTTTTCACATTTGACATCCAAAATACTGTGAACAAACTAAATACTGTGAAATTGGAAACAAATACGGGTTATTGGCAAGAACAAACTTCAGAAAAACAGTAAAAGAAAACACAACACATACAGGCAACTTGATTTGTTTAGGAATGGATAGAAGGAAAACACCCAATAAAAATTAATGGATAAACTGTTCCTAAGAAAACAAAGATATCCCAAATGATATCCTAAATTTGTTCCTAATCGTGTACCTTGAAGATGCTCTTGAGGTTACCTGCGGCAACTCGACACCTTGCTGGCTGAGAACAAAGATCAAATCGACACTTGAGACAACTCGGAATGAGAGAACAAAGATCTTGAGACACTTGAGACAACTTGGAACAAAGATCTAGAAGATGGGGGCAATGGGAGATGAAGCGGATGCACTTGAGGCTGGCGGATGCGATGAGATTGAAGAAACCTGCAATGAGATTGAAGAAGATCCAAGATGCTCGCAAGGCTGGAGGATGCTATGGAGGAATCTTGCAAGGTTGGAGGGGAAGCGTGCTATGCGTGGAGATTTGGAGAGAAGAAACAGAACCCATCAAGGCGTGCTGTGCGTGGAGATTTGGGGTTTTGTGTAGAAGGCAAGGCGTCGTGGGAAGGAGTCGAGGCGCGCCGTGCATGGGGATCGAGGGGTTTGGTTGAGATAATGGCGTGTTGTGCGTGGAAAGATCAATGATGCTTTCTCTTTATACACAAACCAACGAAACCCACATATTGACCCTATCTATTTTCAGCTGACCCCACCTATAATTTTCTTTTCAGCCGAATTTTTTTCTCTTTTCAGCTGACCCCTGAAAGGACCTTGGCTATGGAGAAAACACTAGAAGGGGGGTTGAATAGTGTTTAAGCAATTTAAAAAGATAGTTAGACTAATTTAAATGCTAACCAACAATATAGTGCGGAAATGAAATAAAACCCAAATTGAAACAAATGTAAACGCAAGGATGTTTCAAGGGTTCGGATTACCCAAGTCACTTCCCGACTTGTTCCCGGTAATCCTATGTCCCTTCCACCCGGATACCTCCAGATACTCAAGTTAGAACCCTAACTTGAGGTTTCCGTAAAACCCACTTGTAGCAACCCTACAAGTGAAATCGAAATACAATCGATTGACCTTGACTCCTACAACTTGGGAGCAAGCAAACCACTCTCACAACCCGTGAGCAAATTCAAATAACGAAAGTTATGAAATATGAAAGCAACACTTACAATCACATATCCCTTGAAGTATAACTTGAAGGAGAAGTGTGTTGTGTGTTGAAGACTCTCTTGGAAGAGAGGAAAAGCCCTTTCTCTTGACTGCACCAAATTCCTAGAAGATGATTCTTTGGTTCTAGGTTGGAGAGCAAGAGATAAAAGATTGGAATGCTTAGGGCTTTAGGATTTGAGAGCTTTTAATCTTGAGAATGAAAGATTGAAAGATTTTGCAATGGAATGAGTAACATCTCAATGGAACAGTAGATGCTCCTTATATAGGTTTCTCAAATCCTCAAAACAGAATTAGCAAAAACCCTTTTCGAATCCGTGAGAAAGCTCTCAACGGATAGAATCTACGCTCGTGACAGTCGACTGTTGAAGAAACCACAGTCGACTGTTGCACAGTCAGATAGGGTAGGTGAGAATTCATAACGGTAACTTCCACGTGGACAGTCGACTGATGAAGCATAGACCGTCGATTGTTGAACCAACAGGCGACTGTAAATCCTTCTATAAGCGACTGGCCGTAAGTTGGGTAAGTTAAAGAATTCTGGAAAACATCTGGGATAACAGGACAGACGACTGATGAAGAGAAGATAGTCGACTGTTAATCAGAACAGGCGACTGTAATTCCTTATACAGACGACTGTCAAAACCCTAAGACTTTCCAGAGAGCTGAGTCAACAAATTGGCTCACAGACAGTCGACTGATGCAGCATTGACAATCGACTGATCCAATGGATAATCGACTGATCCAATGGACAAACGACTGTAAATCCAACATAAGTCGACTGGCCATAGAAGGCAGATCAATAGATTTTGGGCAAATGACAGACATGCGACTGATTTACAAAACGCAGTCGACTGTCACTTGGACAGGCGCCTGTGAATCATTCATTAGTCGCCTGAGGGAATTAAGGCAGAGAAGCCCAAAACTAGATTGTAAAAGATTGTGCATAACAGGCAACTGTAGAACAAAACACAGTCGACTGTTTTTGAGACAGGCGATTGTAAACTGTTCAGCAGTTGACTGTTATAAATAATACAAGCACAATCACGTAACGAAATGAATTAGAGTCTAAGGACGATTGATCTAATGATGTCCTAAGACTGAAATGAGGATGTGTGTGTGTGTGTGCTCCATCAATGTTCTACTTCTAAGCTACATAATAGAAGAGATAAAAGAAATTTACATTCACGAATTCTCTCTTCTATCCAACGCATGAGCTTGAAGTCTTCATGGAGCTTTAATCATCATCTACGATCATCCAATCCATTTCTTTTTCCTTCAATGAACTTTGAGTGTCATCCATTGCAAGTAGATCTTCATAATAAGCCTATGCAATGGATTAACTGCAAAATAGGGTATTAGTCACAAGTATTTATGTTTGCTCATCATTAACACCAAGTAGGGAGAAGTCCAATACTCAATATTGTCACCCTTTATGACGACGACAAACAAACATAAACAAAAAGATAAATAATTGTGCTTAATGAAAACTTACTCTCCCTACGTAGATGCCAATCAAGTTAGTCAACAAATATTAGGGCATCTATATATCAATTGAAGCAAATGAGTAAGATATGCATGAATGAAATGAATTTAATACATGAAATCTAGGATTTTAAATTCCTATTCATTGTATCTTACTCCCCCTGAATCTAAGGCAACTTCAATATTAGATTCAAGTGTTATTAGTACATACTTAGCGCATTCATTATGAATCTGTATGTTTATTTCTCTTCCCCTATGGCATTATCCAAAAGGTGGGAGGAGATAACAACAACAATCATGCTAACTAAGAACTATAAACAATCAAGGAGTATAAGATTTATATAAAATCAAAAACTTATAAAGTCACATCATAAACATATGTGAATAGAGGAATGGAAGTCCAATATCAACATTTGAGATATAGGAAGAGTATAAAACAACTCAAAATACATAACATCACATATATAATCCAATATTAAGTCCAATATTGTCTCAAAAACATACCAGAAGAGAATATATCATTCATGGAGACATTATCACAATCATCACACAGATAGGATAATCAGTTAAACAATGTGTGAAACATAAGGCGAAACTGCAGTATCATATATATATATATATATATATATATATATATATATATATATATATATATATATATAGTTTATCCTACTCCATAGCTGATGTGTCATTAAATGATTGGTTCAGGGTTGTTTAATTACGGGTTAGGGGTTAATTGCAAAATGTAATACCTATTTGTAAACAAACCCCACGCTTAATTACAAAGGAGAAACCCTCGCATCTCTCGACATCCGATTCGAAGAGAACCTGTCCTTCTTTTTCTTCTGACCCAGGCGAAGCAAACCTGCAATTAATCCCCGCCTCTCTTCTTCGAAGCCCGTACAAGAGAATAACCCCCGGGCGCCTCTATTCTTCGAAGCCTGGAAGAAGGATTTGTACCGTCGAGGTCTCTAACCGCGCGCCTCTCTTCTTCGGAGCTTGGAATAAGGATTTGCGCTGTCGAGGTCTCTAACCGTGCGCCTCTCTTCTTCGAAGCCCGTACAAGAGAACACCCCACGCTTCTCTTTCGTCTAAGCCTGGAAGAAGGCTTTGCGCCTCCGATATCCGACGGCAGCTGGCTGAGGGGTACGTCGTGAGTGATCAGTATGGATTCAGGAAACCATAAATTTTTTTATAAGCATTTTCATTGAACTCGTTGGAATTTCACCTTTGAATGTTGAATTCGTTTGGGTTTGTTTGTTGAATACTGCCAAAATTGAATCTTTATCGAATTTGGGCTTAATTGATTACTATTACCAGAAAGCAATCACATGATTTGTGCAAACCAACCCCTAGAATTGGAATCCATTGGTTGCAATAGATTTCAGCCGGGCCAAAAGTCAGGCAACGTTATCACAATAATCATTCAGGTTTCCATCCTGCGTGGCTTGAATCCTGGTTGTGTGTTAGCAGTTAGTATCGTCAATCATGAATAACAAATGGAATTTGTTTCGGTGAACACTCTCTGTACGTTGATCTTATGGTACATTTGTTTATGGTATGTTTGCTAAATTCAAGCAAAATAGAGAAATGGCTGGGTATGGGACTATATGAGCATCATTAACAATGTTAACACTGTTAATAACATTTATCGTGCAATCTTTGGTCCTAATCAGGTTTTGAGTTGGCTTCATCGTTCTCTAGATGAATATTTCAGAGATTTAGATCAAGAGCTGATGATTCTGTCGCGAACTTCAAAATCTAAACTATGAAGCAGCTAGCTGTCTTGTTGTTTATCTAATGTTTAATTAAGTATTAAAACCGAGACAACAACATATTGGTGTGGTTAAAGTTACGACAGTATGGCATTATCAAAAGAAGTAGATACTTAACATCAAAGTTTGATGCATTTCTCCTTTAACCTTTCGAAATATTTCCAATCATTCTTATTTTAGGATGTGTTTGGTGGTTTTACTTAAAGCATCTTGCACCTTTGTTGTTCTTTCAGTATCCAAGTTGCCGTTTCCATTTCTAGCTTTCTAGAGTGTCATATAACATTGTATAAATATGTAACGATCTTCCACTTAATCAAGATTTGAGAGACAATTTAATTTTCTGTTCAATTCCTAGAGTCAACATCCAGTTTACTTGTGCTTCATCTTTTCTTTTGTTTTCTTACCAATCATAACTTATAATTGCCCATGAGATACAAGTCCGGTTGTCACAACAGATGATGTTTGCAGGACATTTTCCAGTCATTTCAGCATCATCGCAAATCTTGGCTGCATATAGAATAAAACGATAATCCATTAGATGTTGGTCTAAAAACTAGACCCCTTTATGAATGTGGGAAGTACTTTCAGAAGAAAAACAAAGAGGCAACATTGAAATAGAAATTATTGAAGTTTTTAAAAGACAAAAAGCTCTAGAAAAAAAGGACGTCTATGCGAAGATTAATTAAGTAGGTTACCACTTAAAAATTTCATACCATTGAAAATCATGTTGTTCCAGAAGCGTTCACATATAATTTTAATTCCCTTGGATATGAGCATCATTCAAGATTTCAGTTGAAAGGAAATAGTACGTGAAACAAGACAAATGAATGGGAAAAGGAAGATATTCAATGCCTCAAAATTTTCTACAGCTTAAGTTTGTGGTTATGTCAGGAGTAGGTCTTTTTCTATTGTGCTCCTAAGTAGTAAAGGTTGATTTAAGCTAGTTAATGTTTTGGTTAGTCAAGAATATCTTTATACATATTTACATTCTCATACTGTAAGAATTTTTATATCGTGAACAGTTGCTTTAAGCTGTTGTGGTTTTTTTTGGAGGTGAACAGTTGCTTTTTGGCATCCTGTTTTCTTGTTGCCTACATTTTGTTTGGTTGTTTCTCGATCTTCATATCGAATCTATTTCTTTTTCTAGAATCTGAAATATTATTGGAGCTGACATTCACTGATTTCCTACAGGACTTTTATGTATATTACTGATAAGTAGCAGAGCTAGATCATTTCGTGGTTCTTACTTTCTTCTAAACCTCGTTGTTTTTTGGCCATTTTCTCGGTTTGGCCATTTGCTACAGGGCTTGAAATGTTTTTTTATGTTGGATTGTAAGAGGCATCTCGGCACTTGTTTGCAATGTAAATTCTTGATACCCAACTAACCTGGTTATCTCTGTCAATCTGCAACTTTAGATAATTCAGACTACATGGCATTTATATGTTTAATGTTTGTTTTTTTCATGATGTAGAATTCGAGGAAAATGAAGTGTTTGCAATTGGCATAGTCACAAGTACCAGTGAAGGGAACGTAAATATGAGTGCCTTGTTCCAGGCTAATTTGGAAAGCACTATTGTTTTTAGGGGGGGGGGTCTTTGGTGCCATATTGCTCTATATACATATATATATTGCTCTGTTTCCTTTGCAATGCAGTGTGCAAGTAGAATGAAGGCTCAATGTGCACCTATTTTGCCTCTCTCTTTCTTTTTGATCACTGTAGGTTCTATCCCCAACTGGTACCAATGAGGCCAGCCGAATGCATCCAATGACTAGCTCGAGGAGATCAGCACCTCCTCGGCACAAGGCAGAGATGCAATCCGACATCGATCCCACAGAGTTTTTAGTGCATGTTGCCTCACAGAACGGGTTGATGGAAGTTGACTGAATCATGTCGCTGCTCGGCCAACCCGAGGGATTGAATTGCAGTCAGTATGCAGGGTATGTGACAGTCGATCATAAACCTGGCAGGGCTCTCTTCTACTACTTTGCTGAAGCTGTGCACAACTCTTTGGAGAAGCCACTTGTTTTGTGGCTTATTGGAGGTACAACATTTATAGTCTACAGATTATGCCAACGTTTATTTTGGTTATGCCTAGTGTTTCATTTGATGGAAATAAATTGAACGATTGTAGGACTAGGATGCTCGTCCTTAGGAGGCGGAGCGATGCTTGAACTAGGCCCCTTCTTTGTGAACAATGACAGTAAAACTTTGTACAAAAATGACTATGCGTGGAATAATGGTGTGTTCCTTTCTAACCCCTACATTCACATCCTTCTTTTGAAAATCATCTTATGACGATGTGTTTGAATCGATTGAAGTGGCGAATATGCTCTTCCTTGAGTCTCCGGCTGGCGTTGGCTTCTCTTACTCAAACACGACTTTCGACTACTATAAGAGGCGGCGATAACAGAACCGTCGCAGATTCCTACACCTTCCTCATTAACTGCTGCCATGGAAACAGAACAATTGGATGAGTTTTGATATTGCTTCACACGGGCATGGAGTTGTTCCCAGGGAAAAACGAAAGCTCACCGAACTAGCAGAAACATCCAAGAACCTGTAATAGCAAGCTACTCATTCAAATCATGGTGGTACAAGAAATGAAGTTCTTGAAGATTTTGGGGATGATAAAGAAGAACTTCATGACACTGTCACTGCTCCTCCCTAGTATAAATTACCCCAAGGATTCATTTATCTCCAACCTAGTAAAATGATGTCTGGTATAAACATTTTGGACCCATTTGAGTGGAGAGAAGCTTGTAAACCATTAGAATCCTATGTGTCACTCTCCAACTCAAATTTGTGCTGCTTATAATTGTAATGTATGCATTTGGTTTTGGTGCTAACGGGTTGTAGTGACATTGAAGTTGTTCTCACTTAAACTATATCATTGTTGATGTTGCTTTGGATTATCATGTCTCTCATGATTGTACTTAATCCAAATACTTTTCACACAATTGTGTAATTAATCCAAATACTATTTGGCAGACATACAAAGCTTTTCAAAACACACACGGCTATGTGTTGATGCCATGTTGACCGACACATTGATACTATGCCCTGTAGATTGAATATCAAGAGATGAAAGCTATGTTGGCACAATATTTCGTATAGGAGCATCTATTGGAAGAGCAAAACCTCATCAGGCGTAGTACCAAACTTGATCTTGATCAAAGTACCAACAACGATCTACATCCAGTAATGTAATGTGTTTCCGGTTAAATACGCTAGCATTAATGCTATAAACAATATCAATGTAAAAGAAGTTTGATATTGGGGTCTCTTTGTTACAGATATCATCTTCTCCACTGCTTTCTTTTCTTTCTGAATCAATCAAAAAAGTCCCAGTAGCAAGAGAAAAAGGCATCACTACTTAAATATAGACGATAAATACTGACATGTAGATTGATAACAAAGTACAAACCATTTGCACAATACAAACGATTTGTTCCCTACATTCTCTGTACAAACACTCGTCTTTACATTAAAACTAAAAAAAATCATATATTTCCCACAATAAATAAGAAACAGAGGTAGCCCGTTGTCCTTAAACGCCACCCTCCGTGTAGATGCGGCTGTGAGTAGAAGTGGAAGACATGATGTGTCAAAAAAATCATATATTTCCTACAAGCGGTACCAAACGAAACCATCGAACTGGAATTTTTTTGGGGCTCAGATGAAAGAGAGGATGTGCTTTGCGTGAGAAAAGAAAAGCTGGAGAAATGGACAGAGAGATTCCTACACCAGTATTTTGGGAAGAAGCGGTTCAGAGTTTCTTGTGTTTGGCTGTGCAAACTGAAATCTGGAGAAGATGGTGGAAATGACATATTGACGCGACCTGGAGAGGAAGAAGCAGCGCCTAGCATGAGAAAGGGAAAAATGGAGAAAGGGAAGGAGATGAGCGGTCGTTTCGGGAAGAACCGTAATTAAGGGCGCACCTGTAATTAAGCGTGGGGTTTGTTTACAAATAGGTATTACATTTTGCAATTAACCCCTAACTCGTAATTAAACAACCCTGAACCAATCATTTAATGACACGTCAGCTATGGAGTAGGAAATTCCTACACGGGCTACTCATCCCCCTTAAACTTATATATATATATATATATATATATATATATATATATATATATATATATATATGAGGTTAATGGGCCAATGCTGACAGCGATGGAAATTTTTCCAGCGCTGTCCGTATTTTGGACGAGATAAAAATAATTTTTTTTGAATTTTTTTGCAGTAGTTAGATATACGTGTTAGGAAGCTCCCCACAAAATTTCAGGTCAATCCGACACCGTTTGAGCCTCCGTTCATCGATTTCAAAAACGTTACGCAAATCTGTCCACAGTTTTGCGTAACATTTTTGAAATCGATGAACGGAGGCTCAAACGGTGTCGGATCGAGCTGAAATTTTGTGGGGAGCTTCCTAACACGTATATCTAACTACTGCAAAAATTTTTTCAAAAAAAATACTTTTATCTCGCCCAAAATGCGGACAGCGCTGGAAAAATTTCCAGCACTGTCAGCTCTTCTCCATTTTTCACACACACACACACACACACACACACACACACACACACACATATGAGGAAACGGGAAATATGGTGTCACAGGAGAGAATCCTCTCCTGTGTCGGTCAAAAAATCCAAACTCCACAAGTTTTTTGGAAGATCCGATCTGTTCATCTCGATCTCCACCCTCTAAAACCCATATCCACCAATTTTCAGCCAGATCCGAGGTGTTTTGCCCGTTCATCCATCCGACCCAAATTTAACGGTTTCACATGAATAGAACTTTTGTGAATGGTGGGTGAACGGGCAAAACACCTCGGATCTGGCTGAAAATTGTTGGATAGGGGTTTTAGAGGGTGGAGATCGAGATGAACGGATCGGATCTTCCAAAAAACTTGTGGAGTTTGGAGTTTTTGACCGACACAGGAGAAGATTCTCTTCTGTAACGTCCTATTTCCCGTTTCCTCTATATATATATATATATATATATATATATATATATATATATATATATATATATATATATATATATATATATATATATATCAATCAGATGACACATGAGTACAAGTCAAATGGACATCAACATGTCCAACAAAAAATACATCATGATCACAAAAGTACATACATCATCAGATAACATCATACATCATCACCAACTATCCATCATACAAAAGCCACTCAAAAATTAACAAAATAATCTATGAGTGAGTGTCTCCAGGAGCAGCAGATGAAGTATCAGGCTCGGAGTCAGCAGTGGTGTCATCTGGAGGAGGAGCAGTAAGAACAACAGGAGCAGCAGGAGCCCCCTGTGTAGTAGCTACGTCAGGATGCACAACGATATCAGTGATGATGGGTGTAGGAGGCTCACGAGGCAGGGGAGGAACAAAACGTCTCAAATGCCCAGGGAAGGGTATTCCCTGATGCTGGAATGATAAGGAATCCAACTCATATAGACCAGGGACCATCTCCAAAAGAATATTAAGAGAGGCTGGAGTAGAGGTGGCAGGCTGGTCAATAGGAGGTACCGAGGAGGAAGACGGAGCTGAAGTGGATTTCCTCTTCTTTGATACAGACTGCAGAGCCGAAGAGTACTTCGTCTTTGCAGCAGCATCCAGAAGAGGACCAAAAGGCACTAGCTCATAGGGAGACAAGTCAATCCCAAAGTGTCGAAAGACAAGAGTGAGAAGTCCACCATATGGAATGTGAGCGGAGGAGGAAGTAAACTCGACCATGTCCATCCTGTCAAGGAGGACACTGGCCCAGTTTATGGACATCCCGGAGAAGATCACATACATATGTATGAGAATATGTGCCCATAAGGCAATTTATCCTAGATATGCGTCTTGTCGAAAAGGTTGCATTTGATGTAGCCAATGTAAACCATACCCTAGACCAACATAAACACAGTCTTGACGAAGGGACTACGGCTAGCGAAGTTCATCACTGACACAGCCAATGTAAACCCAATGATGTTTTTGTCAAAAGGTCGATCACGTTATGATGATTCTGAAACAGGGGCGAAAACTACTGCTCATAGTGACCGTCGCCTAGGGGTTCCGAGCCCCAACCTGTAGTAAGGTCAGGCTGTAGGGTCTCACACCGAGTAGTATTCGTGTCTTAGTAATAGGAAGATAGAATAGAGAGAAATATCATTTGATGATATTAAATATTCACAAGTCAAGTTGTGATAGTTAGTCGCAATAGCAATAGGGACAAACGTTGCATTTGATGCAAACTATGATTAAACGTGTCGTAAATTGGTTACGACAAATTTAGTAGGAACAAACATGTTGGAAAGGGTTACCTGGATGATGGGATCGTCCCGGTCTAAACACAAGTTCAAACCGTGTCCAAATCGAGCTCAAACGAGCCTGGAAACGCGAAAACAGTCCAAGGCGAAGTGGGTTAGACCCACTGGTCTAAAAGGCCCATAGGTAAGGGCAAACGGGCGCAGCTCGCTGACTGTAGCGGGCACGGCCCGCTGCATGCAGCGGGTGCCCGCCCGCTGCTTGCAGCGGGGGCACGCCCGCTGTGGCAGCGGGCGGGCAGCCCGCCCTTGCTCCCTTGGGCGGGCGTGCCCGCTAAGCCTAGCGGGCGCGCCCGCAACTTAAGTCAATTTAGGGTTTTTCGAAACCCCAAATGACGGCTATGGATTTTGATAATTTGCTAAACTTTGAGCAATTTTTTGAGGGGTCAAACGAAGTCGAAATTCGTTGCCGTCGGTTCCTACGCGTTCACCATTCGACGCTCTTCGGATTGATAGCTTGTTTGGTGTCTAAGGTTTAATGTGCAATAAGAATTAATTAGTTAAAGTTTGCTTTTATGAAAAGCTCACTTTAACTTGAAATTAAGCCAAATTGGCTTAATTGTTTTTTCTCCCTCTTGCGGAATGTCCCACATTGCTTGCAACGAGAGAGTGAGTGCCAACTCCCTATATAAATAGGGGTGCACTCTCCTCGTTGAAAAACACACCAAGCCATCGATCGAGTAGCTCCAGACTTTTAGAGCAAGCTCGATCGGTGACTAAATTCTCTCTCTTTCTTCCTGTTCTCCGGAGTAGTCCTAGTAAGACTACGAAGGGGGTTTGGATTTTGATCCGGATGTCTAAGACGCGGGTTCTTCTCAAGTGAAACTTTCTACCGCGTGTGATCGGCTCGGAGACGAAAGTCGGCTCTGGAAGATCGGTGCGAGGGTGCGAGGCGGCTCAGGCGGATCGATTCAAAGCGGCTCAGCTACGAGGAGCTTCTGAAGACGGTGTGGTACATCTTGCCTACTCCAGGGCCAAGATTCCGGGTATGTGGTTAAGTAATTTGTAGTGTAGATTTAATTAGTCGCTTTAGAGTAGATCCCTCTTGGGGTGGTCAGATCCACCCCAAGTTTGGCATAGATCGGGCTAGGTTCTGGCTCCCCAGAGCCTAGCTAAATAGTTTAGCTAGTGTAGAAATTTTGAATTTCTGTTTTTCGCTGCGCTTTTGTGCCTCTGTGGTCCGTCCGACTTAGGACGGACACAGATCCGAGCCCTGGGGGTCCGCCAAAACCCCAACAGTTGTATCGGAGCCACGGTTATGCTATAGATCTTCTATAGTGACTCTTTTAAATCTTTTAAATTGCTTAATTTTAAAACATACGAATTTTTTAGCTTTATGCTAAAATGAGTTTTAAAAATGTTTTGTGTTTTAAAAATCGTTTTTACAACACAGAATTTTTTTGAGACGATTTAATTTTATGCGATAATTTTAAATGAATCCCAAATGCTTTGTTAAATTATTTTTATGAGATATAAATATTTTAAGAGCATTTAATTGTTTATGTAATCTTAAGGAATATTTTATTTTTGAAATTTAATTTTTCTCAAGTTACATAAAAGATTAGAAAACTTTAAAAACTTTGATTTGAAAGCTTTTAATCGATTTCTAATGATTTTAAAAAGGTGTTTTAAAATTGCTTTAGTAGATATGTAAATCTTAGAACTACTTTATTTTCATGAGATGCAAAGATAATTAGTTTCTTTTAAATTACATATAGGTTTCTAAAATTATTTATGCGATATTTTAATTTTGGAAATAATTGATTAAAATTTTAAAGTTTAGGTTTTAAAATTATTTGATAATTTTTATACCTAGTTTTATGTGATAAAATGTTTGAAGCTTTAAAGTTTTATCTTCGAATTTAATTTGTTAAATTCTAGATTTGCATGTTTTCATTATATTGATAATTTTAAACTTGCAAATACTCGTTAGATGTCACAAACATGAAACTTTCATTTATGCGGATAAATTAGTTGTTTCAATTCTTTAATGGACATATTCAATAATGTATTCATAAACCTTATTAGGTTAGCCATTAAATGTTTAAAATTTTATGAGATGAAATTTTAAATTAACTAGTGACATGTTATGTTTGATAAAACAAAACAACATCAAATCTAATACCAGATTAGGTTAGTCCCTTTGTTTGTAAATCATTTCATTAAAACGTTTAATTGATGATTTTCATAAAAGACAAATGTTGAATTGTTTTATAAAATCCTAATTTGATTGGGGTAGCACGTTGAACAAATAGACCTTATAGTTGATAAGGACTTAATAAAAATTGTTCAACCAATCCATAAAATTTCGAATTTTAGGATCCACTAGTTGATAAGGATTAACTAGTTTTCTTAATTAAAAGCCATTTAGTTGTTTGGAAAACATAGAATTGATGAAAACTCCTTCAGTGGATCATGATGTCGATCAATGTGCTTGGCTAAGTTTGCTGGACCAACCTAGCTAGACTGGGTAACAAGTGGTCCTGGCTTAGTCAATTCCCTGGCCGCGTCCGCTGGACCGCAAGGAGTCGATTCATGACTATGTAAGTCCATCGACTATACCTAAGTCAATACGATAATATCTTGTTCAAGATAAATCGTTGCCCTCCTTGTTTTAGGAGTTGGCAACTGTAAGAAACATGTTACGATTGTTGAGCTACACTCAAGTCGTGATATGTCAATCTTATAGAAACCGATTTCTTGATTGACATCTTGACCTGACTAAGACCGTTGTCTCATCCTTCTAGCATCGGCATAAGTCTAACCAAGAATGTAGTCTAAGTCCTGACCCAAACCGACGTGTCGTGCATACGCCGAGCGGCGGAGCAAGTCAGGCTAGACATGAAAACAAGGGTCCGACTAGGCTAGCCATTGTGATCCGGTTGAGCACACTCATGATCACAAATGACTAGGGGTAAAAATCGATAGGGAATCATAGTTAATATGATTGACGACGAGTTCGTCTACCGACTGCAGAGTCGGACAACTTGTTGAGATACACTAAAGGTTGTCAGACTCAGGGTAGTCGGATCCCTCTCTAACAAATGTTATTTTATAATAAATAGTTTATTATTATGGCTTTAATAAATTTAGTGGGAGAATATAGTTTTATAAAAACCATTAAAACTATACTACGAACATATACTGACTAAAGTATCTATAAAATGCAGAATGGATTCGGGTCTTAGATATATGGTTGAGAAGAACGTGCTGGATGGGACGAACTACAAAGACTGGCTTAGGAACATCAAGTTGGTCCTTTCCCTAGCCGGGATAAGATACGTACTGTTCGAGGACGCTCCGGATAAGCCCGAAGAAGATTCGACCTTCGAGGAAAAGGAAGCCTACAAATTGTACCAGAGGGATGCAGAGAAGGCCAGGTGTCTTACTCTGGCTTCGATGACCAACGAGTTGCAGAGGAAGCATGAACATATGGATGTTCAAAGCATGCTCCTCAATGCACAAGAGTTGTACGGCAAGCGATCTCGAGCTGCCAAGTTCGAAGCTGCCAGCAACCTCTGGGGCACCAAGATGGGGGCAGAGCCCGTACAGGATCATGTTATCAAGATGATCGGGTACGTAGAGGATGCCGCCCAGTTAGGATTTGTCTAGGACAATGAGATATCCACAGACATTATCCTAAAGTCTTTGACTCCTGAGTTTAAGCCTTTCATCACTGGTTTTATAATGAACAGTCTTGAAATGGATCTTCCTGGTCTCCTCAATATGCTTAGGCAGTTTGAGGAGATTGAGAAGAAGCCGACTGCATTGGTTGTTTCACTGCTTCTTCCGACCAGCCGAAAGGCAAGGGTAAGAAGAGGCAGGTCCCGCAACCTGCGAAGGCAAAGAAAGGGAAGAAAAAGACTAAAGGGGCCCCGTCGAAATTTGAGTGCTTCCATTGCCACAAGATTGGCCACTGGAAGAGGAACTGTAAGATCTATCTTGCAGAGAAAAAGAAGGGGCATACAGATGCCTCTACCTCAGGTACAAATTCAATTCATTAAAACGTAATTATTTCCAATCATATAGTATATGATACTAAAACACATCTGTGTAATGTATACATGTGGCTGATATGAAGCGGAGATTGGAGAAGTGCGGAGGACGGTCGGCATTCTGAGCAATCGTTGCTGCTAGGGCCGTTCAAACGGCTTCGAGAGACATGATCAAGAAGAAAATGATACTATTTTTAGAATAATAAGATGTATCATTTCTTTTAAGTTGAAAACAATGATTGAGTGTTCTACACTCAAATTTTAGTTGGATAAACAAATTACGGTTCATCTCAATGAATCCGTTGTTTTATGAATGTCTCAGGAATTACGTTTGATGTTGAGTTGAAATTTGATTGGCTTAAAATTTTCTGTGATTGTGGCTTTCTGAGATTGTTGCGAAATTCTCGAATGATGATGCGAAGCTTCGAAAAATGTTGATTTTTGAGCTGACTTGATGTTATAGTCAATTGGTAGTTAAGTATAGGTTCCAGGTGCGTATAAATTGTGTGCGATCGCAATTATACGCATATTAAGATTAATTCTTAATAAACCGCATTTAGTTATTACAGTGTTAATATTAAATGTTCGTTAAGGGAAAAGTACAGTGTAGGACGTTTTGATTGAGCGAGTCAATGTCAAGATTCCTTAAACCGATCTTGACTTGACTCATTCGTCAAACTGAACTTGACACTAGTACATTCCATCTAAAGCACTTATCAAATGGTTATATCTTCGTATATATAATCTAAATATGATTTAGATATAATATTGAAGTATTTAACCAGCCAATTCTCAAAGTCAGTGGGAGCAAGCTCGTATACTTAGTTCCGGTCTTTCGGACTAAGTAAAAAGGATTTCCACCTTAAATAAATCATCTATATAGAACATTGAATCAAAATTGTTCTGATTTAATCGAATATATAGAGACTCAGGGTGTCACGTATGTATTTGACATATTGACACAAGAAAAGTGGAATGAGCTGAGACTGACTCATAGATTATAATGTTAGACCCTACATCTAGATTCTATATGCTAATTGTTAGCTATACAAAGATAGGAAAAATTGATCCAGATCATTTTTCCGAAGGATCAACCCTGTGTGATCAAGAGATGTATTATTTAATCCATTAAAATTAGTTGTAGATACTCTTTAGTAAAACCACTCTTAGGTTTGTCATATAAATGTCAATGTGACTGATATGCTATAATGGTATGAGATACCGAGATAAATAGCCTAAGTGCAAGTGGGAGATGTAGGAGAATATGTGCCCATAAGGCAATTTATCCTAGACATACGTCTTGTTCATACTGTATATGGTACGTATTATTCTAAGTATAAAATCGTTCGTATTAATATACTTAGATAATATCCATAGACTTATAGTTAGGTCCTTACATATCTAGATGAGATCTCGATTATGAGTAAGTAAGTGACCGAATAGAAACGTAAGTCTTAAACGGTTCATGGTCATAGATGTGTCGAGAACTGGATATCGACACATCGGATAGACCATTGTGTCTTAGTCTTACCTTAGGGTAATGATGATCTCATAGTCATTCGACTTGGTGAAGTCGGAGACGAGACACAGGTGCTCATTAGAGAATGGGTTCACTGAACGACCACATAAGAGTTATTAAATGGTTGACTTTAACTTAACTGTCTTTAATAACTCTAGGGTGATGATAGGTTAGCTGGTCCTTAAGAACTGAAGTTATTTGTACGAACCTGTGAGCGAACCGTGTAGCTTATACCTATGATCTAGCATCGAGGCTAGGCCTGCTGAAAGATCTTAGGTTGAGCTACACCTGAAGCTCTCGAGGCGAGTAGATGACTAAGATGGGATTCGTCACTTCCGTTAAAGGGAAGTTAGTGTTACAGGCTCAGTACGGTCTTTATGTTAATCCTCGGCCAGGGTACGTTGTAAGAAGTACAACGTGTATACAATAAAGACCGCCGTATACTGACCAATGTTGTTTGATAGGGTTGACAGTAAACTATACCCTAGACCAACATAAACACAGTCTTGACGAAGGGACTACGGCTAGCAAAGTTCATCACTGACACAGCCAATGTAAACCCAATGATGTTTTTGTCAAAGGGTCGATCACGTTATGATGATTCTGAAACAGGGGCGACAGCTACTGCTCGTAGTGACCGTCGTCTAGGGGTTCCGAGCCCCAACCTGTAGTAAAGTCAGGCTGTAGGGTCTCACACCGAGTAGTATTTGTGTCTTAGTAATAGGAAGATAGAATAGAAAGAAATATCTTTTGATGATATTAAATATTCACAAGTCAAGTTGTGATAGTTAGTCGCAATAGCAATAGGGACAAACGTTGCATTTGATGCAAACTATGATTAAACGTGTTGTAAATTGGTTACGAAAAATTTAGTAGGAACAAACATGTTGGAAAGGGTTACCTGGATGACGGGATCGTCCCGGTCTAAACACAGGTTCAAACAGTGTCCAAATCGGAGCTCAAACGAGCCCGGAAACGCGAAAACAGTCCAAGGCGAAGTGGGTTAGACCCACTGGGCTAAAAGGCCCATAGGCAAGGGCAAACGGGCACAGCCCGCTGACTGCAGCAGGCGTACGCCCGTTGCACAGCAGGCACAGCCCACTGCAGCAGCGGGCGTGGCCCGCTGGCTGCAGCGGGCGCACGCCCGCTGCGGCCAGCGGGCGCACGCCCGCTGCGGCCAGCGGGCGGGCGGCCCGCCTTTGCTCTCTTGGGTGGGCGCACCCATTAAGCCTAGCAGGCGCGCCCGCAACTTAAGTCAATTTAGGGTTTTTTGAAACCCTAAATGACGGCTACAGATTTTGATAATTTGTTAAACTTTGAGCAATTGTTTGAGGGGTCAAACGAAGTCGAAATTCGTTGCCGTCGGTTCCTACGCGTTCACCATTCGAAGCTCTTCGGATTGATAGCTTGTTTGATGTCTAAGGTTTAATGTGCAATAAGAAATAATTAGTTAAAGTTTGCTTTTATGAAAAGCTCACTTTAACATTAAATTAAGCCAAATTGGCTTAATTGTTTTTTCTCCCTCTTGCGGAATGTCCCACATTGCTTGCAACGAGAGAGTGAGTGCCAACTCTCTATATAAATAAGGGTGCACTCTCCTCGTTGAAAAACACACCAAGCCATCGATCGAGTAGCTCCAGACTTTTAGAGCAAGCTCGATCGGTGACTAAATTCTCTCTCTCTCTTCCTGTTCTCCAGAGTAGTCCTAGCAAGACTACGAAGGGGTTTGGATTTTGATCCGGACGTCTAAGACGCGGGTTCTTCTCAAGTGAAACTTTCTACCGCGTGTGATCGGCTCGGAGGCGAAAGTCGGCTCGGGCATATCGGTGCGAGGGTGTGAGGTGGCTCAGGCGGATCGAGTCAAAGCGGCTCAACTACGAGGAGCTTCTGAAGACTGTGCGGTACATCTTGCCTGCTCCAGGGCCAAGATTCCGGGTATGTGGTTAAGTAATTATAGTGTAGATTTAATTAGTCGCTTTAGAGTAGATCCCTCTTGGGGTGGTCAGATCCACCCCAAGTTGGTATAGATCGGGCTAGGTTCTGGCTCCCCAGAGCCTAGCTAAATAGTTTAGCTAGTGTAGAAATTTTGAATTTCTGTTTTTCGCTGCGCTTTTGTGCCTCTGTGGTCCTTCTGACTTAGGATGGACACAGATCCGAGCTCTGGGGGTCCGCCAAAACCCCAACAACATACACCTCAGAATATCCTGGAAAGGCTGGTCAGATGATCCATACTTCGGCAGGATGTTGGACTTCACTACGAGGTGAACAGCCCAACCACTAGCCGAAAACATAGACGACTTAATACCAGAATCTAGGGCCGAGGGTATCTCACGAAACATGTCCCGGAGGACAGACTGATCAAGCTCATTAATGTCAGAAATGGAAATGTCAGAAGGAAGAGATCCAGTAGAGGTAATCCTAAGTATGGTCCCTAAGAGAGTGGGATCAATGCGAATGGAGGTCCCCTGGACAACATTGTCAATGTATACAGTGGTGGAGTACTCACCGCAAATGCGGTTAGCATAGAAGAGCTTAACAAAAAATGGATAAGCTCGAGGAGATTCGCTCTGAGATAAGCGAAAGAGGTCGGCCAAATGAGTAGCAGATAGAATATCTGAAAGTCTCTTAGCGGTGAAGGCGGGGAAAACGACGTAATGCTCTCTAAGAAGTTTGATCCCTATGAGAGAGTGGAATTTTGCCAAGCAAAGATAATCTCGGCAAATGGGAACAAGGGGATCAGATGGTGGAGCGACATGGGTTTCTTCTGCAGAACTCGACACAGAAGGAGAAGGAGGAGCCTCAGCGCTAGGATCATTGATGCGAACACTAATGGGCTTGCGCTGATGCTTGAACAATGGCTCAGTGTCAGAAGAAGAAGAAGACCCAGAAGGAGAATACCCCGACGAAGCAGAGTGAGAGGGGGAATCGGCATGCATGGTACGAGCCTTATATGGTTTCTTGGTCTTGGTGATAGAAGGCTTACGAACCCTAGGTTTCTTAGGAGCCATGATCTTTCCCTTAACCTTAGTCTAGGGAGCCATGGAATCAATCAATCGAAATAGACGAGTATCGATAGGAGATGAAATCAAACGACAATAATCGCACGAGAGAGAGAGAGAGAGACAGACCTAGTCGAAAGCCACAAAAGCACAACGAAGAAGCAATCGACAAACGACGAGGAGGAAATCGACGGCGGAGAGATCGACAGATGAGGAAATGAGCGGGAAGACGAGCGGTTTCAAGTCGGAGGAGAGAGAAATTGTGCGTCGAAATGAAACGTCTCGACGTTAATAAAGAAGGGGAAAATAATCTGGGCCGTTGGATCAAAGAATCGACGGCTCAGATCGAAATAATGAACCGTCACAACAGGAGACAGTCGACTGATGAACAAAAGTCAGTCGACTGGATGAAATGATAAGAAATAAGCTCAGGATGACAGACAGTCGACTGTTGAGTAACATATAGTCGCCTGTCCGTGGGACAGTCGACTGTAGTATACGCATCAGCCGACTGACTGAGAATCAATAAACTTCATCAAAAAGCCAGAGAGCACTGGAAAAAATTTGATAGAGATGACAGGCGCCTGATGACTAAAATGCAGTCGCCTGTTGAAATAACAGTCGACTGTAAATTTGTCATCAGTCGACTGTGCGAAAGATACAAGTTTCTGACTGAGAAGATAGAGTAGGACAGTCGACTGTCGAAGGAAAGACAGTCGTCTGTCCTGGTCCAAAAATGCACAGTGAGATAAAAATCCAGAGGATATGAACACTCACACTATGACCTATACTCTAATCACAAACTCATCATAAAAACAATGTAAAACGATAAATCAATTGTAATACAAATCTCTAAAACCAATCTCAAAGAACTCATAAAATCACATAAATCTCAATTACCTTTCTTAAAACAAAATATATGAATTAACAAATGAAGAGAGGCAACATGGTGATATGAGCTCAAAAGGTGTTATAACAAGTATGTTGAGCTCCTAAATTTCAGATTCACTCATAATTCCTAATCTTCACGCAACCTCACAAATGAATATTCTTTAAGAGGTTTTGTGAAGATGTCGGTAATTTGTTTTTGGGTTTCAATGTACTCTAAGATGATGTCCTTCTTAGCTACATGATCATTGATAACATGATGTCTCACATCTATGTGTTTGGTACGGAAGTGATGTACCGGATTCTTGAAAAGATATATAGCACTTTGGTTATCAACCATGATAGGGCAAGAATCACAATTGACACCATAGTCACTAAGAGTGTGTCTCATCCAAAGGACTTGTGCACTTGCAAAACCCGTGGCAATATATTCCGCTTCAGTCATGGACAATGATACCGAGTTCTGTTTCTTGGAAAACCAAGAGACTAAGAAATTTCCTAGAAAATGGCAAGTGCCACTAGTACTTTTTCTATCGGATTTGCATCCGGCAAATTCGGCATCACTATATGAGATTAACTCATATGTGCTAGATTTAGGGTAAAGTAACCTATAATCTATAGACTGATTGAGATAACAAAATATTCGTTTAACCCCAATCAAGTGTGACTCCTTAGGTCTAGCTTGATATCTAGCATACAAGCATACTGAAAACATGATATCGGGCCTACTAGCGGTTAAATAAAGTAAGCTATCAATCATACCTCGATATAGACGAACGTCTACATCTTTTCTGTTCTCATCCTTGTGTAGATGGGTTGTCGTACTCATGGGAGTCTTTTTGCTTGAAGACGATACCATCCCGAATCGCTTAATAAGCTCTCCTGTGTACTTTGTTTGATGTATGAAAGTTCCATTCTCCATATGTCGAATTTGTAGTCCAAGAAAGTAAGTGAGCTCTCCCATGTGGCTCATCTCGAATTCATCCTTCATAGACTTAGAAAATTCTTGACGGTTGACCATTGTCGTCAACTAGGGAGAACTCAGTCATGACAAGAAGATATTGGAACATCCATTTGGAAGAGATGATGGAAGCAAGAGTTCATTTTGGTCATGGTACTCAAAGATTAAAGTTAGTAGAACCAAATATTATATCGTCTACATAAACTTGAATCAAAAGAATGTCATTTTCATAATCTTTAATGAAAAGAGTAGAATCAACTTCTCCCATTTTAAAACCTAAATCCAAAAAAAGGTCTTGAGTCGATAATACCAAGCTCTAGGAGCTTGTCTCAACCCTTACAATGCTTTTTTAAGTTTGAAAACATGGTTTGGAAATTTTTCATGTATGAAGCCGGGAGGTTGAGAAAGATAAACTTCTTCATTGACAATCCCATTTAAAAATGCACTTTTAACATCCATTTGAAATAGTTTAAAATTCTTATGAGATACAAAAGATAAAAGCAATCTAATAGCTTCTAATCTAGCTACGGGGGCAAAGGATTCTTCGAAATCAATACCTTCTTCTTGCATGTAGCCTTGAGCTACTAACCTTGCTTTGTTCCTTGTGATTACCTCGTTCTCATCGGTCTTGTTCTTGAAGATCCATTTGGTCCTAATAACTTGGTGACCACTTGGAAGAGGAACGAGCTCCCAAACTGCATTTCTCTCGAATTGCATTAGTTCTTCTTCCATTGCCACTATCCAAGAGCTATCCTCACAAGCTTCTTGGATGTTCTTTGGCACAATGGTAGAGACAAATGCGTAATGAGAGAATTCTTCAATTCTTGACCTCGTTCGAACACCCACACCAATATCTCCACTAATTTGGTTATGTGGATGGTTGCGAACGGTTGGGTAAGCCTTGGGTATTCCTGCATCACATGGAACAACTTCAACAATCTCATTAGTAGTGTTAGTCTCAATAATCGAATCATTAATCTTAACATTACTAAGAGGTTCACAAATAGCACCTACACTATCATCATCAACATGAGGAAAATCAAAATCTTCATAAAATGATACGTGTAGTGATTCCTCGATCGTTGAAGAAGTTTTGTTGTATATCCGGTCGGCTTTGCTACGTGTGAAATATCTAACAAAAATTTCTTCATCGGAACTTGGCTCAAATTTATCTAAATTACCAAAGGTGTTTTTGATAAAACATTTTGAACCAAAAACACGAAAATACTTAACTTGAGGCTTTTTGTTATAAAATAACTCAGAACTAGTTTTAATCGTTCGGGGTCTCACTAGGATCATATTGAGCACATAACATGCCGTGTGCACCGCTTCTGCCCAAAATTGTAGATGACTATCATGGAGCATCGTGTGAGCACACTCAATAAGAGTCCTATTCTTTCTCTTTACAAAACCATTTTGTGGTGGTGCCCGAGGAAAGGAAAAATTTTGAGTTATCCTGGTGTCATCACAAAACTTTGTAGAAGACTCATTCTTAAATTCTTCTCCATGATCACTACGGATAATGATAATGGTGGATCCTAAGAGATTCTGAATCTTCTTTGCAAATATGGTAAACTCTTCATAAGCTTCATTCTTATTAGTTACGAATGAAACCCAAGTAAATCTAGAGAAGTCGTCAACGACAACTAATCCATAATAAGCATTGCCTAAAGAAGCGGTTCTAGTTGGCCCAAACAAATCTAGATGAAGAAGTTCTAGGGGCCTCTTAGAAGTAATGCCTTCTTTAAGCTTAAAAGAAGATTTACTTAGTTTACCTCTTTGACACGAATCACAAAAGTTTTTCTTACTAAAAGCAATTTTAGGAAACCCTTTGACTAGATCATGCTTAGCTAACTTATATAAGTGCTTGAAATGAACATGACCAAAACGGCGATGCCATAATAGTTGTTCACTTGTATTAGCAACTAAGCAATGTTCTACGGTTTTAGGCAAGCTCAAATAATAAATATTTTTACGCCTAATACCGGAAAATAAAACATTCGTATTAGAATCAACAATTTTACACAATCCTTCTCCAAAGTTAACCTTGTAACCTCTGTCACAAAGTTGACTAATGGAAATGAGATTGTGACATAAACCACTAACAAGAAATACATTAGTAATTAAGGGTTTAGAAGGGTTACCGACAATACCTACTCCAATGATGGTTCCCTTTTTATTACCTCCAAAAGTGACCGTTGCACCATCCTTGATGCTAATCACTTCGGAGCGCAATGAGGGATCTCCCGTCATGTGTTTGGAGCAACCACTATCGAGAATCCATCCTTTCTCTTTAGAGCTAATATGACCTTTATTGCTCTTTTTCTTTCTCTTGGGTACCTACATAATATACCATACGCTCATGGTATCCAATATTTGTTGGTTCCAAAGGGATTAGCCCTTTGGAAGCCAAGTCCAAGTGGATTTCCGCTTTCCAATATAATTACCATTCTTAATAACATCATTAAAATAGGAATCAACATATGCATTCCTATCATTTGGGCTAGTGTTCTTAGGACCCCAAATGGTGTAAATTTTGGGAGTCTTTTTTGCTAGTTGCATGCATACTTGTTAGATTTCTATGTGGTGCATGCTTCTTAGGAACATGGTTTCTAGCATAAACATGAGGTGGTGGATATGCATATGACATACGAGAGTGATATGTATGCTTGGGGACATGCATGTTGTATGAAACATATGGGTCATGCATGATATGTGGAGGATGTGCATACATGTAAGAATGATGCGTATGAGCATATAGGTGTATAGGAGCACGTACATGAGAATTTCTCATGTGTGGATTTGTACGTGTCCGTGGGTGTGGAGCATAAAAAGTGTCATGAGTGTCCACTTGTGAAGTAGGAGATTTCCTACGTAGATGAATGTTGGTGTACATGTAAGCATGGATTCTCTTTTGGTTTCCACCCTTAGTGGGTTTCTTGCCAAAAGGCAGAGATGGTGAAGTGGTGACTTTCTTGATAGGTTTGCTACCTATAGTGTCTTTGACACCACTTGTGGATGCACCGGAGGATGGCCTCACAAAGTCTATTGTGAAACCACTATAGGAGGTGCAATCATTGGATGCATTTGCTTTTATAAAACCAAGACCAACACGATGTGTAGCCGGAAATTGATTTGCAAGCAAATCGTCCAATTTTCCTTTTCCCTTATTGAATCTCACAATACGGGAGTACATGAGCTCATATTTCTCCTTAAGAGAAGAAGTGTTGGTATCCAAGGTGGACACCAGTGCTTTGAGCTCGTGCACTTGAGTTTTAAGAGAATCATTCTCTAAACCCAATTGTGTGTGATGTGTAACTAGATCACTATTATTCTTATGATGTGGTTGATCTAGTTGAAATTTGAGGGTATTCACCTCATTTCTCAAAGCGAGATTTTGAGAAGCTAAATTCGCTTTCTCAACAGTTAACGTATCAACAATGGTGTCATTGTTGACAATGCATAGTATGGATGAATTGCTAACATTTAATTTCTTTAAGCTAGTATATCTATGCATTAAAGATTGATATTTAGCAAATAATTTTTCATTTGCAATGCGTAATTCATCCATTGTTACCTCGGTTTCGTCCATGTCGGAATCACTCTCATCGGAGAGTGGATCTTCTCGTACCATGAAGCACATGTGGGCACTTTCACCAATCTCATCATCAGAATCACTTGATGAGTCTCCACTTGAGTCATCGAATGTACCTACGAGTCCTTTCTTCTTGTCTCTCTTGTTCTTGTCGGACTTGTGGTACTTCGGAGCCTTCCACTTTTCTTTGTTTCTGAGCATTGGACAATCCCTCTTAATGTTCCCTGGCTTATTACACTTAAAGCAAAGAGAGAAAATAGTATTAGTAGACTCAAATCTTTTGTTAGAGGGAAATTTACCTTTGCGAAAGAAGCGTTGGAACTTCTTTGCCATTTGGGCCATTTCACCCAAATCCATCTCATCTTCCGAATTTTCGCTATCGGAGGATGATGAATTGGCGTTGAATGCCAAAGCTTTCTTCTTGGTCTCCGAAGGATTCATCATAGCTCGAATCGTTAATCGGTTCTCCCGTCTTACCTCATAAGACATGAGAGTCCCGATAAGATTCACAACTGTGTAGGTCTTCAAGTCGTTGACCACCTCGATGGCGATAGCTATTCTTTCCCATTTGGAGGTCATTCCCATTATGATCTTTCTTACCTTTTCAGGTTGGGTGTAAGTTTGGCCAAGAGCTTCCAATTCATTGGTGATGTCGGTAAAACGTCTGCACATCGATTCATTGCTCTCATTATCCGAAACATATCGAAGTTTTGCACGGCAACATAAAGTTTAGAAAGTTTTACCTTGCTTGTTCCCTCATAGGTAATGATTAGATGGTTCCAAATTTTATATGCACTCACTCATTCGTGTCCAACGCACAATGAAGAGCGTTCATTTCTCTTGCGTTGTTGACTTTGGCCGATTTCTCGGAAGTCGTTCATTTTTCAAAATCCTCTTCGGTGGGCTCAACGTATTCCTTGTGGAGGGTTCTACAAAGTGAAGCACTCCTTAGGAACGTCTCCATCCTACATTTCCAATAGCCAAAGTTTGTGCCATTGAAACGCGGAGGACGCACCGTAGATTGACCTTCGAAAAGTGTGGACGCTCCATCACGGTTGTGATTGTTGCACGAAGGCGATGGAGGAACGTTGTTGTTGGATGCCATAGCTATAACCTTGCGCTCTGATACCAATTGTAAGGACCCTGGCTATGGAGAAAACACTAGAAGGGGAGGTTGAATAGTGTTTAAGCAATTTAAAAAGATAGTCACACCAATTTAAATGCTAACCAACAATATAGTGTGGAATTGAAATTAAACCCAAATTGAAACAAATGCAAACGCAAGGATGTTTCAAGGGTTCGGATTACCCAAGTCACTTTCCGATTTGTTCCCGGTAATCCTACGTCCCTTCCATCCGGATACATCCGGATACTCAAGTTAGAACCCTAACTTGATGTTTCCTTAAAACCCACTTGTAGCAACCCTACAAGTGAAATAGAAATACAATAGATTGACCTTGACTCCCACAACTTGGGAGCAAGCAAACCACTCGCACAACCTGAGAGCAAATTCAAATAACGAAAGTTATGAAATATGAAAGCAACACTTACAATCACTTATGCCTTGAAGTAGAACTTGAAGGAGAAGTGTGTTGTATGTTGAAGACTCTCTTGGAAGAGAGGAAAATCCCTTTCTCTTGACTGCACCAAATGTCTAGAAGATGATTCTTTGGTTCTAGGTTGGAGAGCAAGAGATCAAAGATTGGAATGCTTAGGGCTTTAGGATTTGAGAGCTTTTAATCTTGAGATTGAAAGATTGAAAGATTTTGCAATGGAATGAGTAACATCTCAATGGAACAGTAGATGCTCTTTATATAGGTTTCTCAAAGCCTCAAAATGGAATTAGCAAAAACCTTTTGGAATCCGTGAGAAATCTCTTAATGGATAGAATCTGCGCTCGCGACAGTCGACTGTTGAAGAAACCACAGTCGACTGTTGCACAGTCAGATAGGGTAGGTGAGAATTCATAACAGTAACTTACCACGTGGACTGTCGACTGATGAAGCATAGACAGTCGATTGTTGAACCAACAGGCGACTGTAAATCCTTCTACAGTCGACTGGCCGTAAGTTGGGTAAGTTAAAGCATTCTGGAAAACATTTGGGATAACAGGACAAACGACTGATGAAGAGAAGACAGTCGAATGTTAATCAGAACAGGAGACTGTAATTCTTTATACAGACGATTGTCAAAACCCTGAGATTTTTCAGAGAGCTGAGTCAACAAATTGGCTCATGATAGTCGACTGATCCAGCATTGACAGTCGACTGATCCAATGGACAGTCGACTGTAAATCCAACATAAGTCGACTAGCCATAGAAGTCAGATCAATAGATTTTGGGCAAAATGACAGACTGACGACTGATTTACAAAACCCAGTCGACTGTCACGTGGACATGCGCCTGTGAATCGTTCATTAGTCGCCAGAGGGAATTAAGACAGGGAAGCCCAAAACTAGATTGTAAAAGATTGTGCATAACAGGCGACTGTAGAACAAAACACAGTCGACTGTTTTTGAGACAGGTGACTGTAAAGTGTTCAGCAGTCGACTGTTTAAACAATACAAGCACAATCAAGTAAAGAAATGAATTGAAGTCTAAGGACGATTGATCTAATGATGTCCTAAGACTGAAATGAGGATGTGTGTGCGCTCCATCAATGTTCTACTTCTAAACTACATACTAGAAGAGATAAAAGAAATTTACATTCACGAATTCTCTTTTCTATCCAACGCATGAGCTTGAAGTCTTCATGAAGCTTTAATCATCATCTACGATCATCCAATCCATTTCATTTGCCTTCAATGAACTTTGAGTGTCATCCATTGCAAGTAGATCATCATAATAAGATTAGGCAATGGATTAACTGCAAAATAGGGGATTAGTCACAAGTATTTATGTTTGCTCATCATTAACACTAAGTAGGAAGAAGTCCAATACTCAACAACCCCATCTAAATTACAGCTACTCATCTCAACCATTGATTCACCAAGATCAATTCTCAGCCACTCTTTATTTTGTCATAGTCAGCCCTAGACTTCAAAAATCGCTGTCAAATGTATAATAGATAGTTTTTACAAGCTTACTGTTTCATAACTATTAATTCATATTTTAGCTTAAATTTTGTATACTTTCAAGTTAATTTTATGATATGTTCTTGTTACATTTTGATAAATTTTTGTATCACAAAGTGATCAATAATGGATTTGTATTAATATCAAATTATTTTCTAAACTTCAATCCTTCTGTATAGCAAAATTTGGTTTTGTGCTAGCTAGTATTGAAAGTTTACCTACAATACTGCATGCTTGTTGTTCGATGTATAGAATTGGCTTCTTTAGTAGATGCGTGGACCTGAAAAAACTTTGTTATTTTTTAAAATTAAATTCCGTTCTTTGCTTCTTCAAAATTAATACTAAATGTTGTTGTATTCTAACTGGAGGCATTTTTTATGTTTATATTTTCAAGCTTGTGCAAGCCACTTCGATTGGATCAAGGAGTTCAAGAAGGAGATCTTTGTGAAGGTACAGTGTTTGATTTAATTTTTAGTATTTCTTTAGATTATAGTTTTTGAAGGTTTGGAATCCTAGCTTTAATATCATGTTGCATAGTTATTCTTGCTAATTATTCTTCATGATTTGTATCATAACACTTTATTATTATTTTTTCCTTTTTATTTTTGTTATGGTTTTCTATTGTAGCATAAAGGAACAAACAAAAAGATAATCCATTCCACTTTAGGCAATTTCAAGGTGAAATGGGTTAATAGATCAAGGAATTCAAGAAGCCTGTCTATGAAAGGGTACGTTGTTTAATCTTTTTCCTTTCTTTGTGGGTTCCATAACCCACTTCTTGTTTTTACTTGTTTTTTCTTGTTTTTTCTTTTTCTTTGGATGGGTGATAGGGCCCATAAAGTAATGAAAAAGTTGTGATCGAATGGCCCACATCGCATTAGACGATCACATGGTCCAACGTGACAATCCGATCCGATCCCGGATTATCATGGTGGTGGTTTTTTTTTCAGCGAGAAGCTTTCTCCCTTCTTCCCACTTACAAGGCCAATGAACGAGATTTATTTTCCATCCTTTTCTTTTCCATGATTTCTTCTCTCTTTTCAATTCTTACAATATCCTCATCAATTACAAAATTCTCTATATTTGTTTATATTTTTTTTTGATTAACTTCATCATGCTTCACGGAGAGATCAACACATAAAATTACGCGTACCCCCCCTATCTATATGATAAGAACATTTAGTATATTAGCATCAGTTAGTACGACGCTAAATAAGAATAGTTTTTTGTAACATAGAGCGCCGTCGATCGCCGCAGCACATTACACAGTATCTTATCCGAACCAATCAACTTCTAGTTATATATATAGATATAGATATGTATTTTATATGAATTGAGAACGAACAAGTTAACGAAAAAGAATCGCTCCGGTTCTCGTCGGGGCGGCGCTAAACCCAATCGTTCTGCACTTACTTACCTCTGTACATCCGGCGACCACCGCGCCGCCGGCAGACGAAGGCAACGGGTTAACGGTCCGTCGATAAGGGCCGAGCCACTTGGCAACCATGTACCTGCTCTTCCGCCATGGAGGCACGCTCAGGCCTTTGCTCTTCAGCGACCTTCTTGCCGCTTCGGCCATTATCCTCACCACTTGCCTCATCCCTTCAGCCTTGCACATCATCACCCTCGGCAGCCTATCGAGCAGTCTCGTGTACTCCGCCGCCGCTCTCGCCACCTCGAACTGCGATGCAAAATCCAAATCCACAATGTATCTCTGGTCTTGTGTTGTGAGAACGTCGATGTACTCGTAGTCGCCAGCGGCGAGCCCGCCGCTTCCCTCCCATCTCGCCTTGCAGACCCCCGCATCGTACCCGAGATCCCTTAGTCGGGCCATCGCCGCTCGTCTGTACCCGGGTCCGCTTGACCTGAGCACCGCCAGGCCCTCCGAGGCCTTGATTACTTCAGAGTAGAGTCGTCGTCGGAACGGATCATTTAGCAGATCTTGAACGGACTCCAGCAACACGGCCATGAGACGGCTGCAAGGGTCGTCGTCGGCGCTGTCTTCATAGCCGTCGACTCGGTTGTCTGTTACGGACAAGGGATCATCGGGCTCGAAGAAGACGTCGATCAGATGGGAAAGGCTGGACGAGGAAGCAGCGCCAGTGGCTGCCACCTCACCATCATGCTCGCTACCGCTCGTGCCACCGGAGCAGCAAAACCGAGCCTTGATCCTCGCGTCCATCGGGTCTAGAACCCGTCGAGCCCCAATCCACATCGCCATGATCTACTTGTGATCACAAGCCCCGCTGAGGACAACCCCGTATACATCCCATATATATAAGACAGAGAGATGATATAGACCGACGATTAGTGTGGGAGCTTCTCGAATAAAATATAGGAACAGAGATGAAAGAAATGTTCTCATTTCCCACCATCGATCATTGGTCTGTTTCATGAGATTTTAGATTGAGATAACAATGTAAATGATATGATTTATTATTAAACAAGTTTATCTTGAACGATACCAGAAAAGGGCAGAGCACGCCATGTGAACGTCCGGTTCAACGATCCACGTGGGGGCATATGCGAGGCATCTAGCTAGCATGCCCCGTTTGTTGTGTTTACGATGGGCAACACGTGTGACGCTTAGATGTATGCACGGAGTCTTATTGGCCCTTCAGCGGAGGGAGGGGACGCTTCTGTTTGGCAGTGATTGATAAAGAAAGAGATAAGGGCTGACTGACTGATGGTCATCCTCGTCTTCATATCATCAACTACATACATACAGCCTTTGCTTGTCGCCTAGCGTCGGCTCTGAGCGTTCCTTCATGATGACTCCGTGCGTAGCCGTGGCCTCCTCCTTCATGGCAGTCTGCCCAAAAGTTACTATTTTCCAATGATATTGCTTGCAGGAACATGAAGAGCAAATCCATGTCCTGTAAGGATAAGGCGCAAGGTGTTTCAGAGTGTTTTCTCACTGCAGAGCGTTGACCGTGGAGAATCCGGTCAACGTGGTCAAGGGGCCCGTTTTGGGTCCCTCGGGGGCTTCGAATCGGTGCAGAAGGGGCGAGGGGAAGCCTCGACCCTGGTTGAGACTGTAGTGCCCTGGGAAGCTACTGCACACGTACTAGAGGGGGGGGTGAATAGTACTTAAAATAATCAAGATAGTTATTCCTAATTATTGTGCAAGAAACAAACGACAATGCGGAATTAAACAACTATCAACAAGAATTAAAACAAACGCAAACACAATGGTTTAATGGGTTCGGATCCACCCAAGTCTCCCCGACTTGTTCCCGGTGATCCTACGTCCCAACCACCCGGATCCCCTCCGGATACTTGAGTTAGCAACCCTAACTCAAGATTTCCACTATGAAATACTTGTGAACAACCTTCACAAGTCAAATCATACAAAAGACATGTGACTCCCACAAACCGGGATCACAACCTCTCTCACAACCGAGAGACACAATTCAAATACGATTGAAATGAAATAAACTCTTACCTTACAAAATCCTATGCCTTGAGTATACTTACCAAATTAGGGCAATGATGGATTTTGAGGAAGAGGATGTCACCAAACCCTAGCTTCAAGTAGATGACCAGCAATGGAAGCCTAGGGATGAGATTGATGACCTAGAATCAAGCCTTTGTCTTGGAAGGCTCACAACCAATGAATCTCTCTTGAGGAATAAGAGTGAAGGAGAGATTCTTGAGAATGGGAGTGCTTGAAGATGAGAGTTGAAAGAACTTCTCTTTGAATCAATAGAGCTCTGGAATAGCAGCCTTGGATCCTATGAAATAACCCCTTCAGGTATTTAAAGGATCAAGAGAAAAGGGAGAGAGAAACGTCGCTTTCAAAACTCCAACGGATCTAAATCTGAAGCAGACTAGTCGGTCAAAGAACAACCACTGACCGACTAGTTCATCAACTAGTCGGTCGGTGAAACAACATGAACCGACTAAGAGGTGAACAGTGAACAGATGAAGATTTCAGACCTAGATAACTAGTCGGTCCAAGAAGACTGTCTGACCGACTAGTTTCACAACTAGTCGGTCAGTCAATGAACGTAGACCGACTAAGAGGCAAAATGAAATAGTCTGAATGCAATATGACTTAGTCGATCCAAGAACAAAGGTTGACCGACTAGATTGTCAACTAGTCGGTCACCAAACGTTCTTAGACCGACTAACGATAAACAGTAGCTTAGGAGAATTTTAGCATGAACAGTAAGTCACAACTAGTCGGTCAAAGAAGCATCACTGACCGACTAGTTCACAAACTAGTCGGTCGGTGAGTCAACGTAGACCGACTAACTGTAAACAGTAAAGTCCAAGAAATTAAGGAATCAAACTAGTCGGTTCAAGAAGAGTTGCTGACCGACTAGATCACCATCTAGTCGGTCAGTACTCCTTCTTGTACCAACTAACATGCACTAGAAGTCCGAATCGAAGCGCGATGCTTCGGGGAAGTTAGAATAGACTTCTACTAAGATCCTAGAGCTACGACATGAGCGTTATGAAGATAGAAATGTAAGAATTACTCAAGGCTTAACATTCTATAAATCGAAGCTAAAAGACTATGAAATAAACCTTAACGATCCGTCTTCAAAGCTTCAATTAATTCTTCATGACGTCCAAAACGGCGCAAGAGCTTCAACGAAGCTTTAGGCATGAATACGAGCTTTGTGAAGAGTTGAGATGTCGCTTTGAATGTTCTCGTGAATTTGGCGACGATCTCCAATACTGCGCTCACAAATTGTTAGTTCATGATATATTTATGTTTGCTCATCATCCAAAACCAAATCCGGGGAGTCCAATACTCAACATTCTCCCCCTTTTTGGTGATGACAAACCAACATAAATAATAATCAAAAATAATGAACTAAATGGAATATACTTACTCCCCCTGCATTGATGACACGTTGTTGATTTCATACTAAATCAAAAATAATAAGCACATACATCAAGCAGACGAGGAAAGTAAAAATTCAAATCCAATATTTGAGATTTAGGATTTGTAATCCATTTTTATATCTTAACTCCCCCTGAATCTAACATATCAAATTAGATTCATGGTAAATTATCATTTAGCACATGCCATTATTATATATCTCTCCCCCTATGGCATAATCCAAAAAGAGCGGGAGGAAATCAAAAAGAATAGATCATGGCCAAATAATTCATTAAGCATGGGAGTCTAAGAATACGACCAAAGCCCAAAATAACACCAATGCAAAATATCAAATTCAAAATACCGAATAAATGCAAAGCGTGTCAAGGAGACCAAAGTCGAAAATCGGAAACCGAAATCATAAAATCATCGGTAAAAATCGGAAAACGAAATCACCAAGCCATAGGCGAAAATCGAAATACGAAATCATCAATCCATAGGCGAAATACGAAATCCGAAATCATAAACTCATCGGCGAAAATCGGAAAACGAAATCACCAAGCCATAGGCGAAAATCGAAATACGAAATCATCACTCCATAGGCGAAAAAACGAAATCCGAAATCATCAAAACTCAAATCAATTTCACTTATTGAGTTTTGGAACATACTCTCCAAAATCAATAGAATGCATGTAAAACAATTCTATGTTTCCATAGAAAGAATTCTATTAAATCCATAAAATCGTCGACCGACGAAATCAACATCAGAGACAAAAATAATCCGATGTGCATACCAAATGTAGCAAAATGATACCAAATGTAATATATTCTACCAATGGATACCAATATGAATCAAAAGTATGAACATACTTACAACATTAAGCTCCCCCTACTTTGGTGCATCACTTAAGCACCAACAACTCCATTTGAATGAAAATCCTTGCAAATCACGGAGTTGGTAGGGTTGGTATCCCATGGTGAAGTTAACCTAGAGAATATTATTTTGGTATCCCAAAAAAAAATCTATTTGGATCCAACGGGTTAGGCAATAAATTTAGAGAACTAAATTCAAAATAAATGTAACCCATTCTTACCACAATTGCTTTGGTACCCAAAAAAAAATGAAATTGAACTTATGGTACCAAGCAATGAAGGGTCAAAGGAAACTAATCCTTCGGAAACCAAGTCCACGAAGAACTTGATTTCCCAACATAATTATCATTCAAAATAACATCATTAATAAACGATTTCACATACAAATTCTTATTATGTATGCTTGTGTTCTTCGGACCCCAAATGGTGTATGTCTTGGGAGTCCTAATCCTATTGGGAACATGCATACGTTGTTGATTTCTATGTGATGCATGTCGTGGGTAAGCATATGGAATTCGATGCAATGGTGCATGATGATAATTATTCATATGAGAATGAGGATGAACATATGAATGTGGAGGAACACGTGCATGAGTGTGTCTCACATGGTGTGCACGTGCTCGTGGATGCGGAGCATAAAAATCATCATTTGTGCTAACATGTGGGGTAGGTTGTGTGTTCCTACGTGGTATGGTATACATGTAAGCATGACCCTTCTTTGGAGGTCCACCCAAAGTGGGTTTCTTTCCAAATGGGGGCGTGTTCCTAGCGGAAGCACCATTGGTAGAAGATCTACCCATGACGTGTTTACTTCCACTAGTAGAAGCATCGGAAGATGGCCTAACAAAGGTGGCGGACGATTTGGATGATCCTCCCAACTTATACCCCAAACCAATGTGAAGATTGGCCGGAAGTAAGTCATTTAGGATATCATCCAACTTGCCCTTACCTTTGTTGAATTCATGAATTCGGCCTAATGTGCTCTCATGCTTCTCGGTGAGAGAATGCAAAGAAGCATCCAAAGTGGACACTTGCGATGCGAGTGCACAAACACGTGACTTGAGATTTTTATTCTCAATACTCAAGGTTGAGATTTGAGACGTCAAATCCGCTATCACATGTTCATCCGAATCCTCGATATGAACATGCTCAAGTTGAGACTTGAGATTTTCAATCTCATTTCTCAACCCATCAACAACGGTGTCGTTGTTGACGATGAAAGGCTTAGGCGAGTTTTTAAGACTATCTAATTCATTTTTAGTCTTCATAAACTTAGTAGCCATATTAGAAAATTTATTCCAAAGTTGTTCATTGGCTATTCTAAGTTCATCATTGGTTACCTCTTTGCCTTCATCCTCGCTTCCATCTTCGCTTCCATCCTCGCTTTCAACGGAGGAAGTCTCTTCATCACAATCCTCTTTTCCCATGAAGCACGTGTGTGCAATCTCCACTCTTTCATCGTCCGATTCTCCACTTGAGGAGTCGGAGTCGGTGAAAGTGCCGACAAGCCCTTTCTTGTGCTTTCTTGACTTGTCGTGCTTGGATGCCTTCCACTTCCCCTTATGTTTGTAGAGAGGACAATCCAGCTTGATATGTCCTGGCTTGTTGCATTTGTAACACACGGGAGTAGAAACATTAGTCGAAATAAATTTAGATTTACGATTCAACTTACCTTGTCGGAAGAATCGAATGAATTTCTTTGCCATATTGGCCAATGCTTCCATGTCCAATTCTTCGTCCTCTTCTTCTTCCGAATCTTCATCATCGGTAGATGGAGCGGCCTTGAATGCAATTGCCTTTTTCTTTGGCTCGTCTTGCTTCAAGTACGCCTTCATCTTTTCCTTCATCCGGATCTTACTCTCCTTGCGTACCTCATAAGACAACAAGGTACCCATTAGTTGTACGACGGTATATTTATTCATGTCATTACCTTCCTCGATGGCGTAGGTACGCTTCTCCCAACAAGAAGGAAGTCCATCGATTATCTTCGAGACTTTCTCCTTTTGGGTGTAGGTCTTCCCAAGAGCTTCCAAGTCGTTTGAAATATCCACGAAGCGAGCGTAATATTCCTTCATGGTTTCGCCCTGCTCCATATGAAACAACTCAAATTCTTTATTAGCAACGACGAGTTTAGAATCTTTTACCGTACTCATCCTTCGTGCAATATGAGGAGTTGGTTCCATATTTGATATGCACTCTTACATGTGCATATCTTGTTGAAATCCTCGGGCTCCAACGCACAATTCAAGGCATTCATTGCCTTGGCATTGGCTACTTCCGCGGCGACCTCCGCGGGAGTCCACTTCGTGAAATTTTCTTCGGAAGGCTCGATATACTCCGTCATGGTAGCTCTCCATAGTGAAGCGCTCCGGAGGAAAATTTGCATCCGGCATTTCCAGTACCCGTAGTTGGTACCGTTGAAGTGTGGAGGCCTGACGGAGGATAGTCCTTCCATAACTGAAGAAGCTCCATCGCGGTTCTTGAAGACGTTGTAGTCGTTGTTCGTCATAGCTTTGAACTTGTAGCTTTAACCTTGGCTCTGATACCAATTGTAGTGCCCTGGGAAGCTACTGCACACGTACTAGAGGGGGGGTGAATAGTACTTAAAATAATCAAGATAGTTATTCCTAATTATTGTGCAAGAAACAAACGACAATGCGGAATTAAACAACTATCAACAAGAATTAAAACAAACGCAAACACAATGGTTTAATGGGTTCGGATCCACCCAAGTCTCCCCGACTTGTTCCCGGTGATCCTACGTCCCAACCACCCGGATCCCCTCTGGATACTTGAGTTAGCAACCCTAACTCAAGATTTCCACTATGAAATACTTGTGAACAACCTTCACAAGTCAAATCATACAAAAGACATGTGACTCCCACAAACCGGGATCACAACCTCTCTCACAACCGAGAGACACAATTCAAATACGATTGAAATGAAATAAACTCTTACCTTACAAAATCCTATGCCTTGAGTATACTTACCAAATTAGGGCAATGATGGATTTTGAGGAAGAGGATGTCACCAAACCCTAGCTTCAAGTAGATGACCAGCAATGGAAGCCTAGGGATGAGATTGATGACCTAGAATCAAGCCTTTGGCTTGGAAGGCTCACAACCAATGAATCTCTCTTGAGGAATAAGAGTGAAGGAGAGATTCTTGAGAATGGGAGTGCTTGAAGATGAGAGTTGAAAGAACTTCTCTTTGAATCAATAGAGCTCTGGAATAGCAGCCTTGGATCCTATGAAATAACCCCTTCAGGTATTTAAAGGATCAAGAGAAAAGGGAGAGAGAAACGTCGCTTTCAAAACTCCAACGGATCTAAATCTGAAGCAGACTAGTCGGTCAAAGAACAACCACTGACCGACTAGTTCATCAACTAGTCGGTCGGTGAAACAACATGAACCGACTAAGAGGTGAACAGTGAACAGATGAAGATTTCAGACCTAGATAACTAGTCGGTCCAAGAAGACTGTCTGACCGACTAGTTTCACAACTAGTCGGTCAGTCAATGAACGTAGACCGACTAAGAGGCAAAATGAAATAGTCTGAATGCAATATGACTTAGTCGATCCAAGAACAAAGGTTGACCGACTAGATTGTCAACTAGTCGGTCACCAAACGTTCTTAGACCGACTAACGATAAACAGTAGCTTAGGAGAATTTTAGCATGAACAGTAAGTCACAACTAGTCGGTCAAAGAAGCATCACTGACCGACTAGTTCACAAACTAGTCGGTCGGTGAGTCAACGTAGACCGACTAACTGTAAACAGTAAAGTCTAAGAAATTAAGGAATCAAACTAGTCGGTCCAAGAAGAGTTGCTGACCGACTAGATCACCATCTAGTCGGTCAGTACTCCTTCTTGTACCAACTAACATGCACTAGAAGTCCGAATCGAAGCGCGATGCTTCGGGGAAGTTAGAATAGACTTCTACTAAGATCCTAGAGCTACGACATGAGCGTTATGAAGATAGAAATATAAGAATTACTCAAGGCTTAACATTCTATAAATCGAAGCTAAAAGACTATGAAATAAACCTTAACGATCCGTCTTCAAAGCTTCAATTAATTCTTCATGACGTCCAAAACGGCGCAAGAGCTTCAACGAAGCTTTAGGCATGAATACGAGCTTTGTGAAGAGTTGAGATGTCGCTTTGAATGTTCTCGTGAATTTGGCGACGATCTCCAATACTGCGCTCACAAATTGTTAGTTCATGATATATTTATGTTTGCTCATCATCCAAAACCAAATCCGGGGAGTCCAATACTCAACAGAGACGCTCGGCCTCGGACAGGTGTGCTCGGCCTCGGCTGGAAGGGGGACGAGGGGTAGCCTCAGTCGCCCGGGTAGATGCACGGCCGACGGGTTGGCAAGGGAGAGTCTCGGACCCGATTAGGACGCTCGGCCTCGGTAGGACGTGCTCGGCCACGGCAGGCTGACGGTGAGGGGAAGCCTCACTGTCCGGTTGATCTAGTGGTCGGAGAGGGGCGAGGGGTAGCCTCGGCCCGTTGATCTGCTGTCCACCTGCGCAGACGAGAACGCTCGTCAGGGGGCCGGACCTTGGTTCCGGCCAAATCCCCTCCGATGCCTAAGTCAGATAGAGATCTGAGAAAGGAGGCCCGGCGGAGACGGTCCGACTCGTGAGGAGATCGTAACGGCGTCTCTCGGCGCGAGCGGGGGAGGAAGGAGATGAATTGGGGGAACGAGGTCGTTGATGGAGTACCTTAGGTTTTGTTACTTGAGATGCGGTCCCTTTCTTCGTCGTCTTCCTGGCCCTTTTATAGAGCTCCCGCTTGATTGCCTCCGGCCCACGTCCCACGCCCGCCATTGATCGTGCCCCATTAGTCCCCCCTCGCCGCCGCTCTCACCGCCATGCCAGCACCTCCCCATTACCGCTATTTAGTGGTCGCACGTTCGGGGGAGTGGTTTTCGCAGGAGTGGGTGAGCGACCAACGGGTTATTGGGGCTGGGTCGGATCGACGTTCGAGAAGGTCCCTTGTAGGGCCTTTGTCGAATGGGCTTTGAGGACGCAGATGGGCTTTTGACCAGTAGTCGGGCTCTTGGGTTCGTGCTTTATGGGCCTCGGTCAAATAGGCGTAACAATTGCCCCCATCGGTCGGGTTGATCGGACATTAGCGTAATTCTCCTCATTTTCGGTGAGAGGGTCCGGTGTGTCTTCAAGTTTGGGGCTATTTTCAGAATTTGGCTCCCCATCAAAACTATCCACGTGCAAATCATTGATGGCATAAGTTGTGGCTTCCTTAATGACCCCTTCAAGTAGGTCAATGTAGTCATTCTCCTCAAGAGTGGATCTATTCTTCATGGCATGCGGGAGATGGAATTCAACTTCTATATTTCCAACGTTGACTGACAACGTTTCTTCCCGCGCATCCACGATGACTTCAGTGGTGGCTAAGAATGGACGTCCAAGAATATGCGATGTATCTCTCACTTCCTTTACGTCCATGATGACGAAGTCACATGGCATGCGTAGGCCGCTTAGTATTTGTAGTGGCACATTTTTAGCGATCCAAACCAGCCTGTGATACGCCCATCGACTAGTCGAATCTTCATGTCAGTGGGCTTAAGATCAGTTTCCGCATTTAGCTTTTTGAATATTGTTAAGGCCAAAATTGACCGAAACGGTTGTTGGGTCGACGAGGACGCTTCAGATGGATCGATTCTCCATCGGCCGAGAGATGGGACCCGTGAACGAATGTCTCCGGGTCATTGGTGCTAGGGTCGGCCTCCACGGATGGACGTTCCCCTAGTTTTGCTGCATCTCCATAATCCTGCATCATGAGAAGATCGTTGGGGGATCGAGGTTGGGGCCTGACCGATCACCTTCCGATGCTCAAGTTAGTCTTCATTAGATGAAGATCTATAGAGCAAGATGAAGAAAAAGATCTTAGACTAAGGGATGAGAGTATGTTTAGTGTGACACTTAGCCTTTCTTGGAGATCTCCCGTAAGAGAATCTGACACTCTCTTCTCATTCTCTCGGGAGATATTTATTCTCTCTCCCCTTCACTAGGAACTTCCATCCACATTAAATGACAACTAATTGTCCCATTAGTGGGCTTTGAATTAGTCATCAAAGGGAGTAACTCACCCCCATTTATTCTGGCCATTTATTCCTCTAATTAAGTTATAAAAATGTGCCATTTAATGAGAAGATTTGACTTTGTCAAACCCAATAGCAATGTGCTTTGAGGGAGGTTGGGTTGACTCATTCAACCCAAATGTTACGGGCCACAGGCCGTCTTCGTCCATCCAGTAGAATTAATTTATTTGCTTAATGGGCTGGGCCCATGTACTCAACAATGGCCCTGACGTGCGTTTATTTTTCATATATTCACGCACGACTTCTTTGTGATTTTCCACTGTTTTCCGTCGTTCCGTACCCGTTTTCTTGTGAATTCTAGTTTTATTTGACTTCTTTGTCTTTTTGTGTGAATGCAGGAGATTTCCAGCATTTGGGACATATAATGAAGATATCATGAGTCCTCGGAGCAACGGGAGGAGTCACGCGCGATCCAGGGGGTCAAACGACCAAGATTGCCATCTTTCAGCCCCCACCCGATCGGTTGGACATAGCCAACCGATCGGGTGATGCACGCGTGTCCGACCCGGACGAAAGCTAAAGCGAAGTGAAGATCAACCGATCGGTTCGCCGACCAGTTGAACACAGCTGAGTTCTCGGGAATTTGGAGCTGAATTCCAACCGATTGGGTGACATCTCACCCGATCGGTTCATAAGTAGCCGTATCACCTCAAATATCGAACCCACGGCTCCACCCGCTCTCCTCAGTGACCAGTTGAAGCTCCTGAAGCCCAATGGCCAAAGCAACAAGCAGCTCACCCGATCGGTTGATGTTTCAACCGATCGGGTGGCCTTTTCTTCCGCTTTCGTGCGCTGCTGATGCACTCATTGAAGATCTGCTATCATTCCAGAGGGATTTTAGGTGATCTCTTATTTTTCTAGCATCGGCATCGTCGTTAGCTTTCCAACGATAGGTCTCATGCCCAAATCTGATTTTCTACATTTTTCTGGAATTTTCTGAGCGCGGCCATGTGCTGAAATTGGCAGCAGTCTGGATTTTCATTTAACCCGATCGGGTGAGCTATTCACCCGACCGGGTGAGATCATTATCTGCGTTTTTGAACTCTCTGTTTATTCCACCCGATCGGGTGGGCCTGTTGTAACGACTGCTTTTCATGTATCTGGATTTATTATAATATAATATATGTTTTGGTGGATTTTCTCCTTTTGTGTGATTTCCGTCTCCGTAGCTTTCGTTTCGATTGTTTCGTCGTGTTTTCTCGTTTCTTTCTTAGGATCGTCGATTTCGAAGTACGTCATTCGTGACGGGCTTCATAACGGTCGTATCTTACTATTAGATCAAGCCTAGGAGTCTTAGGAATCGATCCCGGAGCTCCGCGCTCCGTATCGGAACTTTTGGTGCTTATTAGCCGGTGTAAGAAGGGGCACCGACCGACTAGATGACGATCCAGTCGGTCGGCAATCCTTCTTCGACCGACTAGTTGGCTTTCTAAATTATTCAGAAGTTACTGTTTATCGTTAGTCGGTCTAAGAACGTTGGTTGACCGACTAGATTGTAAACTAGTCGGTCAGCAATGCTTCTTTAACCGACTAACTCTTCAACTTATTTTTGGTATCAATACTGTTCACTCTTAGTCGGTCTAAGAACGTTCATCGACCGACTAGATTGTAAACTAGTCGGTCAGTATTTGTTCTTCGACCGACTAATTCTAAATCCTATTTTCATACAGAAGTTACTGTTTACACTTAGTCGGTCTGCGTTGGTCGACCGACCGACTAGTTGCCAAACTAGTCGGTCAGTGGTTGCTCTTTGACCGACTAATCTGTGTCAAAACCCTAATTTCTGGGCAGCCGCCAGCCTAACCTATTTATACCCCTCCCAAACGATTTCATCTTCCTCCACTCGACCCTAAACCCTAAAATCTTCCCCATTGAGCCCCCATCTTCCTCCAAGCTTTATTCCTCCATCCCAAGCCCTAGATTCATCATCTAAACCCTCCCTCAACTCATTCAACCTCTCATCTTCCCCAAAATCTCATCAATCCCCCAAAATCCCCCCAAAACCCTAAGTCTCCAAACTTCTCCAATCTTTCCAGATCTGGTCCTAGGGTTCTCCGGAGTGTTTCTTCCGCCTCCTCTCGGTAAGAAATCGATCTATTGATGTTTCCATAACCTATTTATATTTTTATTAAACCCTAATGAAATTCCATGTTGTTTGATAACTGTTTCCCCATAACAGCGATCTCCTCCGTAGATTAGCATCCGCGAGACGAACCTTCGTGATCGTCATCCCCGGTGCTAGGCAAGTGAAACTTGCCACTTAGGGTTTAGGCCATGTTTTAGGCCATTTGCTTGTTGTAGGCGTAAAAGAGGATAGGCGACGAAATGATACTCGCCTAGGCGCAAATTGGGGAACTAGCTTGACAACGAAGCTAGTTCCGACATATATCATGTTGCACAATTACCATGTCATGTTTACTTTCCATTAACGGTACGCGAATCAATTGTCATGTCATTGCATTCTTTAAGTGTTGCTGTGATTGCGTAGCTTCGCTACAATGCTTGTGTTCCTGGCTCGTGTTCTAGAAGCGAGCCCTGTAGTTGGAAACCCCAACGCTCGATATTGAATTGTGAATTAGGAAAACAAGCTCCCGTGCGGGGCAACCCTGGCTCACTTGCTGGGCTCATGTGCAGGGACCCTAGCTTGTTTACGTGTGGGATGGGGTAAGAGTTAAGCGGTCATTCAACTGGGAGTCTGCCTGATCAGCAACTGCAGTTGTAAGGCGTAAACTCTGGGTTTTGGGGTAGTTGTTAAGCGGCCACTCAGCGTGAATGCCAAACCGTTCAGCTGTAAGGCGTAAACATCTACAAAACAACGTGAAACGTGAATAGTGAAATGATTGAGATTGTTAGTAGCTTGGCTACTCTTGTCTTGTCCCGATAATTGTTCTCTTGTACTTATTGTCTCGCTATGCCTTGCTTGTGCACTCATGTTATAACTTCCATGTCATGCATACTATAACTGCTAGGTTGCTAGTTGCCTTACTTTCAGTTTCCTTGCTGAAGTCTTTTAGACTTGCTGACATGTGCCCCTTTACTCTTTTGGGTGACACCTGTTAGATCCTGAGCCTGAGTACCTTGTTGAGGACGAGGTGTTTGCTGACGCCGAGCCCGAGCTTGTGTTTGACGGGGAGTACGTGGACACTGGGGACCAGTCCTAGTGTCTTCGTTGTGTCTTACTTTTGTTAGACAATTGTTTTGTTGTCGGTGCGTAGCACCTATACTTTGTTATGTCATTGTACTTTTGTTGGCCTTGTTCTGGGCCTTTAGACTCTTTCTTTTAGCCTGGTGGCTTTTCTGGATGTTGGACTTATTTTCATGTTGGACAATTTATGAGATATGAGATTTTATTTCAGTCTCTCCTTGCGTTATTATTGTTGTTACGTTGTGGTTACAGGGACCTGCTTATGTTTTATTGAGGCTTATCGGGTTTGGGGCTTCACAGCCCCACTCTCGTGCGGACCTCTTCACGTCTCGCCTCCATTTTAGGGAAGCGGGGCGTGACAGGTTTTGTTGGTGGCCCATGCAGGTCCTTCTGTAACTGCGGTTATCGGATCAACGATAATAATATTAGAATGTCCAATGAACTAAGTTCGACATCCGAGTCATTAGGCTCTGAGTCTAATCTTGGCCGTTTCTCTGGCGCTAGATGGCTAGAAGACGTCAGACCCGCGCTGGTGGTGGATCTGCTCTGAAGGCTTGCTATTTCTGCGGCAAGACCGGGCATCTCAAGGGGTCGTGCAGAAGCTTTCTAGGTCAGTGTTTGGTTTGTGGTGGTGCTACTCATTCGGCGAAGGATTGTCGGCATGCAAATCGGCTGCGGAAGGCGTCGGATGGAGTTCTGCAGCAGCAAGCACCGGAAGCTGGGCCGAGTCGGAAGGTGTGCCATCATTGTGGCAAGATTGGTCATGAGAAGGAGCAGTGTCGGAAGTTTTTGGGCCAGTGTCTGGTTTGTGGGGATGCTTCCCATGTCGTGAAGGATTGTCGGCATGCGGGTCCGCTGCGGAAGGCACCTGTTACGGCACAGCCGTTGCAGCAGCGAGCGTCTGTTCCTGCTGGTCGTGGGGCGGCCCTTGTTCCACAGAGGCAGGCTTTTCGGCAGGCTTTTCTGCTTAGGAGGTAGGCTTCCCCGATGGCCGTAGTTGAGGCTGAGACTGTGGATGGGGTTATTGCAGGTAACCCTCAGTCTAGTTACCTTCTGCCTTTTGACAGTCTTGTTTGTTTGAACATGTTTGGTTGCTTGAATATGTTATGCTGCTAGAATGGGGTTTGATTGCTGGGTTGGTTGTTGAGTGTGATTTGGGTTTGCACGTTTCTGGCACGAGTCCTCTTGACTCTGGTGCATCAATGTGCATTGCATCCTGGTGCTTCGTGTAGAAGCAATTCATGATGGCCCCCTTTCTTTCTTAAATATTTAATTCCTTCCTATTCGATCGAGTTAAAATCCCTTCGTAGATTTTGAAGTCTATTGGTCGAAATTTTTAATCTCGTAGCTTTTGCTAACCAATATTCCTCGTATTTTGGTTTTAAGAGCTTTACCACTATTTTGATTATTTTAGAATATCTTCCAAGATAAGTAGAACTTCAATTATTTTCATATATCAGTTCTAGGTTCATTGAACTCGTACTTTAAGGTCTTGTATAAATCAGTTATTTGGCAAATCCGGGTCCTTCTAAAAAGTATTTTTTTAAATGATATTTATTTTGAATTTCTCTTCAGTTTTAAAAACTTGTAAGCATTTAGCATGGGCCTAAATTTTCACACTATAGTTGATCGGATTTCATTCTTCGAATTTCAAAATTTTACCGAAATATTATATTAAGCTACTGCCGTAAAATATTTTCGGACCTCTCCGTTGCAAATCTTGACTTTTATGAAGGTATCCCTTCGACTTCCTTTTTCCTAAGTTTAAATTCGTTTGAAATTTTAATATTTATATATTTATACTTCATGCTCCTTCGTTGACTTAAAGATCTCTGAAGCTTTTGTCGAAAATTCAGAATACTAACCCATTGTGTTTTGCCAGTCTATACCTTCCGTACCCATGAAAATACCTTGCCCCTTCTTATATAAATTTTATTCTGAACTGTATCTTTATTTTTGCCCAATTCGATTTATAATTTTCCTTATCTTACTCATGCCATACAATTGACAAATCGCGTTTCCTTTAATATACTTTTCAAGTTACACATGATTTCAGCTTTCAACCAACCAAGGATATGTTCAACATTTTCTCTATTACAATTTTTGGAAGAATTACGTCTTCATAACTTTCTCACGATCTAGACCTTCCATAATTTGGTTTTAAAGCTTATTACAAATTTTGACAAACCTACTACTAAGTTTTCCGTCCACCACACATGCTTTTAGAGAAATTTCTAAACTAAATTGAATTTCGAATGTTTTCATATATCCGTGTTAGGCTCATTAGCCCGTATGTTAAGAGCTCTGTGTAAAACGATTTCTTTTGGCAAATCCTGGTTACACTAAAAGGTAGTTCAATATTAATTAATTATTCGAGCTTTTCCTGGCTTAAAGACTTTGTAAGTGTTTGGCATGAGTTTAAAATTCTTTCGTTAATTTAATTTCGTTTCAAACTTTTGCCAACATTGCTAAATCACTGCCGTATAATATTTTCTAAAACTACGTCCTTAATGTGCGTATGAACGCTCTACTTCCTTTCATAATGATTTCCGTTAAACCAATAAACCATTTTCCCTTATTATGTGCATTCAACTCAAACTTATTTCTAACAACTGATTTTATCGATCTTCAAATGTCGTTTTTACGGAGGGAAATTCCGACTTTTCAAAATATGACTGTTTTATACTTTTAGTGTCTTTGACTTTCGCTATTCACGTATCATTTCCGAAGACTTATGAGAGTAATGTTTACATCTTTCTCCCTGCCTAAACATCACCATTGAGTCAAGGTTTCGTTTAACCAAGCTGTCCCTTGCATTCGTCCTATCTGAACTCATGCTTATCGATCCTTCCCTCGTCACGCCTTCGACCTCGACCTCCCTTTGTTGCTCAGACTTTAGTGCCCGTCAAGGTCTGTGTCAACTCTTAGTTGTTAGTAGACCCTTGGACCTTTGTGTGGTGTCGTAGTGCACGTACCTAAGTTAGGTACGTGTGCTTGAATGAGTATACCCCGATAGTATATTGATGTTGCCTATTGTGTAATATACATACTCAGAGTTATTCATGATATTATGAAATTGTAAGTGTGTTAATATTTATGGATATGTGCGAGGATAGCTATACCACTCTAGGGGCGTCCATGTATATAAGATTCCGTATTGGAATGTCGGAATAGGGTGTATGTAGTTGGAGATACTTATGATGGTTGAAGTAATATGATTGGTGAAGCTATATGTATGCTGGGTGTGATAATAATGGGTGTACGTATAGTTAAGGTGGGTATGCCTATTATGTGACCTATGTGTTGTACGTGTGAGTGGGTGCTCGTACGTAGTTACGTATTGTGCGTAGACGCGAGTAGTTATGAAATTGCTGCGTGAGTATATAGGTGATATATATATGGTAGTAGAAATATAATTTTGATTGGTATTGCTTGCTATCGTGGCTGTCGTATGCGTGTATACCATGAGGTATACACGGCTATTGCATATCTTGACTAATGGATGAAGTAAGTGTATTGGTGCGCCAACTATAGGTGGATGGATATGGTATGAAAATATACGATGCTTGGGTGTGACTATAGGTAAATACTTTTATTAGGGAGAATAATGTAATTATGGGTGTGCTAATGTTTGTAATAATATCATGGTATATGAAGTGATTGAAATATGCGATATTACCTGAGTAGATATTAAGGGTATTTGACATCTTGATGTGTATATGGGTATGTTGGTAAACGTGTATGCATTAGATAGTATTGGCATATGTATGGATGCTATGTTATGTATATGGAATTATTCCGCTATGATTTTGAGTCTCACTCAAGCTTGAGTGGGTACACTCTATGTACATTGGTGTATTGTATGTGGTTGGTGTACAGTGATGGATGATGTATGTATAATGTTAGGATTGTTTGTGCCGGTTGTGTTACGTACACGATTGTGGGTGGCTATACCAATATATAGTTATGTGAGTTGGTCCTGTGGTATAGTTTTCACTAAGGACTTGGTTGCGTGAGTATATGTGCGCTAGCTAAACTAGGTGCGTAGATGTGCTAAGCATATAGTGGTGTGATTGATATATATATGAATGAAATATTGGCGTGTGTGGGTGTGCACCACGCACGGGTAAGTATGTGATAGTTATAGGAATTGGTGACTGTGGTATGTGTGGTGTGTCGTGATTATAGCTATAGGACTATATATGGAGTGATAATATGGTGAAATGTGTGCATGCATTTGAATGACTATAAATTGTGAAATTATAATGATTGTGAATGTATATTAGGTGTAGTGAACTTGTTTTAACAATCGTATGTTGTGATTTCGCATGTTGATTGTTTGGCGCATACTAGGAGATATAGGGACTAGTGTACTCTTATTGTCTTGTCCATAGGTAGTTACCTATACGTGTAGATTCCGATGGTATTTCCTAGTGTGAAATTATTTTCATATAAGTAAAAGAGACTTGGTTATTTTCGTATAGTGTGTAATAAGTGTTTTATAGTTATATAGAATATACTTGCCTATACGAATGATTTGAACGCGTGAAGGGAGTTGTTTGACTATAATAAGTATAAGTGTACTTTGTGCGTGAATATATAATTATTTCCGTGGTGTTAATAATTGACTGCCTAGAGTATATATATATATAAGCACTTGAAATGAATGTACTTGGTTGAAATTTTGATGCGGTATTGATTGAGGGTAGCTACTAGGGTGATTAGATATGGCTGCAGTTAGAAAGTCCGAGGACGGACTTTATTCTAAGTTGGGGAGGATGTAACGACTGCTTTTCATGTATCTGGATTTATTATAATATAATATATGTTTTGGTGGATTTTCTCCTTTTGTGTGATTTCCGTCTCCGTAGCTTTCGTTTCGATTGTTTCGTCGTGTTTTCTCGTTTCTTTCTTAGGATCGTCGATTTCGAAGTACGTCATTCGTGACGGGCTTCATAACGGTCGTATCTTACTATTAGATCAAGCCTAGGAGTCTTAGGAATCGATCCCGGAGCTCCGCGCTCCGTATCGGAACTTTTGGTGCTTATTAGCCGGTGTAAGAAGGGGCACCGACCGACTAGATGACGATCCAGTCGGTCGGCAATCCTTCTTCGACCGACTAGTTGGCTTTCTAAATTATTCAGAAGTTACTGTTTATCGTTAGTCGGTCTAAGAACGTTGGTTGACCGACTAGATTGTAAACTAGTCGGTCAGCAATGCTTCTTTAACCGACTAACTCTTCAACTTATTTTTGGTATCAATACTGTTCACTCTTAGTCGGTCTAAGAACGTTCATCGACCGACTAGATTGTAAACTAGTCGGTCAGTATTTGTTCTTCGACCGACTAATTCTAAATCCTATTTTCGTACAGAAGTTACTGTTTACACTTAGTCGGTCTGCGTTGGTCGACCGACCGACTAGTTGCCAAACTAGTCGGTCAGTGGTTGCTCTTTGACCGACTAATCTGTGTTAAAACCCTAATTTTTGGGCAGCCGCCAGCCTAACCTATTTATACCCCTCCCAAACAATTTCATCTTCCTCCACTCGACCCTAAACCCTAAAATCTTCCCCATTGAGCCCCCATCTTCCTCCAAGCTTTATTCCTCCATCCCAAGCCCTAGATTCATCATCTAAACCCTCCCTCAACTCATTCAACCTGTCATCTTCCCCAAAATCTCATCAATCCCCCAAAATCCCCCAAAAACCCTAAGTCTCCAAACTTCTCCAATCTTCCCAGATCTGGTCCTAGGGTTCTCCGGAGTGTTTCTTCCGCCTCCTCTCGGTAAGAAATCGATCTATTGATGTTTCCATAACCTATTTATATTTTTATGAAACCCTAATGAAATTCCATGTTGTTTGATAACTGTTTCCCCATAACGGCGATCTCCCCCGTAGATTAGCATCCGCGAGACGAACCTTCGTGATCGTCATCCCCGGTGCTAGGCAAGTGAAACTTGCCACTTAGGGTTTAGGCCATGTTTTAGGCCATTTGCTTGTTGTAGGCGTAAAAGAGGCTAGGCGACGAAATGATACTCGCCTAGGCGCAAATTGGGGAACTAGCTTGACAACGAAGCTAGTTCCGACATATATCATGTTGCACAATTACCATGTCATGTTTACTTTCCATTAACGGTACGTGAATCAATTGTCATGTCATTGCATTCTTTAAGTGTTGCTGTGATTGCGTAGCTTCGCTACAATGCTTGTGTTCCTGGCTCGTGTTCCAGAAGCGAGCCCTGTAGTTGGAAACTCCAACGCTCGATATTGAATTGTGAATTAGGAAAACAAGCTCCCGTGCGGGGCAACCCTGGCTCACTTGCTGGGCTCATGTGCAGGGACCCTGGCTTGTTTACATGTGGGATGGGGTAAGAGTTAAGCGGTCATTCAACTGGGAGTCTGCCTGATTAGCAACTGCAGTTGTAAGGCGTAAACTCTGGGTTTTGGGGTAGTTGTTAAGCGGCCACTCAGCGTGAATGCCAAACCGTTCAGCTGTAAGGCGTAAACATCTACAAAACAACGTGAAACGTGAATAGTGAAATGATCGAGATTGTTAGTAGCTTGGCTACTCTTGTCTTGTCCCGATAATTGTTCTCTTGTACTTATTGTCTCGCTATGCCTTGCTTGTGCACTCATGTTATAACTGCCATGTCATGCATACTATAACTGCTAGGTTGCTAGTTGCCTTACTTTCAGTTTCCTTTCTCAAGTCTTTTAGACTTGCTGACATGTGCCCCTTTACTCTTTTGGGTGACACCTGTTAGATCCTGAGCCTGAGTACCTTGTTGAGGACGAGGTGTTTGCTGACGCCGAGCCCGAGCTTGTGTTTGACGGGGAGTACGTGGACACTGGGGACCAGTCCTAGTGTCTTCGTTGTGTCTTACTTTTGTTAGACAGTTGTTTTGTTGTCGGTGCGTAGCACCTATACTTTGCTATTCATTGTACTTTTGTTGGCCTTGTTCTGGGCCTTTAGACTCTTTCTTTTAGCCTGGTGGCTTTTCTGGATGTTGGACTTATTTTCATGTTGGACAATTTATGAGATATGAGATTTTATTTCAGTCTCTCCTTGCGTTATTATTGTTGTTCCGTTGTGGTTACAGGGACCTGCTTATGTTTTATTGAGGCTTATCGGGTTTGGGGCTTCACAGCCCCACTCTCGTGCGGACCTCTTCACGTCTCGCCTCCATTTTAGGGAAGCGGGGCGTGACACCTGTTTTAGCAGATTTGAGTGGGTTTTGGACCCGAACCGGTTGGGTTTTGAGTGGGCTTATAAAGGGAAGTTGGAGCACGACTTGGGGGGATCTTCTTCAGTTTTTAGGGCTTTTTGCCCCCTTCTCTTGTGAGACTTAGGGTAGTGTGGATTAGGTCTTTTGATCAATAAATCTTGTATTGTATTGGAGCTTCAAACTCAAGATAAGTATTTCTTCCTCCTATTTTCTATTGTTTTGTAATTGTGTTTATTTTGCTTGGTGGTGAACGTTTGTATGTCATTGCTTTTGCTTGTTTTTGTGTTATTCACCATTGAGTAGTATTGATGAACCCTAATACGGGTTAGGGTAGGATTGATGCTTGGAAAACTACATTTGGCTTGGTTGCATGGCATGTGTTCGATGAAATGTGTCAATGGAGATTTCTAGCAATCTGAGTCCAATTCGTTTGGCAACACACTAGTTGTGTTGGGGATTGGGGTCCGATGTCTTGTCCAGTCAAGATCCGCTTCGATGTATTGCTAGAAATCACATTCGACCTATTTGGCCATTAGGGTTACGCGGGGGTGTTTCATTGTCATTGGCGGGAGAAAGACCGCCTCTGACCGTCGGGCCAAAGGGGGAATAAACTTGGCGGTTGACTCCCTAGCCATAGCTCACGCCCCTAGCGTTGACATCGAGTCCTCGCGCGTGGGAACGGCTTGGACGAAATGTTGGGAGTTATCATTGTGGCCTTAATTCTCCCGGTTGCGGAAGGTGTTAATAGACATGAGAATGCCCACCGTCCGAAACCGGGTAGACCTAGCGCACTAGGCACCGACCGGAATATCGGGCCATGGACGCTAGGTACCACCTTTTGGGGCAATGTCTCACCCTGGGTCAAGTCAAATGCCAAGTGTCATGAATGCTCTAGCCCGTGTTAGCGGGGATTCATTTCGTGTCTTTTTATTTCTTTCTTTTATTTCTACACTTCCACCTACATTGTCCGCGTAGCTAGCACACAACTTAGGCGAGGCTAGTAGCCATTCAAGCCATCCACCTCCCTGACTTCGATAAACCCGCACCCTACACTAACCGTGCACTTGCGGTAAAACGACACCGCGCCCAAACCGTAAACGGGGCGCAGCTCAAGTTTTTGGCGTCGGTGCCGGGGAGGCGTTCGGTTTGATATTAGCTTAGCTTGGGTTCATTAGACTACGCAAAAAAAAAACAAATACAAATACAATAACCAAGAATTTTTTCCCCCACAATTATCTTATCTTTTTGTTATTCTCTTATGCTATTGACGCTCCTCTCTAGTTTTCTTATTTTTGTTGTCCAGGTATCTTTGATATTGCCATGTGGAGATCAGATTTCGATGCTCATATGGGAGGCTACGATCCCTATTCATTTGTGGTTTGTGAGACTTGTGGGACGGCGGGGCACATGTATTATGATTGCCCATTTACGCTTGAGAGCCTCCCCCTACCCCAAGGCCAAACATTTTCCCACAACCTTAGCCCAAACACCTCCCACCCATTTCCTCAACCTTATACCCCTCCACAAACACAAGAAGAATCAAGCCTCGTGTCTCTCCTTGAAAGTGCCATGTTTAACCAAGGCCAAATATTACAAAACTTGATGCCAATCACCGAGCCTACACCAAGGAGAGGGGATGAAAGAGAGGATATACCCACTTTCATGGTTGAGACCACCATGCCCTCGGCCACCATAGACACATCTCAAGCCGATACCCCATTTTTCCATCACTATCACTTGGATGACGAAGCATTTTTTGATGATGATAGTGAGGATGTGGTGATTTCTATATGATCTGTGGGAGAGACTTCTTGTCATGATTTGGATACCCCGCATGAGTCCTATGAGAGCACCGAGGAGTTTACAGAGATTATGCATACCGGCGAGGAGGATGTGTGTGAGGACGAGGACACCACGACCACCTACGAGGGGTCCGCTCTACATCCGCCTCCACAACCATCTCTGTCGCAGCTTCTTCCTTGGTCTGTGGTCAACAACGAGGATGTCATTCAGGACATCGGGCAGATGGTGGAGTATGAGCATATCGTCGAGGAGGATGTGCATGAGGGCTTGGATACGATGGTCCACTCTATGGAGCCCGAGTCACATCTACCTTTACCGTTGCTCTCCACTTCTTCTGCGGCTGAGCATCTACTTGAGCATATTGCCCCTATCCAGGAAGATTTTCATACTCACTCTCACTCCACTTTTGAGTCTCGCTTTTCACTTCCTATTTCTTTAGACTCATATATATTTGACACACCATATCTCTCGCAGGACACATGATCTACTTCCCTTGAGGTATGCTGCAGTGTCTCACCACCTGGAGAGCCACTTCTCATGGAGAGCGAGGATTTGATCGTCGCTAGCACAGAGGATAGCATACCATTTCCAGGGAGTGTTCGCCACATTTCATATATTTTACCGTCATTTACCGGTGACTATCTCTGGGATACATTTATTTTGGGAAATAATTTCTTGCCATGGACTAATGCACCTCGTCCTTTGAAGGTCACATGTGGAAACCTACGAGGGATGCTTGGAGGTGCATTGATTGGGTCCATTGGCACACGTGGCACAGCGCTTCTGGCGGAGCCACAGAAGGAGCAGTTAGAGCAGCTACCTGCCCCACTTCAGATCTTGGATCCGCCTATGCTCAGGTGTATCCTAATCCAGTAGTGTAAAAATTTACCGCTTTCTAGTTTAGATTTGAATAATCTCGTCTCCTCTCATTAGCGAGGGGAGCGTATCTAGGATTTGCTTTCGCATCGTAATAACCCACATGTCGTGCCCTTCTATCACTTCTACCGCCCATACCCCACATCCTCTTCCGAGGAGAATGAGCACACCGTCTCTCCTGCATTTTGATTTCTTTCTTTTCTTTTCCGATTTTCCCCTAGCATATTTCTGCATCACATTAGTCATATCATTTCGCTAGCATTGTCATGTTCAGCTTGGGGGAATCGATTTGTGTGCATGTTTTCGCGTGTCGTTGTTGTGTGTCTGTGTCTTTGTGTTCTTTCGTCGTGTTTTATATCTTTTATTTGAGTATTTCTTTTTCTTTATTTTTTAGTTTCGTTCATGTGTTTTTCATGTTTTTCACTTTTTGTGTCGGTGCGCACCCCCCCATTTTCTTTGCCCTCCCGTAAAAACTATTATTGCATTGAGGGCAATGCAAGTTTCAGCTTTGGGAGTCGCACTTTGTGCGTCATTTGTGTCGTTTTTCTTCGTTTTTGAGTCGTTTTCCATCGTGTTTTTCTTTTTTTCTTCTCATCTTTTGTTCCCTCTCTCCTAGAGATGACCCCATATGATGAATTGCCACATGATCACGCTCACACTTAGGATAGCTTCGATAATCACATTCACTAACCCTAGGAAGCCGAGTCCTCTGGCATTTCACGCATCGTGGGTCCACTTAGCTTTTTGTGAGTCGTGTGTCGTGACTAGCTTATTGTGTGCTTCTACTTTGTGATGTTGATTTATATACCTATCCTTGGTTGACCCCTAGATTATCATGCTTCGATTTGAATATGCGGTATTTGCTTCTAATGTCTGATTCTATATGCATGTTATATGTTTATATCGTATGTTTCAATTCGCATGTGTCGGGATTCCACAAACAAGGACTAGGATAACCCATTTAGCCTATGCTGTGATTAGCGAGAAATATCTCCTTTGCCCAAGTGTTTAGAATCCGATTTCATTTTTATTTTACTTGGTGCAAATCCCCTCGTCGTGTACCGTTCTCCCACTTGGGAGAGTACACATGTATATATCCCAATATCCAAAAACCCAAAAAAGAAAAGAACAGAGAAAAGAAAAAAATATGTATAGCCAAAAATCCAAAAAAAATACAAATACCCAAATCCCAAAAATTTCCAGTGTGAATAATTTTCCTATCTACCGAGAATAAAGGGAAGGCGAGAATTTGCACCGAGTGTTCTACTCCACACCTTCTCAACCTCCATCGTTTTCGAAAACACTTGGCATAGGAACTCTCTGGCGGTTACCTAGGCGATAGTGTGGTGATTTCCTAGTCCATAGCTGTGGAGTCCCCGATGCATGATACGCTTCTATTCTTATACTCTTCTCATGCATGCTTGAGCGACTATTTACCGCAATTTCAAATTGAATTGATATTTGGGTCATTCCTTGGATTTGTGTATATGGAGCCTTATTGCACAATGTAGATAGCGACACCGTCTGCTAGCACACGACCACACTCACTCGCGCTTCATTGCGTGGGCCCACGACACTTGTTTGGACTCACATTCCTTGGTTTAGTGTTGTGTTTTGTCGTATACTTGCTTAGTGTGGCGTGTTTGATTTTGTTGGCTCTGACGGGCGATTTAGGATTTTGATTTCTCTTTCTTTCTCTCTCTCTATTTTTTCCCTTCAAGCTCCTACTCTCACTCGTCTTCCTCGAGGACGAGGAAAGGTTTAGCTTGGGGGATTTTGACGTGCGTTTATATTTCATATATTCACGCACGACTTCTTTGTGATTTTCCACTGTTTTCTGTCGTTCCGTACCCGTTTTCTTGTGATTTCTAGTTTTATTTCACTTCTTTGTCTTTTTGTGTGAATGCAGGAGTTTTCCAGCATTTGGGACATATAATGAAGATATCATGAGCCCCCGGAGCAACGGGAGGAGTCACATGCGATCCAGGGGGTCAAACGACCAAGATTGCCATCTTTCAGCCCCCACCCGATCGGTTGGACATAGCCAACCGATCGGGTGATGCACGCATGTCCGACCCGGACGAAAGCTGAAGCGAAGTGAAGATTAACCGACCGGTTCACCGACCGGTTGAACACAGCTGCGTTCTCGAGAATTTGGAGCTGAATTCCAACCGATCGGGTGACATCTCACCCGATCGGTTCATATGTAGCCGCATTGCCTCAAATATCGAACCGACGGCTCCACCCGCTCTCCTCAGTGACCGGTTGAAGCTCCCAAAGCCCGATGGCCAAAGCAACAAGCAGCTCACCCGATCGGTTGATGTTTCAACCGATCGGGTGGCCTTTTCTTCCGCTTTAGCGCGCTGCTGATGCACTCATTGAAGATCTGCTATCATTCCAGAGGGATTTTGGATTATCTCTTATTTTTCTAGCATCGGCATCATCGTTAGCTTTCCAACGATAGGTCGCATGCCCACATCCGATTTTTCTACATTTTTCCTGGAATTTTCTGAGCGCAGCCATGTGCTGAAATTGGCAGCAGTCTGGATTTTCATTTCACCCGATCGGGTGAGCTATTCACCCGACCGGGTGAGATCATTTTCTGTGTTTTTGAACTCTCTGTTTATTCCACCCGATCGGGTGAACTTCCACCCGATTGGGTGGGCCTGTTTTAGCAGATTTGAGTGGGTTTTGGACCCGAACCGGTTGGGTTTTGAGTGGGCTTATAAAGGGAAGTTGGAGCACGACTTGGGGGGATCTTCTTCAGTTTTTAGGGCTTTTTGCCCCCTTCTCTTGTGATACTTAGGGCAGTGTAGATTAGGTCTTTTGATCAATAAATCTTGTATTGGATTGGAGCTTCAAACTCACGATAAGTATTTCTTCCTCCTATTTTATATTGTTTTGTATTGTGTTTATTTTGCTTGATGGTGAATGTTTGTATATCATTTCTTTTGCTTGTTTTTGTGTTATTCACCATTGAGTAGTGTTGATGAACCCTAATACGGGTTAGGGTAGGATTGATGCTTGGAAAACTACATTTGGCTTGGTTGCATGGCATGTGTTCGATGAAATGTGTCAATGGGGATTTCTAGCAATCTGAGTCCAATTCGTATGGCAACACACTAGTTGTGTTGGAGATTGGGGTCCGGTGTCTTGTCCAGTCAAGATCCGCTTCGATGTATTGCTAGAAATCACATTCGACCTATTTGGCCAATAGGGTTACGCGGGGGTGTTTCATTGTCATTGGCGGAAGAAAGACCGCCTCTGACCGTCGGGCCAAGGGGGAATAAACTTGGCGGTTGACTCCCTAACCATAGCTCACGCCCCTAGCATTGACATCGAGTCCTCGCACGTGGGAACGGCTTGGACGAAATGTTGGGAGTTATCATTGTGGCCTAAATGCTCCCGGTTGCGGAAGGTGTTAATGGACATGGGAATGCCCACCGTCCGAAACCGGGTAGACCTAGCGCACTAGGCACCGACCGGAATATCGGGCCATGGACTCTAGGTACCACCTTTTGGGGCAATGTCTCACCCTTGGTCAAGTCAAATGCCAAGTGTCATGAATGCTCTAGCCCGTGTTAGCGGGGATTCATTTCATGTCTTTTATTTCTTTCTTTTATTTCTACACATCCACCCACATTATCCGTGTAGCTAGCACACAACCTAGGTCAGGTGATGTATTCAATCGAGAGAGAATAAACTTTGGTCGATCAGTCGGGTGAAGAGATATCGTTCGGTGGCAAGGGGTTTGTCCCTTCGGCTTACGAACGACGATGGGGTTTGTCATTCGGTGGCGAGGGTTATAACCCCTTCGACTTATAACCAAAGACGTAATGAAGGTCGTTCAGTTGCGAGAGGGTGGCCCCTTCAGCTTACGGCTAACGCCGTAAAGAAGTTGTTCGGTGGTGAGGGGCGTAGCCCCTTCGACTTATGACCGAAGAAGTAATAGAGGTTGTTCAGTTGCAAGACGGTGGCCCCTTTGGATTACGACTGACGCCTTAATGAAGTCGTTCGGTGGTGAGGGGCATAGCCCCCTCGACTTATGACCGAAGACGTAATGAAGGTCGTTCAGTTGCGAGGGAGGCCCCTTCGGCTTACGGCTGACGCCTTAACGAATTCGTTCGGTGGCGAGGGGCATAGCCCCTTCGACTTATGACCAACGACGTAATGAAGTTCGTTCAATTGTAAGGGGGTGGCCCCTTCGGCTTACGGCTGATGCCTTAGCGAAGTTGTTTGGTGGCGAGGTGCGTAGCCCCTTCGATTTATGACCGAAGATGTAATGAAGGTCATTCAGTTGCGAGGGGATGGCCCCTTCGATTTACGACTAATGCCTTAGCAAATTCGTTCGGTGGCAAGGGACGTATCCCCTTCGACTTATGACCGAAGACGTAATGAAGGTCGTTCAGTTACGAGGGGGTGGCCCCTTTGGCTTACGGCTGACACCTTAGCGAAGTCGTTCGATGGAGAAGGGCATTGCCCCTTCGACTAATGACCGAAAACATAATGAAGGTCGTTCAGTTGCGAGAGGTGGCCCCTTCGACTTACGACTGATGCCTTAGCGAAGTCGTTCGGGGGCGAGGGCATGTTGAGTTTTGTGGAACCCTTAGAGCCAAAATTAATGCACGTCCTAAGTCGGACGGACCACAGAAACAAAAAATGTAGCAGAAAACAATATGTTAATCTAATTAACATTCAGCCCTAAGGAACAAGACCCGTAGCCAGGATCTCTGTCAGCTCAGGTGGATTTGACCACCCCAAGAGGGATCTAAACTACTACGAATAATTAAAACAAATCTTCTAAAACATACCCGGAACCGTGCCCTGGGGCAGGCAAGGTGTACCGCACCGTCTTCCGAGTCGATCCCCTATCCCACGCCAAACTGCTCCTCGAACCGCTCCGCATCCCGAGGTGAGCAATCCTGCCACCGAGCCAACGATGCGTCGAAGAAAGTTTCACGCGAGTGAAAGACTTCGCCAAGATTTCGGATCCGAATCCGAACCCCTTTGTGGCTTCGATAGAGCCCTTCAGGAGTAAGGCAGAAATTTAGGGAGAATATGAATTAATTTAAGCTTTGATCCGAGCGTGCTCCAACGTTTTTGGGAGACGCTCAGATCTTGAGCTTGGGACGAGTTTGGAGGAAGGGGGATGCCCTTATTTATATAGGCGGCTGACTCTCCCCTTTTCTCCACAACCGATGTGGGACTAAAGTTTGAAGTTAATAAATTCAATTTAGTTTGCCTTTCACAAAGGCCAAACTTTCGTGAATTTTAACTCCCTCACCGTTGAGCTTCATGATTGATACAACCTATCAAATCGAAGGGCGTTCAAAGGTGAAAGCATATGAAAAAATAGCAAGTCAATCGGAGTCCGTTTGGCCCTCCAATTATTCGCCCAAAAATCAGCACAAGGCTTGATTTTCGTCCAAAATCAGACGTCAACAAAACTGCACAGTCCATAGGGTTCTGCACCCACACTGTGGGGCCCACAGTGCCAGCTGGGCAAGCCCAGATCAGGCTGGGCGCCTCGCCCAGACCTGGGCCAGGCGCCCGGCCCAGTGCACCCTGGGCGCCTGGGCCTGGGCCTGTGCCCAGGCCCAGGGCACCTGCCTTTGGTGCCTGGGCCTGGGCGTCGGGCCCAGGCCCAGGGCTCCTGGCGCCCAGGGCTCCTGGCCCTATCTGGCCAGGTGCCCATGCCAGACCCAGTCTGACCTGGGTCAACCTGGTCTGACCCAATCTATTTTGGGCATGGGTCAGACCCCTTTGAGCTGTTTTTGGGCGTAACTTTGGCATCTGGCGTCCGATTTGGACGCCATTCAAACCTGTTTTAGAGCGGGACATTCACGTATTACAGATAACCTTTTCATGCTTTTATAATATTAAATGTGGTCTTAACCAATTTAAAACACATTTAACCCATTTTGCATCATATGCAAATTAGTCCCTATCTACGCTTAAAATTACCATTTGCATCAAATGCAATTTTCTATTCCTTGCATCAAATGCAAATAATTCTCCCTAATGATTCTACCGATTACTAGGAATGTCCCACTCTGTGTGAGACCTTACAGCCTGACCCTACTACAGGTTGGGCTCGAAGCCCTATACGGTAGTGACCACGAGCAGTGGCTGCCGTCTCTGTTTCAGAATTATAATTATGTGGTTAACTCATCGACATGAGTATTGTCGGGACCATCCTGACTGTGTCCGTGATGAGTTCCGTAGTTATAGTCTCTTCGGCTAAACTATGTCGTGTAGATCAAGTCTAGGGTTCGGTCAAAATGTCACCCCAATAACTTGGATCTGGTTAGTTTCTATCGATATTTAGTTAACTAATGTTGGACTTCTTCCAACATACTCTGATCAGAAAGTTTACTAAAGACCGAACTAACTCTACGACACTAACTCCCATTGACCGAGAGAGACGAATCCTCTCTTGGTCATTACTCTTCTCATACGCTTCAAGTGACAACCAATCAAAAACCTTTCGACAGGCCTAGCCTCGAAGCTAGGTCAGTGGTCTAAGTGGCACCGTTCATGCACATGTATGTAAAATGACCTCAAGGCAAAGATCAACTTTCCTATCATTGACCGATTGGTCAATAAAACCATTTGATAACTCTTGCAGATCGTTCAGTTAACTCATTCTCTAATGAGCACCTGTGTCTCGTCTTCGACTTCGCCAAGTCAAACGATCATGAGATCATCGCCACCGCTAAACGGTGAAGACTATGACACAATGGTCTATCCGATGTTTCGATATCCTTGTCTCGAAACATCTACGACCACGAACCCTTTTAGACTTATGCTACAGACGGTCAAACATTTCTCCATGATCGAGATACTTATCTCGATACATGTTTGACCTTGAATAAAGTCTCAGGATTCTACCTAAGTTAATATCTAATGTTTACTACATTATTGATTAACTTAGATAAAACTATACCAAACAGCTTACTGTTATTTCGAACAAGATCACACAGAGATAAATTACCTCGAGGCCATCATCTCTCTACATCTTCCACTTGCACTCAGGCCCATTTATCTCGATATATCATACCGTTTTTACACATAAGTTTTTCCGACTTCATGTGGTAGAGCCTTTGTGAGTGGATCTGCTAAAATCGTCTACAGTATAGGCTTAAGGGATTTCTATGTTCATGTTAGACCAACCATTTAAATCTCATTCAAATAATTCTCTTGGTCTGTTGGAATCCATAATATTTCATTTCCCTGGATATTATCCAGTTCATCGTACCTTACAATAATAATTTTAAATTAGTTAATGGTTAATTTAAGATGGTTCATAATCATTTTCGATAAAGTGTCAAACTCTTTGATTTCTTTGTCAAAACATATGTTCCATCCCGTTGATGCCTCGCATATAATTTGTTTGCTCCCACTGACCTTGAAAACTCTCTTTGTGATTCTTATAAGTTGGTTCGTCTAAATCATATTTAGAAAAACGAACATATAATCGAATGTTCTAGTTTTTATGGTCATCATGAGCATTTATATCGAGTTCGGTCCGAGTAGATCCGTACACATCTGTTGGCGAGACGGTTTCAACATAATCCGTTTATAGGAAATATGATGAAAACCGTTCTTAACCAACATAATTGTACTTCACTATTTTCCTTTCTTCTGCTATCTTCTAACTTGAAGATTTACTTGCAGAAAATGAGGAAATATTTTCCTTGGGCACGTAAACTAAAGTCCATACTTTTATTCACGTGCTCGGACATATTCTAAATGCATCAAGTTTTTAATCGGAGTTACTACTCCGAATTTCATCCCGAAAGTTTACTAAGTCATCATTAGTTATGATGATTAACTCGACTCTTTGTCTCACGAGATTCGAGTAATTATACAACTTCCTTACGATTGATTTAATGAATATCTTACTGATAATGTCCTCATAGAACATTATCAAAACCTAGGCATTACTATCTGGGACTTAACCAAGAGGGAGGACTTAACTCAGAGTCACTTCCTATGGACCGCACCAAGTCTAACTAAGTATGATTCATACCTTTTAACAGACCGATGTGTTAACAGACTTGACCTGAGAGAAAATCATATTTTCTTTTAATTACACAAGTTGTTTATACAGCTAAGTATTGACCATTCGATTTAATCGAATCCGTTTAAATACTTCTGTCATTTTGTTCTCTATTTTATTAGACTTGTGTTTCAGCAAGAACACGTGTCGTAATAAAATGAGACTAACTCAATTATGGCTAATTTAGACTTGAGTCCGGATACATCTGTATGTACGAGACTGAGTTCAACAACTCATTCTCACACTGCCTTACAGAAGGAGTTTTGCCCATTGTATCTAAGAGAATTAGATTCACAAATGCCCGTAGACTTCATAATACGAGAGGTCAGACCCCTCTTTATGTGACTTATGAAGATTAATCTCTAGATATGGCCTAGTCTATTTTGACATATAAGTTTCTTCCATCCTTGCGCATTATATATTAACTTTTAATATTATACTTATTACAAATTACTAACAAAAAATATTTCTTCAGAAGGTGACGACATTCGTCAAAATGTGTTAGACGTTTTTTGTATAACAATTATTCTGAAATCGTGACATCAAAATATGTCACATTTTCATTTCCTCCTACTTATGCCTTTACTAATGATAAATATAACTTAATTTCCGATGTACCCAAAAAATGATAAATATAACTAACTTTCTCAATTGACTTTCCAGAGTGCCTTCTTTCTTTTCTAAATCTCATTTAGATATTAAATAACCCAACATAAATAAATAGATATGCAAGCATCTCATGTATCCAAACGCCTGAGCTTTGCAACCTTGAGTGTAGCTCAACAAGTTGCTCGTCTCAAGATCCGGTTGTGAAACATAGTCTTGCACCGCTCATGCACTTACATTCGGCTCAAACAGTTTGATCGAATTTTCGAACCTTGCGAATCAAAATTGTTTTTCCATGCAACCTTGAGTGTAACTCAACAATTAGTAAGGAGAAACAAACTTCAAATGTTTATAGGTTCAAGCTGCCCCATATAGAGGCGAGTGACATGTAGCGTGCATTTATTTTGTTGGACTCAGAACTTAATGAAATCATATTTCTCAAGTCTGTCCTTTAGAAGGCCATTTTAATGTCAACTGGAATATAGTTTATTCTATCAATTAGAATTTAACTTTGACATTCCATTAATCAACCTACTTAACGAGTTAACTAATTCCATTAAAATATTATATTTTTATTCCATTGGTAAAACATAGTCTTGCCATAGTTTAGCATATGTTCAATATTAAATATAGGTAGACTGGCTTTTATCTATCTATATCCTCCCACTATTTTACGATCATTTTAAGTCTTAACAATGAACGATTTAATCAAATTAAATAAATGTGTAAGAGATCCAATCACCCTGAGCCTAACAACCTTGAGTGTAGCTCAACAAGTTACTTGACTCTGCGATCGGTAGATGACTCTTCATCAATCATATCAGATTTGACTCTCTTATCGGTTTTTACCCCTAGCCATTGTGATCGTGAGTGTGATCATCCAAATCACAATGACCATTCTAGTTAGACCCTTGTTTTCGTGTCTAGCCTGATTTTCCCCTGCGCTCGGTGTATTCACGACACGTCAGTTTGGATCAGGTCTAAGACTACATCATATGTGTTTAAGAAATTGGTTTCTATAAGATTTCCATGTCACAGCTTGAGTGTAGCTCAACAACTGGAACGCGGGTCCTATAGTTGCCAACCCCTAAAACAAGGAGGGCTACGACTAATCTTGAAGAATATTATTAACGTATTTGACTTAGATGTAGTCCAGGGTGTCATATAATCATGATTCACGTCATTGCGGTCCAATGCAACACAACCAGGGAAATGACTAAGCTAGGATCACTTATCCCTTAGACTAGCTAGGGTGATCCAACAAACTTAGCCAAAGCACATTGAATGGATCATGGTCCAGTGAATGAAGCATGTCATTTTTATATGCGTGCCATAGACTAAACGAATTTTATTAACACCTAATTAATCCTATCAACTAGTTGTGTAACGATCGGTTTTCGATCGTACTTTCTTTGTGCACGTGCTTTTGATCGTGCACGTAGTTGTCTTAGACTTGTTTGATTTTTGAACACTTTTGTGTGATATGTCGTTGTGATCGTCTCTAAGAGTATTGAATTGTGGCACTATTTTGGAACGACATTTCTTGGGTCGTTCTTCCACGATTTGATCATATTCGAAGTGACGTCACGATTTTCAGTTTTGACGTGAGACGTTTCTATTTTTAGTTTCGTCCCTCGACGTCGAAATTTAGATCCGTCTTCTTAGTCCTCTTTCTTTCGTCTTCCCGAGCACCCCATATTTATTTTGCAATTTTTGGACTTCATTTGACCTATTTTTCATTTTGGACTAAGTTTATAATATTTTTTAATTCTTACTTTTATAAGTATTTTAATTCTAATAAAATTCCTATTTCATAATTAATCTACAAAATAATTTTTAGCCCTAGCCCTAGCCTTAGTCGAATCTCCATGCGTGAGAGAGGGTGAGGGAGAGTTATTTTAAGCATTTTAATTATTTTAATTAATTTTAATAATTTCCTAAACCATAGACCTAGCCCTAACCCCCTCCTCTATTTAAATAAGCCCTAGGTTAAGTTATTTTCGCACACACCAAAACCCTAGCCGTCAAAACCCTCTCCAAAGCTTCACACCCCCTTCAGCCGCATTCGCCCCGTACGACCGACGGAAACCCCCGCATCCGCTCGGTCTGACCGAGGCCAACCCACGCATCCGCCCCGCTCCGCAATGTTGCAAGCTGCAACGTTGCAGCCCGCAGCCACCCCCGCTATGACCGACAGAATCCCCCGCATCCGCCCGCTACGACCGAAGGCAACACCCGCTCCACACCACGCTCCGCTCCGCTGCAGCCCACAGTGCCCGACCGACGCTCCCGCAATGTCTGACCGACCCGCTTCCCGCACCGCTGCTTCGTTGCAACCCCGCTTCGTTGCAACCCCCGCCCCAAGCGCCCGACCGACAGATCTCTCCGCAGCGGCCCGCTGTGACCGACCGACCGCAGCTCCGCAACGCTGTGACCCCCGCCCGTAGTGTCTGACCGAGAGGATCCACTGAAGCAGCCCGTGTCTGACCGAGTGACGTTCATCACAACGTCGCAATTTCGCAACGCTTGCCACCGTGGGCCCCCCAAGTTCTCCGAGGTGTTGTGGGTCCCCAATTGACCCCAAGCACTGCTGTGGGCCCCACTTTGGTGATCTTCTTCGTGGATTTGCCGACTACGACGTTACGGCACGTCGTAACCCTTCGTCGCAAGATCTAGCTTTTGGAATCTTGTTCGTGATTCAGATTTGGCGACGAGGAATTTTTTCGCCACTACATTCATTCTATTCCAGACTCCGGAAAAGGTTGGTTCCCCGAACTCGTAGCAACCCCCACCGTAGCTATAATCAGACCCTAAACTAAAAGTCGACAACTTTAATTAAATTTTCCTTTTTGCTCTTTTAAAACGTTGTGCAAACATAGGAAAATCGACGAATGGACTTGATGACTGTGCACATAGGATAGATCGTCGAATAGAGCTAAATATCAAAATGTGATTTCTGATGAGTAGGATAGTCCCGATAACCTAGACATGAACCATAATAGGAATTACTGAAAATGAGGCCTGACACTGTCGACGTGACACTATTTCAGACGGACTACCGCTGACGAGACGCTTGGACGAGACGCTCCGGGAGGACGACACACTCGCCACCGCAGGCAAGTGTACTCACTTGCACTTTTGGCCGTGCTTAGGCCTTAGTTTGTTAGAACTGTTAACTGTGAACAAAGAGAACCGGACGTGAAATGATAGCGTCCGGGACGTCCCTTGACGGCTCAGACTTGACGACGAAGTCTGAGCCTAACAACAACAACGTTTGACATTGTAGGACTATCTTGTGTGTGCATGCGTGTGGACACCCTAGAATAATCTTTCCTATCTTGTCACGTCCCGTCCCATCTTGCACAGCCCAGATGGCAATAGGGCACTCTCCGAGTGATCCCTTGTCTTGATACACAGCCCAGAGGGCAATAGGGCACTCTCTGAGTGATCCCTTGTCATGATACACAGCCCAGAGGGAAATAGGGCACTCGCCAAGCTAGAGCGAGTGATCCCTTGTCTTGTCATGTGTTGTCATGTCTTGAATACTTGGGTTTGGGGTAGGGTTGAGCGTGCGCACGGTAAGAGGGTCTGATCCCCCTCGAACCGTAAGGCGTGAACCCTTTCGTGTCACACTTATCTTGTCTTGTCCCGACATGTCCTGATTTGTCTTGACACCTGTTAGGTTAGTCCCGTAGTTTGGTAGCACAAGCTACGACTACTACTTGTCACATTTTACTTTCCTGCTGCGTTTACTTTCTTTTGTTCCTATGTTATAACCTCAGCATGCTAATCAACCAGTAAACCATTGTTAAATAGTCGATACACTTGCAGTTTGGTCTGACCCTTTTTGTAGACCTTACCTGACGTACAGTTCCTTCTTTTGGTGCTGTACGTCAGGTGTTGAGCCAGAGTACGTCGACGAGGCGGACTTGTCAGCAGAAGTGGAGCCGGAGGATACTGATCCAGAGTACAATCCAGAGGAGGACCAGAGTTAGAGGCATCTCGTTGCTGTTCCAGAGTTTCTGTTCCACTTTAGATTGGGTGCGTAGCACCTTTTGTTTCCCTGTCTAGGTTGGGTGCTTGCACCAGTAGTTTTCTTTTCTGCAGTTGTAGCCCTTCTGGCGTTTTAGACTCTCAGTACTTTGGATGATTACTTTTGGAATAAAATGATATGCTTTTCCTTTCAGTACTTTTATTGTTCCGTACTAACTTGCAGGGACCTTTTTCCTTCGTTTTGGAATACCACAGACGCTTATTGGGTCTGAGCTCTCAGCTCCGGCCTAAGCGGGCCTTAGTCACGCTTCGCCTCCGTACTTTTGGGAAGCGGGGCGTGACAGGTTTTACTGGTGGCGCATGCAGGTCCCACCATTTCTGCAAATTCGGAACAATCAAAGTATTGAACTTCATTTTATTATCATCCAGTAATCGTTCGAGTCTAATCTATGTCTTCTGTCAATAGGATGGCAGGACGACGTACTACCCGATCGGGGAGCTCGGGAGATGGAGTTCGGGAAGACCAGGGCGGAGAGTTCTGTCAGTTTTTGGGCGTGATGAGAGAGATGCTGGATGTGCAGCATCAGTTGGTTCAACAGTCCCAGCGTGCTACCCAGGCTCCCCCAGTTGCACCACCACCACCTCCTCCTGCCCCTCGAGCTGCTCCCGGAGTGAAGCAGTTCAATGAGCTTCAGCCGAGGAAATTTTCTGGGAAGGAAGGACCCCTAGCTGCTGATGAGTGGATCCAGAGCACTGAGGAGAAGTTGGTAGCAGCGAAGATCCCTGATGATACTTGAGTCGAGATAGCAAAGATGCAGCTGATGGAGAATGCTAGGAACTGGTGGCATATTGAGGAGAGGCGTCTTGAGAAGCCAGTAGAGTGGAAGACTTTCAGATCGATGTTCAAGGATAAGTATTACACCAAGTCTGCTAGGAGGGAGCTGTTGAGCAGGTTTATAGATCTAAAGCAGGGGCATATGACTGTCGAGGAGTATGAAGCAGAGTTTGAGATGCTGAGTCGTTTTGTCCCGCATATGGTAAGGAAGGAGGAGAAGCGAGCTAATCGCTTCCTTTAGGGACTGCATCCGAAGATTCAGGCTTCTATGTCTTCGATGGATTTCACGACTATGAGAGCTGTGATAGATGCTGCGAAGAATCATGAGATTATATCGCGTCTACTTGACCCTTCAGCTGATAGAGGGAAGCGTCCTATGGAGCAGTACCGGCCACCTGCTAGGCCGGTGATAAGGCCAATTCAGACGGTGCCATTCAAGAGGCCTGGAGCACCAGTGCAGAATCAGAACAAGGGTCCATGCCACTTCTGCGGCAAGCCAGGACATGTTCAGGTGAACTGTAGAAGGAAGTTGGGACTATGCTTAGTTTGTGGAGATGCCTCGCATGCTGCGAAGGATTGTCCGAGAGCCCGTAATGCTATCGTTGGAGCGCCAGCCCCGCTGCAGATGAGAGCGCCTGCCCCAGTCCAGAGAGGACCTGCTGTTCGTGGACCACCCTTGGTGCCACAGAGGCAGATGTTTCAGTGAGCATCGCAACCCCAGAGGCCGGCTTATACCTTGACAGCTGTTGAGACTGAGGAGCTGGATGGAGTTATTGCAGGTAACTCTTTAATCCTAGTCTTTCATTTCATAGTTTAGATCTTATTGTTAGTGTTGCTTGCTTGACTTGTTTGTTAGAGTAGCTTAGTTTGACCGTAGTCCTTTTATATCTTAGGCACCATTCTAGTGTCCTCTCACCCGGCCTTGGCCTTGTTCGACTCCGGTGCATCCATATGCATCATATCCCGGAGATTTGTAACAAGTCACTCCATTCCCACCCAAACACTTCCTAAGTGTTGGGACATCACCACAGGGAACGGAGTGGTGACAGTGAACTTGGGTTGTCGATCGATTCCATTGGTGGTCAGTGGACACGAGCTTTTCACGAATTTCATTGTCCATGACCTGCCACACTTCGATGTCGTTCTTGGCATCGATTGGTTGGGAGATTTCCACGCCTCGATCGATTGTCATAGCAAGAGGGTGGTATTCAGGATTCCAGGCCATCCGGAGTTCGAGTTCCGTAGCAGAGATGAGTCGCTTGGGCCCATCAGATATCGGGCCAAGCTGGAGGTGCCGATTGTTGCAGCTATACAGATGGAGATGGAGATCGAGCGACCAGCAGTCGTCAGAGACTTCGACGATGTCTTCTCGGAGGATATCTCAGGTTTTGCCACCCGACAGAGCTTTAGAGTTTGGTATTGATCTTATGCCGGGAACACAACCGATATCGATGGCACCGTACCGTATGGCTCCCGCTGAGCTCGAGGAGCTACGAAAGCAGTTAGATGAGTTGCTGTAGAAGGGTTTCATCCACCCTAGTGTGTCACCATGGGGTGCACCAGTTTTTCTTGTGAAGAAGAAGGATGGGTCCCGCAGGATGTGCGTGGACTATCGAGGGCTGAATGCTGTCACGGTGAAGAATAAGTATCCGCTTCCGTGCATCGACGATATCTTCGACCAGCTTGGAGGTTCGAGAGTTTTCGCGAAGTTAGACTTGAGGAGTGGATACCATCAGTTGAAGGTGAAGAAGGATGATGTTCCGAAGACAGCTTTCCGGACAAAGTACGGACATTATGAGTTCGTGGTCATGCCGTTTGGCATGACCAATGCACCAGCTGTGTTCATGAATTTGATGAACTTGATTTTCTATGACTTCCTGGATAAGTTTTTCATTATCTTCATTGACGACATCCTGATTTATTCGAAGTCTGAGGAGGAGCACAGCTGTCATCTGAGGACAGTGCTGGAGACGCTGAGGCGATACAAGCTATATGCCAAGTATAGTAAGTGTGAGTTCTGGCTGGACAGAGTCGCATTCCTGGGACACGTGGTGTCCGGTGATGGCATATCTGTAGATCCGGAGAAGGTCAGAGGAGTTCGAGATTGGCCGACTCCGTAGTCAGCATCAGACATCAGGAGCTTCCTCGGTTTAGCAGGTTAATATCGGCGGTTCATCAAGGATTTCTCGAAGATTGCAGAGCCGATGACGAAGCTGACGAGGAAGGATGTGGAGTTCCTTCGGTCAGAAGCTTGTGAGGAGGCCTTCAGTATCTTGAAGGTGAGATTGACCACAGCACCGGTGTTGGCAGTACCGGATCGAAGCAGAGGTTTTGAAGTATATTATGATGAGTTAGGGAAGGGCCTAGGATGAGTCTTGCTTCAGCGTGGCCACGTGGTCGCGTATGCTTCTCGTCAGTTGAGGACGCATGAGAAGAATTACCTGACACACGATCTGGAGTTGGCAGCGATGATTTTTGCACTGAAGATCTGGAGGCACTTCTTGCTGAGCGAGAGCGTGAAGATTTTCACCGATCACAAGAGCTTGAAGTACATCTTTACCCAGAAGGAGCTCAACATGTGTCAGAGGCGATGGTTAGAGCTCATGGCTGACTACGAGATAGACTTACAGTATCATCCGGGGAAGGTGAATGCAGTGCCTGATGCTTTGAGTAGACTTCCCACTGCTATGATGCATACTGCTGACTGGAGGATTCAGCAGGAGCTGAGAGAGATGGATTTGGAGGTCGTCCTACTTGGTGTGGTTCTTTCATTCATGAATTTGTAGATTCAGTCCACGATCGTGGATCGGATCAAGGAAGCACATGCAGGTATCCGAAACTGCAGAGGATCAGGAGGCAGGTTGAAGTTGGACTACGTACAGAGTTTGTGATTCATGAGGATGGTTCGCTGCGGTACGACAGCAGACTCTGCGTACCTGCAGGTGATGTTCGTGAGGAGCTGTTGAGCGAGGCTCATAGCTCGCCATATTCTATAGATCCTGGAGGCACCAAGATGTATAAGGACCTCCGTCTGAACTATTGGTGGAGTGGCATGAAGAGGAGTGTGCACAGAGCGTTGCCAAGTGTTTGATATGCCAACAAGTGAAGGCTGAGCACCATCGTACTGCTCGGTTGCTGCAACCGCTTCCTATCCCAGAGTGGAAGTGGCAACATATTACGATGGATTTCGTGACTGGTTTACCTCGGACCCCGAGGCAGAACGACGCAGCTGGGTGATCGTAGATCGATTGACTAAGTCTGCGCACTTTATCCCATTCTGAGTGGGCCAGTCTACGGAAGCTTTGGCGAGGAAATATCTAGAGGTAAAACTTCATTTCTACTTCTCTTTTAATTTCCTCTTTGAGTTAGTTGTGATGTAGACTGTGTACGTGCAGGAGATTGTACGCTTACATGGAGTCCCCATGAGCATTGTGTCTGACAGAGACACGAGGTTCACATCTCAGTTCTGGAGAAGTCTACAGGAGAATTTGGGTACGAGTCTGAGTTTCAGCACGACGTACCACCCGCAGACCGATGGCCAGTCAGAGAGGACTATTCAGATTCTCGAGGATATGCTGCGAGCGTGTAAGCTCGATTTGAAAGGATCGTGGGAGGACCATCTCCACTTGGTAGAGTTTTCATATAACAACAGCTACCAGGCGAGCATTAGCATGGCGCCGTTTGTTGCCTTATATGGGAGAAAATCTCGATCGCCACTGAGCTGGGATGACATTGGAGATCGGGAGCTGTTGGGTCCAGAGATGATAGTGGAAGCTGTGGATGTCGTGAGGGACATCAGGGAGAAGCTTAGAGTTGCACAGGATCGCTTCAAGCATTGGGCAGATGCCAAGAGGAGACCCTTGGAGTTTAGCCTGGAGATCACGTCTTCCTGAAGATTTCTCCGAACCGCAGAGTCATTTGTTTTGGGAAGAAGGGAAAGCTGAGTCCAAGATATATTGGGCCATTCGATGTGCTAGAGCGTATGGGAGCAGTGGCCTACCGCCTTGCTCTACCACCGTCTTTGGAGGGAGTTCACGACGTATTTCACGTATCTCAGCTACGTCGGTACGTAAGTGATCCGTCGCACACGGTTGATTTCTCAGAGATTACAGTTTGCCCGGTCCTGAAGTATGACCAGCAGCCTGTGCAGATTTTGGACCATCGACAGAAGCAATTGAGGAATAAAGTAGTCGACCTGGTGAGAGTGATGTGGCGTCATGGATCACCTGGAGAGTCCACCTGGGAGCGTGAAGATGATATGGGAGAGCGCTTCCCGCATCTTTTTCCGAGCAGTGCTTGATGTTGATTCCGAGGACGGAATCATTTCTAAGTTGGGGAGGATGTAATGGTCGGTTTTCGATCGTACTTTCTTCGTGCACGTGCTTTTGATCGTGCACGTAGTTGTCTTAGACTTGTTTGATTTTTGAACACTTTTGTGTGATATGTCGTTGTGATCGTCTCTGAGAGTATTGAATTGTGGCACTATTTTGGAACGACATTTCTCGGATCGTTCTTCCACGATTTGATCATATTTGAAGTGACGTCACGATTTTCAGTTTTGACGTGAGACGTTTCTATTTTTAGTTTCGTCCCTTGACGTCGAAATTTAGATCCGTCTTCTTAGTCCTCTTTCTTTCGTCGTCCCGAGCACCCCATATTTATTTTGCAATTTTTGGACTTCATTTGACCTATTTTTCATTTTGACTAAGTTTATAATATTTTTTAAATCTTACTTTTATAAGTATTTTAATTCTAATAAAATTCCTATTTCATAATAAATCTACAAAATAATTTTTAACCCTAACCCTAGCATTAGCTGCATCTCCATGCGTGAGAGAGGGTGAGGGAGAGTTATTTTAAGCATTTTAATTAATTTTAATAATTTCCTAAACCATAGACGTAGCCCTAACCCCCTCCTCTATTTAAATAAGCCCTAGGTTAAGTTATTTTCGCACACACCAAAACCCTAGCCGTCAAAACCCTCTCCAAAGCTTCGCACCCCCCTTCAGCCGCAGCCGCCCCGCACGACCGATGGAAAACCCCGCATCTGCTCGGTCTGACCGAGGCTAACCCCCGCATCCGCCCCGCTCCGCAACATTACAAGCTGCAACGTTGCAGCCCGCAGCTGCCCCCACTGCGACCGACAGAATCACCCGCATCCAGCCACTACGACCGAAGGCAACCCCCGCTCCGCACCCTGCTCCGCACCCCGCTCTGCTCTGCTGTAGCCCGCAGCGCCCGATTGATGCTCCTGCAGTGTCTGACCGACCCGCTCCCCGCACCGCTGCTTCATTGCAACCCCGCTTCGTTGCAACCCCTGCCCCAAGCGCCCGACCGACAGATCTCCCCGCAGTGGCTTGCTGTGACCGACCGACTGCAGCTCCGCAACGCTGCGACCCCCGCCCGCAGTGTCTGACAGAGAGGATCCCCTGCAGCGGCCCGTGTCTGACCGAGCGACGTTCGTCGCAACGTTGCAATCTTCGCAACGCTTGCCACCGTTGGCCCCCCAAGTTCTCCAGAGGTGTTGTGGGTCCCCCATTGACCCCTAGCACTGCTGTGGGCCCCACTTTGGTGATCTTATTCGTGGATTTGCCGACTACGACGTTACGACACGTCGTAGCCCTTCGTCGCAAGATCTATCTTTTGGAATCTTGTTCGTGATTCAGATTTGGCGATGAGGAATTTTTTCGCCACTACATTCATTCTATTCCAGACTCCAGAAAAGGTTGGTTCCCCGAACTCGTAGCAACCCCCACCGTAACTATAATCAGACCCTAAACTAAAAGTCGACAACTTTAATTAAATTTTCCTTTTCGCTCTTTTAAAACATTGTGCAAACATAGGAAAATCGACGAATGGACTTGATGACTGTGCACATAGGATAGATCTTCGAATAGGGCTAAACATCAAAATGTGATTTCTGACGAGTAGGATCGTCCCGATAACCTAGACATGAACCCTAATAGGAATTACTGAAAACGAGGCCTGACACCGTCGACGTGACACTATTTCAGACGGACTACCGCTGACGAGACGCTTGGACGAGACGCTCCGGGAGGACGACACACTCACCATTAAAATATTATATTTTTATTCCATTGGTAAAAGATAGTCTTGCCATAGTTTAGCATATGTTCAATATTAAATATAGGTAGACTAGCTTTTATCTATCTATATCCTCCCACTATTTTACGATCATTTTAAGTCTTAACAATGAACGATTTAATCGAATTAAATAAATGTGTAAGAGATCCAATCACCCCGAGCCTAACAACCTTGAGTGTAGCTCAACAAGTTACTTGACTCTGCGATCGGTAGATGACTCTTCATCAATCATATCAGATTTGACTCTCTTATCGGTTTTTACCCCTAGCCATTGTGATCGTGAGTGTGATCATCCAAATCACAATGACCATTCTAGTTAGACCCTTGTTTTCGTGTCTAGCCTGATTTTCCCCTGCGCTCGGTGTATTCACGACACGTCAGTTTGGATCAGGTCTAAGACTACATCATATGTGTTTAAGAAATTGGTTTCTATAAGATTTCCATGTCACAGCTTGAGTGTAGCTCAACAACTGGAACGCGGGTCCTATAGTTGCCAACCCCTAAAACAAGGAGGGCTACGACTAATCTTGAAGAATATTATTAACGTATTTGACTTAGATGTAGTCCAGGGTGTCATATAATCATGATTCACGTCATTGCGGTCCAATGCAACACAGCCAGGGAAATGACTAAGCTAGGATCACTTATCCCTTAGACTAGCTAGGGTGATCCAACAAACTTAGCCAAAGCACATTGACTGGATCATGGTCCAGTGAATGAAGCATGTCATTTTTATATGCGTGCCATAGACTAAACGAATTTTATTAACAACTAATTAATCCTATCAACTAGTTGTGTAACGATCGGTTTTCGATCGTACTTTCTTCGTGCACGTGCTTTTGATCGTGCACGTAGTTGTCTTAGACTTGTTTGATTTTTGAACACTTTTATGTGATATGTCGTTGTGATCGTCTCTGAGAGTATTGAATTGTGGCACTATTTTGGAACGAAATTTCTTGGGTCGTTCTTCCACGATTTGATCATATTCGAAGTGACGTCACGATTTTCAGTTTTGACGTAAGACGTTTCTATTTTTAGTTTCGTCCCTCGACGTCGAAATTTAGATCCGTCTTCTTAGTCCTCTTTCTTTCGTCTTCCCGAGCACCCCATATTTATTTTGCAATTTTTGGACTTCATTTGACCTATTTTTCATTTTGGACTAAGTTTATAATATTTTTTAAATCTTACTTTTATAAGTATTTTAATTCTAATAAAATTCCTATTTCAAAATAAATCTACAAAATAATTTTTAGCCCTAGCACTAGCCTTAGCCGCATCTCCATGCGTGAGAGAGGGTGAGGGAGAGTTATTTTAAGCATTTTAATTATTTTAATTAATTTTAATAATTTCCTAAACCATAGACCTAGCCCTAACACCCTCCTCTATTTAAATAAGCCCTAGGTTAAGTTATTTTCGCACACACCAAAACCCTAGCCGTCAAAACCCTCTCCAAAGCTTCGCACCCTCCTTCAGCCGCATTCGCCCCGCACGACCGACGGAAACCCCCGCATCCGCTCGGTCTGACCGAGGCCAACCCACGCATCCGCCCCGTTCCGCAATGTTGCAAGCTGCAACGTTGCAGCCCGCAGCCACCCCCGCTACGACCGACAGAATCCCCCGTATCCGCCCGCTACGACCGAAGGCAACCCCCGCTCCACACCCCGCTCCGCACCCCGCTCCGCTCCGCTGCAGCCCACAGTGCCCGACCGACGCTCCCGCAGTGTCTGACCGACCCGCTTCCCGCACCGCTGCTTCGTTGCAACCCCGCTTCGTTGCAACCCCCGCCCCAAGCGCCCGACCGACAGATCTCCCCGCAGCGGCACGCTGTGACAGACCGACCGCAGGTCCGCAACGCTGTGACCCCCGCCCGTAGTGTCTGACCGAGAGGATCCACTGAAGCGGCCCGTGTCTGACCGAGTGACGTTCATCACAACGTCGCAATCTTCGCAACGCTTGCCACCGTGGGCCCCCCAAGTTCTCCGAGGTGTTGTGGGTCCCCAATTGACCCCTAGCACTGCTGTGGGCCCCACTTTGGTGATCTTCTTCGTGGATTTGCCGACTACGACGTTACGGCACGTTGTAACCCTTCGTCGCAAGATCTAGCTTTTGGAATCTTGTTCGTGATTCAGATTTGGCGACGAGGAATTTTTTCGCCATTACATTCATTCTATTCCAGACTCCGGAAAAGGTTGGTTCCCCGAACTCGTAGCAACCCCCACCGTAGCTATAATCAGACCCTAAACTAAAAGTCGACAACTTTAATTAAATTTTCCTTTTTGCTCTTTTAAAACGTTGTGCAAACATAGGAAAATCGACGAATGGACTTGATGACTGTGCACATAGGATAGATCGTAAAATAGAGCTAAACATCAAAATGTGATTTCTGACGAGTAGGATAGTCCCGATAACCTAGACATGAACCATAATAGGAATTACTGAAAACGAGGCCTGACACCGTCGACGTGACACTATTTCAGACGGACTACCGCTGACGAGACGCTCCGGGAGGACGACACACTCGCCACCGCAGGCAAGTGTACCCACTTGCACTTTTGGCCGTGCTTAGGCCTTAGTTTGTTAGAACTGTTAACTGTGAACAAAGAGAACCGGACGTGAAATGATAGCGTCTGGGACATCCCTTGACGGCTCAGACTTGACGCCGAAGTCTGAGCCTAACAACAACAACTTTTGACATCGTAGGACTATCTTGTGTGTGCGTGCGTGTGGACACCCTAGAATAATCTTTCCTGTCTTGTCACATCTCGTCCCGTCTTGCACAGCCCAGAGGGCAATAGGGCACTCTCCGAGTGATGCCTTGTCTTGATACACAGCCCAGAGGGCAATAGGGCACTCTCTGAGTGATCCCTTGTCGTGCTACACAGCCCAGAAGGCAATAGGGCACTCGCCAAGCTAGAGCGAGCGATCCCTTGTCTTGTCATGTCATGTCATGTCTTGAATACTTGGGGTTGGGGTAGGGTTGAGCGTGCGCACAGTAAGAGGGTCTGATCCCCCTCGAACCGGAAGGCGTGAACCCTTTCGTGTCACACTTGTCTTGTCCTGTCCCGCCATGTCCCGATTTGTCTTGACACCTGTTAGGTTAGTCCCGTAGTTTGGTAGCACAAGCTACGACTACTACTTGTCACGTTTTACTTTCTTGCTGCGTTTACTTTCTTTTGTTCCTCTGTTATAACCTCAGCATGCTAATCAACCAGTAAACCGTTGTTACATAGTTGATACACTTGCAATTTGGTCTGACCCTTTTTGTAGACCTTACCTGACGTACAGTTCCTTCTTTTGGTGCTGTACGTCTGGTGTTGAGCCAGAGTACGTCGACGAGGCAGACTTGTCAGCAGATGTGGAGCCGGGGGATACTGATCCAGAGTACAATCCAGAGGAGGACCAGAGTTAGAGGCCTCTCGTTGCTGTTCCAGAGTTTCTGTTCCACTTTAGATTGGGTGCGTAGCACCTTTTGTTTCCCTGTCTAGGTTGGGTGCTTGCACCAGTAGTTTTCTTTTCTGCAGTTGTAGCCCTTCTGGCGTTTTAGACTCTCAGTACTTTGGATGATTACTTTTGGAATAAAATGATATGCTTTTCCTTTCAGTACTTTTATTGTTCCGTACTAACTTGCAGGGACATGTTTCCTTCGTTTTGGAATACCACAGACGCTTATTGGGTCTGAGCTCTCAGCTACGGCCTAAGCGGGCCTTAGTCACGCTTCGCCTCCGTACTTTTGGGAAGCGGGGCGTGACAAGTTGAATCCTTAAATTCAAAATTTTAGGATTTGTTTAATAAATTTTATTAAATCCTTATCAACTATAAGGTTCACGTGCTATCCTAATCGTTATTAGGATTTTAATAAATTTATTAACAATGCCAAAAGCGAAGTCCTTTAATGAGAATTAATTACATAACAATTAGAATTTAAATTTTCATTAATGGGACTACCCTAATCAGGAATTAGGTCTTAAAGTGTTGTTAATGTTTGATTAAAATATAGCATGTCATTAGAATTTATCTCATAAATTTTAACGAGTTTTTAATGGCTAACCTAAGAGGGTTGTCTTGTGTTATCAAATAAGTGAAAACATTTGCATAGCCATTAACATAAAGTTCAACTAATTTTAACGCATAAAAAGAGTGTCCTACCATTTAACAATTATTTATCTAATAAAAAATTTTTGCATGCATTTCTTAAATTTAACATTTACATTTTAAATAACGAATTTAAAACATTTTAATTTTTATCTCATAAAAATATAATAGTTTTAAAAAGGATCATATGATATGCATGCTATTAAAATATTTATCGCATAAATTTTTAAAATTTTAAAATCAGTTTTAGAAATATCACATAAATTTGAAACATCATTTTAAAAATTTCATGCTTAAAAATTTATCATATAAAATATTTAAACATCTAGAATCATTTTAAACTTATTGCTTAAATATAAAGAAACATTTTATTGTATTTAAAAGCATTCAATTAATTAATCGCAGTCCTAGATCAGCATATAGACATGGCACTGATACTACTGTTGGGTTTCGTGAAACCCTTAGAGCACAAATCCGTGCCCGTCCTAAGTCGGACGGACCACAGAAACAAAAAAATACAACGGAAAATATTATGTTAATCTAATTAACATGCAACCCTAAGGAACAAGACCCGTAGCCAGGATCTCTGCCAGCTCGGGTTAATCTGACCACACTAAGAAGGATCTAAACTACTGCGAATAATTAAAACGAAAGCTTCTAAAACATACCCGGAACCTTGCCCTGGGGCATGCAAGGTGTACCGCACAGTCTTCCGAGCCAATCCCTGTCCAACGCCGAACCGCTCCTCGAACTGCTCCGTATCCTGAGGCGAGCAATCCTCATGTTGCTGAGCCAACCTCGCACCGAAAAAAGTTTCACGCGAGTGAAAGCCTTCGCCAAGTTTTCGGATTCGAATCCGAAGCTCTTTATGGCTTCGCTAGAGCCCTTCAGGAGGAAGGTAGAAATTTAGGGAGAAGAGGAATTAATTTAAGCTTTGATCCGAGTGTGCTCCAATGTTTTTAGGAAACACTAAGATCTTGAGCTTGTGACGAGTTTCGAGGTAGGGGGAGGCCCCTATTTATATAGTCGGCTGACTCTCCCTTTTTCTCCACAACCGATGTAGGACTAAAGTTTGAAGTTAATAAATTCAATTTAGTTTGCCTTTCACATAGGCCAAACTTCTGTGACTTTTAACTCCCTCACTGTTGAGCTTCATGATTGATACAACCTATCAAATCGAAGGAAGTTCAACGGTGAACGCATAGGAAAAACGACGAGTCAACCGGAGTCCGTTTGACGCTCCAATTGATCGCCCAAAGATCAGCACAAGGCTTGATTTTCGTCCAAAATCAGCCGTCACAAAAACTGCACAGCCCCTAGGGTTCTGCACCCAAACTGTGGGGCCCACTGTGCCAGCTGGGTGAGCCCAGACTAGGCTGGGTGCCTGGTCTGGGCGCATCTAGCCTGGGCGCCTGGCCCAAGCCTGCGCCTAGTGCCCAGGGCGCCCGGCCCCAGGGCGCCCAGGCGCCCGGGGCGCCGGGGCCTGGGCCCGCGCCAGGCCCAGGGCACCTGGCACCCAAGGCTCCTGGTCCTGTCTGGCCAGGTGCCCATGCCAGATCCAGTCTGGCCTGGGTCAACCTGGTCTGACCCATGTCTAGTTTGGGCATGGGTCAGACCCATTTGAGCTGTTTTTGGGCATAACTTGGGCATCTGGCGTCCGATTTGGATGCCGTTCAAACCTGTGTTTAGAGCGTGACATTCCCGTCTTACATGTAACATTTTCCCTGCGTTTATAATATTAAATATGGTCTTAAAAAATTTAAGACACATTTAACCCATTTTGCATCATATGTAAATTTGTCCCTGTCTAGGCTTAAAATTATCATTTGCATCAAATGCAATTTTCTATCCCTTGCATCAAATGCAAATAATTCTCCCTAATGATTCTACCTATTACTAGACGAAGGTCGCACTCTGATCAGCCCAGAATTAACTTCAAAACGATGTCGTTTATCGCAAGCGCACAGTATAGTGGCAAGCGGGTATCGAACACGAGGAAACGATGCTATACTACCTATCTACTCCTGAGGTTGAGTTAAACTTGCAGGTTTATTGGTGGATGTGGTGTATGGAGGGTTGTAAAGGTGATGGATGCGAAGGTTGTGTCACTCAACGTCGCAAATAGGGGATTCCACTCAATATATAAGATTAGGGCTTCAGGACTCGCCGCTAGGACCGTCGGACGTCGACGCTAGGCTAGGACTCTTACGTTGCATTGGTTTTATCAGGGATTGTAGCATATAGGAAGTGAATTCATGTGTCTGAGCATCATGAATCTAACATATCGCATTAACCCCGCATGCGCTATAGGCACATACAATACGTGCATTAAGGATCTACAAAGTTCTCACCACTCTCGTGGTTCGTACGCTCTCAACTCGTACCATTCTCATGTGTTAGGGCACCTGGCACCCAAGGCTCCTGGTCCTGTTTGGCCAGGTGCTCATGCCAGATCCAGTCTGGCCTGGGTCAACCTGGTCTGACCCATGTCTAGTTTGGGCATGGGTCAGACCCATTTGAGCTGTTTTGGGCATAACTTGGGCATCTGGCGTCCGATTTGGACGCCGTTCAAACCTGTGTTTAGAGCGTGACATTCCCGTCTTACATGTAACCTTTTCCCTGCGTTTATAATATTAAATATGGTCTTAAAAAATTTAAGACACATTTAATCCATTTTGCATCATATGTAAATTAGTCCCTGTCTATGCTTAAAATTATCATTTGCATCAAATGCAATTTTCTATCCCTTGCATCAAATGCAAATAATTCTCCCTAATGATTCTACCTATTACTAGACGAAGGTCGCTCTCTGATCGGCCCAGAATTAACTCCGAAATGATGTCGTTTACCGCAAGCGCACGGTATAGTGGCAAGCGGGTATCGAACACGGGGAAACGGTGCTATACTACCTATCTACTCCTGAGGTTGAGTTAAACTTGCAGGTTTATTGGTGGATGTGATGTATGGAGGGTTGTAATGGTGATGGATGCGAAGGTTATGTCACTCAACGTCGCAAATAGGGGATTCCACACAATATATAAGATTAGGGCTTCAGGACTCGCCGCTAGGACCGTCGGACGTCAACGCTAGGCTAGGACTCTTACGTTGCATTGGTTTTATCGGGGATTGTAGCATCTAGGAAGTGAATTCATGTGTCTGAGCATCATGAATCTAACATATCGCATTAACCCCGCACGCACTATAGGCACATACAATACGTGCATTAAGGATCTACAAAATTCTCACCACTCTCGTGGTTCGTACGCTCTCAACTCGTACCATTCTCGTGTGTTAGAGCTTCGAGGTATTTTGGTGGCTCTTATTGACGCAATGGCAGTAGCCGTCAATTAGTGATATAGTTCGTCGGTGGATCCCCTCAAGGCACGAGCCGGGCATGGTCACGTACCTCGGTTGAATCCACTAACTCCCCAATTAAATCCGTACGATACTGCTTAAGCTAATCGATTCCACCGACCGTGTGCACGATCTCAATACGAGTTCTCCTAGAGATTTTGCCAGATCAACCAAAATACAACCCCTTTTATATCCAACGCATCATAAAAATCCCAACTTTGCGTCTAAATCCTAAGATCCATGGGCTAATCCCTTAGCCATAGAAAAGACTACTCAAGCATAGCAATAGCAATAGATAATAGAACGCACAAAGATTTCATTGCATGCATCAAAAAGGGATAAACAGTAGTAAATCACAAAGAAATAATAATAGAATTAAAAAGGGCAAAAATACATATCTTGATAAAAAGGAGGGGCCTAGGGCATAGCCAAACTCCCCAAAAGATCGTCGCCGAAAAACCTTACAAAAGATCTAAAAACTCTTTTCTAAAAAGTGTACCAAAAGTCCCTCTAAAAATCTCCCTCCCCAACAACCACCCTGTGACGGCTGCCCCCTGTGACGGCTGCCCCCTGCCTTCCCAAAAAACCCCACAAAAACAACCCTCTCAAAATCGTGATCTGGACGCGAAGCCCGGGCCCACGGCGACTCGGTCCGAGCAGGAAGCTACTCGGTCGAGTACGTCAGGAAGTCACGCTTCTCCGAAATATGTTGCTCTGCCTACACGGCCCGAGCAGGCATTGCTCGGTCGAGTAGGAGGTTGCTCGGACCGAGCAGCCAACTGCTCGGTCGCGTAGTGGTTGCACAACAGAATTTGAGAGATTTCAGCACTCTACTCGATCGAGCAGTCGACTGCTTGGTCGAGCAGTGGTCAGACAACAAGAGCTGGAAGATTTCAGCAGATTTTTCACCCTGCTTGGTCGAGTAGAGTGCTCTACTCGGTCGAGTAGGTGTCAAACAGATTTCATTAGAATTTCAGCACTGCAGCATCATCTTGCAGAAATTCTTTAGGGCTCATGCAACCTTCGATTGGCTCGTTCTTGGTGGTGTTGGAACCGTCTTGAAGTCTACTATCTGGAAAAATATCAAAAAATAGTGAAAAATCCCAGAAGATAACAGATTTGGAAATAGTGCATGGCTGTCCTGTTTCCAGCACTTCAGCTCGCTTGATTCCTTCGCCGCATCATAGCTCGATCGAGCGACCTTCTCTCTTGACCCTTCCTTGCACAGTATTCTTCTTTGGCACCTCAAGCATGTCATCATGAGTCTCATTGGTGCTCTCACGTCGTTGATCGTCTTATTGACTCCAAATTGCTCCAATATCGCCCCAAATCCCTGAAATGCAACTAAACACTCTTAAAGTACGATAGTTCCTATTATGAGTGTAAAAGCATATGAAATGTATAATTGAGCAATCATTTTGACGTGTAATCATATAGATAAAATGTGGAATTGTCAAGCCTCGCTTCCCAAAAATGTGGAGGCGAGACGTGAGAAGGTCCGCTCTGACTTGAAGCTGCAAAGCTCTAAGCCCGATAAGCGTCAATCAATAATAAATTGGTAGCTCCTTGCAACGCGATACTAAACAATGATAATGATGAAGGGAAATGCAACAAAGGCAAATCTCAAAATATCCATCATATTAAATTCCAACATCACAGAAAAAGCCACCAGGCTTAAAGAGAAAAGAATCTAAGGGCCCCAGCATGGCCAACAAAAGTACAATGTACAAAACAAAGTACAGGTGCCACGCACTGACAACTTAACAGAAAACCTAAAAAAAGGGAGCCCAGCAGGGATCACTAAGAATGGTCACTGGTATCCTCGTACTCAACATCAACAACGGGATCGGGCATGAACTCCACAAACTCGTCATCCTCAACAGCAATCTCTGGCTCAGCAACTAACATGCGACACCTAAAGAGAAGGGGCACATGTCAGCAAGTCTTCAAGACTTGTGCAAGGAAACAAAAAGGAAGGAAGAAACAACCTAGCAGTTCTAAAGCATGTTATGACAGGATATATTATGCAATGAGAACATCAAGTAAAGTAACAGCAGTTTATGACATGGCATGATTATAGCATGGCAAGTAAACATGGATTATAGCATGGCAAGTAAACAAGGACAAGTACAAGTATGTAAGCACGTCGTGCACAGAGATTACGTCTTCTGGCTAGAGTGGCTGATCGTGCACAGAGATTACCCCTCCACATGTGTCGAGCCAGGGCATTGCCCCTGAACACGTAATGCTCGCTTCTGGATCACGAGCCAGGAAGTGTTTTTAACACGTATGGCGTAGGGTTATGCCCGCATAACGGGTGCCTAGCCGGTAACACGTAAACACGGATTTGTACAAGGATTTGTAGCGTGTGCTACAATGCAACATTCAATGCATGGATAACGTAGCATGGCAAGTAGTATGGAGTACAGGTAAGGAATTAAACATGGCAGTTTAGTATGCATGAACAACAAGTTAAAAGGGTTGGATCTAGCTTCGTTGTCAAGCCAGATCAACTGAGGTGACGGATCTAGTTTCGTTGTCAAACTAGATCAATAGGCGTCTAGGCAGCTATCATTTCACTGTCTAGTCTCTTTTACGCTACGGTACAAAAGTGGCCTAAAACATGGCCTAAACAAGCAACGGGCAAGTTTCACTTGCCTGGTACTGGGGATGACGATCAACGAGGCACGTCACAAAATGTTAAACTACGGAGATGGGATCGCTGCCATGGCAAAACAATATCAGAACAACATCCATTCCAGTTTTATAATCGAATCTACGACATCCAATATCCATTTTTTATTAGGGTTTAACAAAATCACAAAGTGGGTTATGAGAATATTAAGAGGATCGATTTACTAACCGTATCGTACCGAAAGAACAATGCCGAGCAAGCACGACAATGGAAGAACAATCCGGAGAACTATGGCTCAGATCTGGAAATGGCGAGAAAATCTGGAGAAATTGGGATTGGGGGGTTTTGGGGTTGGCCGGCGGCCTAAGGGAGGTGGCCGGCGCTAATGGCGAAAGGGAAGCTCGAAAGGAAGAAGGAATGGCTTGGGAAAATGTTGGACGATGATTTGGGGAAGAAAATGGCTCAGAAGAAATGAAAGAAGAATGAAAAGAGTCGGGGGTTTAAATAGAAACAACCCGGCGGCGGAAATGAACCCTAGGGTTTCGGGGTCAATTAGTCGGTCAAAGAAGAGCTGTTGATCGACTAATTCGAGAACTAGTCGGTCGGTCGACCAACTATGACCGACTAAGACCAAACAGTAACTCCTGAAGAAGAAATGAACTTTGATTTAGTCGGTCAAAGAAGAGCTACTGACCGACTAGTTTCACAACTAGTCGGTCGACGAATGTTCTTAGACCGACTAACGATAAACAATAACTTAGGTGAAATTAATCAAAGGAACTAGTCGGTCTGAGAGCAAGTTCTGACCGACTAGTTTCACATCTAGTCGGTCGGTGGTTGTTCTTAGACCGACTAAGAGTAAACAGTAACTTCTGAATAATTGATTTAATGAACTAGTCGGTTCCAGAAGAGTTCCTGACCGACTAGATTGGAATCTAGTCGGTTGGTTCTCCTTCTTGAACCAACTAAGATGCACGAAAGTGCCGAATTGAATCGCGAGGATTTGGGAAGATCCCTATGGCTTCTAAGATCAACCTGGCTCTAAGATATGGAGCTATGAAGCTCATTGAAGTAGAAGATCAAAAAGAACGGAAGGAAAACGTCCAACAGAGGAAAAACTCACAAGGAAGAGGACAACCATATAATAGACAATGCATAAACCAAAAAAAACCAGTCGTTACATCCTACCCACCTTAAAATAAAGTCCGTCCTCGGACTTTCTAGCATATCTAGTCGCTCTAGTAACTACCCCAATCGTGTCACATTATAATTTAAACCAGGTATAGTCATTACAAGTGCTTATATATATGCACTAGATAGTCAAACATAAACACCGCTAACATGTATTCATTCACGCCCATTATACTCTTATACCTATCATAGTCATTCATACTAATACACGTATTTCAATCATACATATACATCTATTATATAGCTACTACTTACCTAGCACAAACAATAGTTTAGATACTCACATAAGATTAGTCTCACACTAGCAAATACAACCATCGCTCTACGTATAGATAGCTACCTATGCATCAAGCAACCATGGGTATATTACTCCCTAATATTTCCTAGTATACATCCAATACCAAACACATCGACACATGTAGTCACACCATACCATTATTCAAAACAAGTCATTACTATATCTAATATACATTCACCACTACTATAATTTCACAATATATAGTCATTCAAAATGTATGTAATTATTTCACCATAATTTCACATCACATACGGTCCTATAACTATATTCACGACACGCCACACATACCATAGTCATCAATACTTATAACTAAGCACATACTTACCCGTGCATGGTGCACACCCATACACGCTAACATTTCATTCACATATATCCGTCGTACCACCATATACTTGCACATCTACTCCTAGTTTATCTAGCACACATACGTTCACACAAGCAAGTCCTTAGTAAATAACTATACCACAAGACCAACACCTATAATTATATACTGGTATAGCGACCCACAATCATGTGCGTAACACAACCAGGCACAAACACCCGTATCACTATATGCAACCACCGACATACATAACAATATACTTAGAGTATACCCACTTAACTTGAGTGAGACTCAAAACACATATCATAATACTTTATATACATAACGCTGTATTTATACTTATACCAATACCACTCCAATGTGTACACATCTACCAATATAACCATATACATACCATATATCAATCACACTTAATATTTAGTCAGGTAACACCCACATAGTTCAATTACTATATATACCATAATAACAATAATATAGACATCAGCACACGTATAATCATAATACCCTCCCTAATACATGCATTCACCGTATAGTCACACACATGTAGATCCTATATTCACACCATAGCCATCTACCTATAATTAGTATACCATCGCATCTAACACATACATAGTTAAGGTATGCAATAATCGTGTGTACCTCATGGTATACACACATATAGTATCCGTAAAAGCAAGCAATACCAATCAAAATTATAACCATACGACTATATGTACAACACTTATATACTCATGCAGCAAATACACAACTACTCACGTCTAAGCACAATGCGTATCTACGTACGAGTACATACTCACACGTACTAACACATAGGGCACAAAATAGGCATACCCACCTTACTTTACATACGACTATTATTATCGCACCTAACATACACACAGCTTTACTAATCATATCATTTCAACCATTATAAGTATCTCCAACTACATACTCCCTATTAGATATTCCAATACTGATTCTTATACACACAGACGCCCCTAGAGTGGTATAGCTATCCACGTACATATCTATAAATACTAACACACTTACAATTTCACAACATCCTGAATAACTCTGAGTATGTATATATCACACAATAGGCAAACATTAATATACTATAGGGGAGTACACTCATTCAAGCCCACCTACTCAACTTAGGTACATGCACTACGACAACATCACAAAAGTCCGAGGGCCCAATGCTAAACTGGTGTGACGTAAACAACGACAAGCACTAGTGGGACGACTAAGCAGAAGGGAGGAAACCAAGTTTAGATAGCGTAACGAAGCAAGATCGTAAGGATGGGTTTAGGTAGGGCGAGGACAAGGAGGTGAATAGATCAAGTGAAACTGAGATATAATTGTGGGTGTTTAGGTGGGGAAGAAAGATGTAAATAGTGCCCTCATAAGTTATCGGAGATAGGACGTAAATGGTATAAGTCAAAAACACTAAAAGTATAAAACGGTCATATTTGAAAAGTTGGAGTTCTCCTTCGTATAAACAATATTTGGAAATCGATAAAATAAGTTGTTCGAAATAAGTTCGAGTTGAATATACTTAATGAGAGGAAATGATTTATTGGCTTAACGGAAATCGTTATGAATGGAAGTAAATCGTTCATACGAACATTAAGGACGTAGTTTAGAAAAATATTATACGGCAGTAATTTAATATAATTTTGGCAAAAATTTTGAAATTCCAAGAATAAAATGAACTGAAGAATTTTAAGTTCATGTTAGATATCCTCAAAGTTTTTAAGCTAGGGAAAATTTTAAAATAACCAATATTGAAACTACTTTTTAGAGGAACCAGAATTTGCCAAAAAGAAACTGATTTATACAAGGTTCTTAACATACGAGCACAACGAGCATGGTACAGATATAAAAATAATTGAAATTCCATTTAGTTAGAAGTTATTCTAAAGTATGTATGGGGAACGAAAAGATAATAATATTTTAGTAATAAAATTATCAAAATTTGTAATAAAGCTTTAAAACCAAATTACGGAGGGTCTAGATCAGGAAGTGGTTACGAAAACGTAATTTTCCAAAAATCTGTAATAGGGAAAAATGTTGAACATAACTTTGATTTGTTGAAAGCTGAAATCATATGTGACTTGAAAGGTATATTAAGAGAGCGCGATGAGTCATTTGAATGACATAAATAAGAAAGGAAAATCATAAATCTAATGGGGAAAAATAGAAATACGGCTCAGAATTAAATTGATATATGAAGAGGGACAAGATATTTAAATAGGTATGAAAAGTATATGCTGGAAAAACATTATAAAACAGTAATCAAAATCTCGTCAAAACTTTTGAAATTCAAAAATAAATTTAAGTCAACGAAAGACTATGAGGTATACGTATATATATAATAATTGAAATTCCATTTAGCTTGGAAAAGATTTTAAAGCATGTATGCTATGCGATTAAAATGGATCTCATAGTTAGAAAAACGATATATCGAATTTTTCAAAATAGTAATAGAGTCTTTAAACCGAAATGCGAAAATATAGATTAGAAAATGGTTACGAGATAGAAATTATAATTACAACCATTAGACTTCAAAATCTACAAGGAAGTTTTGACTCGATCAGATGTGAGGAATTTTAAATATATAAATAGAGAGTTTAAAACAAAATTTAAACTTAGCGAAAACTTTTAACAAGGGAAATCAAAGAAATAACTTTGGAAAAATCAAGCTTTGCGAAAGATACATTTGAAAGTCAACGATTATCCTAATGTAGTGATCACATGAATCGAGGCAAGGAATTAGTCGCATGATCGAAACATAAACATGCCTAGGATATGACTCAGGAAAACCTACGGGAAACCCCTACGGTTGACCCACTAAGGATTAGGGAACTAAGCGCTAAGACTTTCTAAGGAGCTAGACGGTAATGAAATGCGTTCAGCTTGGTCCGAAATCGATGAACCTAAGCGAATGACAAAAGGAATCCTAGAAGTCTAATATGGTCAGGGCTAGACAGGAACCACTAAGGTAACTCCTACGACGATTAAATCAATTCCTAGTAGGGAGTCTAACTAACAATCAGGAACCTCTAACTAGCACGCACAGACGTCAAACTAAGTCTTCTGACCACCTAGTGACATAGGAAAACGACTAGACTCAAGGCTATTGACTCGGATGTTGCAATTTATTTAATGGACATTCCATAGTTATTATCGTTGTTTCGATAATTCGCAGTCGTAAGATGGACCTGCATGGGCCACCAACAAAACCTGTCACGCCCCGCTTCCCAAAAATGTGGAGGCGAGACGTGAGAAGGTCCGCTCAGACTTGAAGCTGCAAAGCTCCAAGCCCGAGAGGCGTCAATCAATAATAAATTGACAAGTCCTTGCAACGCGATACGAAACAAAGATAATGATGAAGGGAAATGCAACAAAGGCAAATCTCAGAATATCTATCATATTAAATTCCAACATCACAGAAAAAGCCACCAGGCTTAAAGAGAAAAGAATCTAAGGGCCCCAGCATGGCCAACAAAAGTACACGGTACAAAACAAAGTACAGGTGCCACGCACCGATAACTTAACAGAAAACCTAAATAAAAGGGAGCCCAGCAGGGATCACTAAGAATGGTCACCGGTATCCTCGTACTCAACGTCAACAACGGGATCGGTCACGAACTCCACGAACTCATCACCCTCAACAGCAATCTCTGGCTCAGCAACTAACATGCGACACCCAAAGAGAAGGGGCACATGTCAGCAAGTCTTCAAGACTTGTGCAAGGAAACAAAAAGGAAGGTAGAAACAACCTAGCAGTTCTAAAGCATGTTATGACAGGATATATTATGCAATGAGAACATCAAGTAAAGTAACAGCAGTTTATGACATGGCATGATTATAGCATGGCAAGTAAACATGGATTATAGCATGGCAAGTAAACAAGGACAAGTACAAGTATGTAAGCACGTCGTGCACAGAGATTACGTCTTCTGGCTAGAGTGGCTGATCGGGCCAACTCGTACACTCAGGTGATCGCTTATCCATACCCCTCCACGTGTGTCGAGCCAGGGCATTACCCCCGAACACGTAATGCTCTCTTCTGGATCACGAGCCAGGAAGTGTTTTTAACACGTATGGCGTAGGGTTATGCCCGCATAACGGGTGCCTAGCCGGTAACACAGAAACACAGATTTGTACAAGGATTTATAGCGTGTTCTACGATGCAACATTCAATGCATGGATAACGTGGCATGGCAAGTAGTATGGAGTACATGTAAGGAATTAAACATGGCAGTTTAGTATGCATGAACAACAAGTTAAAAGGGTTGGATCTAGCTTCGTTGTCAAGCCAGATCAACTGAGGTGACGGATCTAGTTTCATTGTCAAACTAGATCAATAGGCGTCTAGGCAGCTATCATTTCACTGTCTAGTCTCTTTTACGCTACGGTACAAAAGTGGCCTAAAACATGGCCTAAACAAGCAACGGGCAAGTTTCACTTGCCTGGTACCGGGGATGACGATCAACGAGGCACGTCACAAAATGTTAAACTACGGAGATGGGATCGCTGTCATGGCAAAACAATATCAGAACAACATCCATTCCAGTTTTATAATCGAATCTACGACGTCCAATATCCATTTTTTATTAGGGTTTAACAAAATCACAAAGTGGGTTATGAGAATATTAAGAGGATCGATTTACTAACCGTATCGTAGCGGAAGAACGATGCCAAGCAAGCACGACAACGGAAGAACGATCCGAAAAACTATGGCTCAGATCTGGAAATGGCGAGAAAATCTGGAGAAATTGGGATTTGGGGGTTTTGGGGTTGGCCGGCGGCCTAAGGGAGGTGGCCGGCGCTAATGGCGAAAGGGAAGCTCCAAAGGAAGAAGGAATGGCTTGGGGAAATGTTGGAGGATGATTTTGAGAAGAAAATGGCTCAGAAGAAATGAAAGAAGAATGAAAAGAGTCGGGGGTTTAAATAGAAACAACCCGGCGGCGGAAATGAACCCTAGGGTTTCGGGGTCAGTTAGTCGGTCAAAGAAGAGCTGTTGATCGACTAATTCGAGAACTAGTCGGTCGGTCGACCAACTGTGACCGACTAAGACCAAACAGTAACTCCTGAAGAAGAAATGAACTTTGATTTAGTCGGTCAAAGAAGAGCTACTGACCGACTAGTTTCACAACTAGTCGGTCGATGAATGTTCTTAGACCGACTAACGATAAACAGTAACTTAGGTGAAGTTAATCAAAGGAACTAGTCGGTCTGAGAGCAAGTTCTGACCGACTAGTTTCACATCTAGTTGGTCGGTGGTTGTTCTTAGACCGACTAAGAGTAAACAATAACTTCTGAATAATTGATTTAATGAACTAGTCGGTTCCAGAAGAGTTCCTGACCGACTAGATTGGAATCTAGTCGGTTGGTTCTCCTTCTTGAACCAACTAAGATGCACGAAAAGTGCCGAATTGAATCGCGAGGCTTCAGGAAGATCCCTATGACTTCTAAGATCAACCTGGCTCTAAGATATGGATGCTATGAAGCTCATTGAAGAAGAAGATCAGAAAGAACGGAAGGAAAACGTCCAACAGAGGAAAAACTCACAAGGAAGAGGACAACCATATAATAGACAATGCATAGACCAAAAAAACCAGTCGTTACAGGAATATAAGGACACATCAAAATCCCCCAAGCTTACCTCTTACTCGTCATCGAGGAAGACTAGTAAGAAGCTAACACGGGAGAGGGATACAATGGAGACGAAAGGCGATGGCGTATAATGGGGATAAGGAGTTCAATCTTAAATTCAGAAAAAACAAGAACCCAAGATATGCAAGATCTCGTGAACACACGTCAACATGAAATTAGAACACATATACACAACAAATATTTAAGTCTCGCTCAAATTAAAATAACGTGGATTTCAATAAATAAAATGAACTTGATAAGCAATAAAAAGAGATTAGAGTTATATCATATCATAGTTTATCATGCAATATACTAAGTTCACAGAAATGAATCCAATGTCCACAACTTATTCTCTAAGCAGTATAATATGTCATGATCAAAAGTTTTCAAGCATGCATGGTATTTTATTTTACTTCATGGAATGAATTTAGCAAATTCAATCAAGGTAAGGCATCACCACACTACGACCATTTTAAGACTACTAGAACCCATCAACTTTGCCATGTCTTAGTTCTATATAGAAATGGAGATAAGGATATGGGATTTTTGTAGTTTTATAGTGTTTTTGGCTATATGAATATTTCATATGCATTTTTCTTTCTTTGTATACACGAGATAACTCGATATATACAAGAAGCGGCCTATGCATCCCAGACCATACGGTCTTAGGGCATTGAGTTACGAAGAACCCCTAGGGCCTTTTATTCAAGATATTTGTTTGATTTTTTGCATTTTTGGGATTTTTCCAAACTCACTAAACGCGATGGAATGCAAAACATGATCAAAGATCATTTATTGGCTATTCACAAAAGAAAAAGGAAAAGTATCTAATTTAGACATGGCTCGGTTTCAGGATTCCTAATCATCACTACTTTGGTTGTAGTGGGGTTATCCTATCTCTTTTGAATCACTAAACATCCATGAAGCAATATAATTATCAATCAAATCACACAGAAGTCAAATGATTTTCAGATTTGATTCATTCATTTTTAGCTTAACCGTTTCGAGAATGTGGTTGTGAAACTATGGATTCCACTATGAAAAAGCATATTAACAAAGATACACTAATCAAGGAATCAAACTCTAGTCTAACAGATATCAAAGTTCATAAAAAAATAAATCCACGATATTTCATAGAAAATGAAGCATATGAGACATAAATGTATAGGTGAACATGGTTCAAATGGAAATTTCGAAGCGTGTTTCACGATGAAGCAAAGTGCGTGCACTATGCACTCCCCCAAGCTTAAACATCACATTGTCCTCAATGTGTGTATAATATAAATATAGGACAATGACAATATAGGGCGGGCCACTCAACAAAATAGTCTCTCTCTCCCAAGCTTAAACATCACATAAAAATTGGGGAGAGAGGCGAAATAAGCGCCAAATATAACGGTGGGCATGGAAGATAAATAGTGGTTTGGGTGCAAAAGATAATTGAGCCATCATATGGGGGTGAATTTATTAAAATAATGAAAGCATATAAAATCCTATACAGTCCTCTTTCTGTCGAGAGTATTCGTGTTTAGTGAAAGCATAAAATACTACACTACTAGATTGGTACCACATGTAGCAAATGGCCGGTCCAATATCTTTGCCAGTGCAGACAGCTGCTCTATCTGCACTTTCCGTGGCTCTGCCAGGTGCATGTCTCTACGGGCTCCATCAGATTCCAGCAATGCGGCTCCCATCATCTCCCCAAGGACTCCACTTGTACCCTGCAAGAGATGAGCCGCATCAATCTGATGTGGAAAATTATTCTTCCCCAAAATAAATGTATTCCAGATATGGTCATCAACAATATTATTTAAAATTAAAGATGGTTGACAACACTTCCCTGGAAATAAATCTATATGCTCGTGCACCACGTCGATCAACTCCTCGTTGTTTTCCTCTGGTTCCTCAGGTAACTCTGGCATAATTGAGTGGGTCTCGTCAGGATGCTCCTCATCATCGTCAAACTCATCCCAGCGCACCTCCTGATCATATTCAACAATATCCATGTGTGCTAACTCCTCGCTCTCCTCCTCGTATACGTCCCATTGTACCTCTTGATCATATGTATGTGTATCATGCAAAAGGTGCAATGAGTCATCGAAATCTGAATCATAAAAAACATCATACACGGGAGGGGAATCAAATGTAAAGGGCGAGGGAGTGAAGAGATCTCCCTGAAGGGGAGCAGTAAGCTCTGGTGGGTGGTCCTCAGAGTCAGTGGAAGGACGAGGTGGATGCAGAAGCTCTAAAGGAGGAGGGTGTTGCTCGAGATCCTCATAAATGGCTGTGTCCTTGTCCCGACGCATGACCTCCTCGGCGAAAGTCTCTGGCTCTGCATGCAATATGTAAAATAAATATAGCTCGGCCTCCTCGCGATGCACTGATTTGGCCTCCTCCTCGGGTTCCTCTGGTATGGTAGGAAAAGTGAATTTCATCTTCTCCTTTCTACGCCTATGTCTTTGTTTCAGTACTGGAACTCGAGGCACCTGATTGCATGGCTTGGCCCTCTCAATAGTAGGTGCATGTTGCTCTATGGGCTCTTGTATATCGGCCACGGTATAAAAGTGGGTCTTGTGCCCCTCAACTAGAGCGCATACTCCATCATCAATTATGCATGTGGAAGAGATACGATGAGTAATAAACTTTTGAAATCCAAGCTTAAAAGGGTCACCTGCCATTATCGTTAATGGACCGGTGCATCGAACTGCGTCCACGATGCTTCTCAATAGGTTCATATATGTGTCCTCCTCTGGCCGCTCAGATGTCTCTATTTGTGGAGTGTTAATGGTGTAAATGTGGATATGATTACCTTCAAGTGAAGCATACACTCCATCTATGATAGTACATGCATCAGAGACATTAGCCATAACAAAATCGATGAATGCTTGGTCGGATGGTTTACCTATAGTAACGATTAGCGAACCGGTAAACCGAGCGTCATCTATCATTTGCTCCAAGGTTGCTGCCAGCTGCAGATCACTAACTTTTCGACTTGCATCCTCTTCATAAACTCACGTGAGGGTCCCTTTAGTCTTCCAGCATAGATATCAAAAAGCCTGGAACCATCCCACTCATGGTCTGACTCCGTATGGAACATCCCTAACAGTCTTTCGAATTTGCATAATGCTTCTTTGAATGACTCTCCGCCAGCCTGATAGAATGTAGCGATGTATATATAGGATCGTATAGAACCTGGTCGCATCCTTGGAAGGACCATCGCTGCATCAAATGTACCTGATCAAGCAAAGTAGACAACCTGGAAAAGACGTCAGTGGTACAAAGAGAGATAAAGGTAATAATAATATCAGGTGGTGTTGAAAAATCACTCTCTGTTTTTATTATTTGATTGTTTTTTAAAAAAATTTGTTTTTATTCGAAGTCTAACAACCTAATCATGATAAATAGGCAATATGTCGGAACGCCTCCCTGACAACGGTGCCATAAACTTGATCGGCCCAGAATTGACTCTGAAACAATGTCGTTTACTGCAAGCACACGGTATAGTGGAAAGCGAGTATCGAACACGGGGAAGCGGTGCTATACTACCTATCTACTCCTAGGTTGAGTTAAACTTGCGGGTTTATTGGTGGATGTGGTGTATGGAGGGTTGTAATGGTGATGGATGCGAAGGTTGTGTCACTCAACGTAGCAAATAGGGGATTCCACACTATATAAAAGAATAAAATATAAAAGATTAGGGCTTTAGGACTCGCTGCTAGGACCGTCGGATGTCGATGCTAGGCTAGGACTCTTACGTTGCATTGGTTTTATCAGGGATTGTAGCATCTAGGAAGTGAATTCATGTGTCTGAGCATCATGAATCTAATGTATCGCATTAACCCCGCTCGCGCGATAGGTGCATACAATACGTGCATTAATGGTCTACAACGTTCTCACCACTCTCGTGGTTCGTACGCTCTCAACTCGTACCACTCTCGTGGGTTAGAGCTTTGAGGTATTTTGGTGGCTCTTATTGACGCAATGGCTGTAGCCGTCAATTAGTGACATAGTTCGTCAGTAGATCCCCTCAAGGCACGAGCCGGGCATGGTCACGTACCTCGGTTGAATCCACTAACTCCCCAATTAAATCCGTAGGATACTCCTTAAGCTAATCGATTCCACCGACCGTGGGCACGATCTCAGTACGAGTTCTCCCAGGGATTTTGCCAGATCAACCAAAATACAACCCCTTTTATATCCAACGCACCATAAAAATGCCAACTTTACGTCTAAATCCTAAGATCCATGGGCTAGTCACTTAGCCCTAGAAAAGTCTACTCAAGCATAGCAATAGCAATAGATAATAGAACACACAAAGATTTCATTGCATGCATCAAAAAGGGATAAACAGTAAGAAATCAAAAGAAATAATAACAGAATTAAAAAGGGCAAAAGTACTTATCTTGATAAAAAGGAGGGGCCTAGGGCATAGCCAAACTCCCCAAAAGATCGTCGTCGAAAAACCCTACAAAAGATCTAAAAACTCTTTTCTAAAAAGTATACCAAAAGTCCCTCTAAAAATCTCTCTCCCCAAAAACCCCCCAGTGACGGCTGCCCCCTCTAAAAAGCTCTCTCCCCAAAAACCCCTTGTGATGGCTGCCCCCTGCCTTCCCAAAAAACCCCACAAAAACAACCCTCTCAAAATCGTGATCTGGACGCGAAGCCCGGGCCCATGGCGACTCGGCCCGAGCAGGAAGCTACTCGGTCGAGTACGTCAGGAAGTTGCGATTCTTCGAAATATGTCGCTCTGCCTACATGGCCCGAGCAGGCACTGCTCGGTGGAGTAGGAGGTTGCTCGGACCAAGCAGCCAACTGCTCGGTCGCGTAGTGGTCGAACAGCAGAATTTGAGAGATTTCAGAACTCTGCTCGGTCGAGCAGTCGACTGCTCGGTCGAGCAGTCGACTGATCGGTCGAGCAGTAGTCGGACAGCAAGATCTGGGAGATTTCAGCAGACTTTTCACCCTGCTTGGTCGAGTAGAGTGCTCTTCTCAGTCGAGTAGGTGTCAAACAGATTTCAGCAGAATTTCAGCACTGCAGCATCATCTTGCAGAAATTCCCCAGGGTTCATCCGACCTCCGATTGGCATGTTCTTAGTGGCGTTGGAACCTTATTGAAGTCTACTATCTGGAAAAAATATCAAAAAATAGTGAAAAATCCTAGGCAATAGCAGATTTAGAAATAGTGCACAGCTGTCCTGTTTCCAGCACTTCGGGTCGCTTGATTCCTTCACCGCATCATAGCTCGATCGAGCGACCTTCTCTCTTGCCCCTTCCTTGCTTCAGTATTCTTCTTTGGCACCTCAAGTATGTCATCATGAGTCTCATTGTAGCTTTCACGTCTCCAATCGTCTTATTGACACCAAATTACTCCAATATCGCCCCAAATCCCTGAAATGCAACCAAACACTCTTAAAGTACAATAGTTCCTACTATGAGTGTAAAAGCGGATGAAATGTGTAATTGAGCAATCATTTTGACGTGTAATTTTATAGATAAAATGTGGAATATAAGAACACATCACACTCTGTGTAAGACCCTACAGCCTGACCCTACTACAAGTTAGGCTCAAAGCCCTATACTGTAGTGACCACGAGTAGTGGCTACCGTCCCTGTTTCAGAATCATAGTTATGTGGTTGACTTATTGACATGAGTATTATCGGGACCACCCTGACTGTGTCTGTGATGAGTTCTCCAGTTATAGTCTATTCGTCTAAACTATATAGTGTAGATCAAGTTTAGGGTACGGTCAAACTGTCACCCCAAATAACTTGAATCCGGTTAGTTTCTATCGATCTTTAGTCAACTAATGTTGGACTTCTTCCAACGTACTCTGATCAGAGATTTTACTAAAGACCGAACTAACTCTACGATACTAACTCCCATTGACAGGGAGAGACGAATCCTCTCTTGGTCATTAGTCTCCTCGTACGTTTCAAGTGACAACCGATCAAAAACCATTCGACAGGCATAGCCTCGAAGCTTGGTCAGTCGTCTAAGTGGCATCCCATGCACATGTTTGTAAAATGACCTCAAATCAAAAGACCAACTTGCCTATCATCACTAAGAGTTTATTATTGACAGAATGGTCAATATAACCATATGATAACTCTTGTGGATCATTCAGTGAACTCATTCTCTAATGAGCACCTGTGTCTTGTCTTCGACTTCGCCAAGTCAAACGATCATGAGATCATCGCCACCGCTAAACGGTGAAGACTAAGACACAATGGTCTATCCGTTGTTTCGATATCCTTATCTTGAAACATCTATGACCACAAACCCTTTTAGACTTATGCTACAGACGGTTAAGCATTTCTCCATGATCGAGATACTCATCTCGATACATGTTTGACCTTGCATAAAGTCTCAGGATTTTACCTAAGTTAATATCTAATGTTTACTACATTATTGATTAACTTAGATAAAACTATACCAAACCGCCTACTGTTATTTCGAACAAGATGTTTGTGCTATTCACACAGAGATAAATTACCTCGAGGACAACATCTTTCTACAGGGGCGTAACCCCGTCGACTTATGACCGAAGACGTAATGGAGGTCGTTCAGTTGCAAGGGGTGGCCCCTTCGGCTTACGGCTGATGCCTTAACAAAGTTGTTCGGTGGCAAACAGAGACATAATGAAGGCCATTCAATTGCGAGGGGATGGCCTATTCAGCTTACGGCTGACTCCTTAACAAATTCGTTCGGTGGAGAGGGGTGTAGCCCCTTCGACTTATGACCAAAGACGTAATGAAGGACGTTCAGTTGAGAGGGGGTGGCCCTTTTGGCTTACGACTGATGCCTTAACGAACTCGTTCAATGGCTAGGGAGGTAGCCCCTTCGAATTATAAACGAAGACGTAATGAAGGTCGTTCAGTTGCGAGGGGATGTCCCCTTCGACTTACGGCTGACACCTTTGGGAAGACGTTTGGTGGCGAAGGGCGTAGCCCCTTCGACTTATGACCAAAGACGTAATGAAGGTCGTTCAGTTGCGAGGGGGTGGCCCCTTCAGCTTACGGCTAATGCCTTAACGAAGTCGTTTGGTGGGGAGGGGGTGTAGCCCCTTCGTCTTATTATCGAAGAAGCAATGAAGGTCGTTCAGTTGCGAGGTGGTGGCCCCTTCGGCTTACGGCCGATGCCTTAATGAAGTCGTTCGGTGGCGAGGGGCATAGCCCCTTCGACTTATGATTGAAGACGTAATGAAGGTCATTCAGTTGCGAGAGGGGCCCTTTCAGTTTACGGCTAATGCCTTAACGAAGTCGTTCGGTGGCGAGGGGCATAGCCCCTTCGACTTATGACCGAAGACGTAATGAAGGTCGTTCGGTTGCGAGGGGATGACCCCTTTGGCTTACGGCTGATGCCTTAGCGAAGTAGTTCGGTGGCTAGTGGCGTAGCCCCTTCGACTTATGACCGAAGACGTAATGAAGGTCGTTCAGTTGTGAGGGGGTGGCCCGTTCGGCTTACGACTGACGCCTTAGTAAAGTCATTTGGCGGCAAGGGGCATAGCCCCTTTGACTTATGACCGAAGACGTAATGAAGGTTGTTCAATTGCGAGGAGGTGGCCCCTTCGGCTTACAGTTGATGCCTTAACGAAGTCGTTCGGTGGCGAGGGGCGTAGCCCCTTCGACTTATGACCGAAGACGTAATGAAGGTCATTCAGTTGCGAGGGGTGGTCCCTTCGGCTTACGGCTGATGCCATAGCGAAGTTGTTTGGTGGCAAGGGACGTAGCCCCTTCGACTTATGACCAAAGATGTAATGAAGGTCATTCAGTTACGAGGGGGTGTCCCGTTTGGCTTACGGCTAATGCCTTAGCAAAGTCATTTGGCAGCGTGGGGTATAGCTCCTTCGACTTATGACCGAAGACGTAATGAAGATTGTTCAGTTGCGAGGAGGTGACCCCTTCAGCTTACGGCTGACGCCTTAACGAATTCGTTCAGTGGCAAGGGGCGTAGTCCCTTCGACTTATGACCGAAGATGTAATGAAGGTCGTTCAGTTGCAAGTGGGTGGCCCCTTCGGCTTACGGCTGATGCCTTAGCAAAGTCATTCGGTGGCGAGGGGCATTGTAATGACAGTCGTTCAGTTGAAAGGTGGTGATTCCTTTGACCTACGGCTGATGGCTTAATGAAGTCGTTGGGTGGCGAGAGGCATAGCCCCTTCGACTTATGACCGAAGATGTAATGAATGTCGTTCAGTTGCAAGGGGATGGCCCATTCAGCTTACGACTGCTGCTTTAACGAAGTCGTTCGTTGGTGAGGGGCGTAGCCCCTTCGACTTATGACAGACGATGTAATTAAGGTCGTTCAGTTGTGAAGGGGGGTTGTCCCTTCAGCTTACGGCTGACGCCTCAGCAAAGTCGTTCGGTGGAGAAGGGCGTAGCCCCTTGGACTTATGACCGAAGACGTAATGAAGGTCGTTCAGTTGCAAAGGGGTGACCCCTTCAGCTTATGACGGAGCCTTGGTGAAGTCGTTGGTGGTGAGGGGCGTGGCCCCTTTATCTTATAACCGAAGACATAATTAAGGTCGTTTAGTTGTGAGAGGATGGCCCCCTCGGCTTACGGCTGACGCCTTAGCGAAGTCGTTCGGTGGCAAGGGGCGTAGCCCCTTCGACTTATGACCGAAGAGGTAATGAATGTCGTTCAGTTGTGAGGGGGTGGACCCTTCGGCTTACGGCTGATGCCTTAGCGAAGTCGTTTGGTGGTGAGGGTCATAGCCCCTTCGACTTATGATCGAAGACGTAGTCGGATCGTTCTGTTGCGAGGGGGTGGTCCCTCGGCTTATGGCTGACGACCAAGGAATGTCGTACGGTTGCGAGGGACATGGTCTCTTCATCTTACAGCTGACGATGGAGTCGGATTGTTCAGTTGCGAGGGGGTGGCCCCTCGGCTTACGGCTGAAGACCAAGGAGAGTCGTGCAGTTACGCTGGACATTTTCTCTTCGACTTACGGCTGACGACGGAGTCGGATCATCTAGTTGCAAGGGGGAGCCCCCCGTGGCTATGGCTGACGACCAAGGAGAGTCCTTCGGTTACGAGGGACATGGTCCCTTCAGCTTACGGCCAACGACAGATGTATTGTTAAGTTACCTGAGAGGGTAGTATGAATTATCCTCAATCGCGTATCAAGGTTGGCTCATGGTCCAATCGTACAGCCATTGGGCTTGTTGCACATCCTGAGTTGACTTGTGAGCATATAAAGTGTACGTCATCTCAGCTGCTAGATGAGGTGGGAGCCACTTTTATGGAGTTGCCTTTATGGAGCTTCGTTTGTCTTGCGAAGCTTCCTCCATGACTACACTGACCTCAAAAAATCTCTCAATCAGAGAGAAAATAACATGCAATTTGTTAGAAAAAAATTGCATATAGTAGTTACGAGAAAAGGTTTCCCATTGTTTTAACTTGTAATTAGAGTATGGGTGGAAAGAAACGACCTATAGTGGGTTCTTCATCCCATGGCTAGCATCATTAGCTTTTGGCAAGATGGTTCGGAGTTCAAAGCTTTGATAAGTATCAGACAAATTTTTGATGACCAGACAGATGTTGGCCCCCCATCGAGAACAGCTTCCGAGAAAAGCTAGCTGCTTGTCCAGCTACTGCTTGGTGTACGTTCGTTGGGCCATTCATCAAAGGCAAGAATTTCGATTTATAATTTGTCGACAGTAGAGCCTGAAGAGGTTGGTGAGTTAAATAGTTCACTCGACGAAATGTCATCGAACTAATAGCGTTGATTGAGATCAGTCGATCAAGCTCGACGAGTGACTCGATAACGCTCAGACCCAACTCAATTAGAGAAGTCGAATTGAAGCCTTGACTGAGTTTCACCATACTTAAGGGCTGCCTCAGCAAAGCTCAGAAGAAGGAGTGCTGGCTCAGATCTGATTCCATGAGGTATGGATGGCTTAATCGGCAACCCCGTTTGACTTAGGAGCTTCGGCTTCCAATTTCCTTGTTTGAGCAGATCGAGGAACGCGGTGGTGTTGACGTCTCGGGATGGACCTTAGTGAGCCATGTCAAAACGACATTGGAATGGGCTATGACGCATAGGTGTCGGGCCTGGCTTAGCATGGAGACCAAGAGTGATGTCAGGATGCCAAAGCTCGCACCCACACCGATCACGTTAGAGATCTGAATGACCTTCATTACGTCTTCGGTCATGAGTCGAAGGGGCTACGCCTCACGCCACCAAATGACTTCATTAAGGCGTCAACCGTTGACGTGTGTTTATATTTTATATATTCACGCATGTCTTTTGCGTCATTTTCCATCGTTTTTCGTTGTTTCGAATCCGTTCCTTTGTGTTTTTAGTTCCTTTTTACTTTTGTTGTGTTTGTGTGCTTTTGCAGGATATTGCTAGCGTAGGGGATATACAAGGCCAACATCATGAGTCCCCGGAGCAATGGAAGGTGTCGCACGAGACAATGAGAGCCAATCGTCAAGATAAACCATGTATCAGCTCTCAACCAATCTGGTTGACAGTCCACCCGATCGGTTCATGCGCCTGTATCAGTCCCGAGGAAGAGGCAACTCCACCTGATCGGTTTAGTGATCGGGTGGATGTGACACAGAATGCTGTTTTGAGAGCCAAAGTTCACCTGATCGATTGACTTGTCAACTAATCGGGTCACCTGTAGCTGCTGCTTCCCATGTTCGAGAATTCGAAGACTCACCCGATCGGTTCAGCGATCGAGTGAGTTTTATCAGAAGCTGAAGACCAAATTTCCCGTCATTTCACCCGATCGGGTGAACTCTCATCCGATCAGGTGAACGTCTATTTTTGTCTTTTAGTGGGAATATTCCTTGGCATCTTGACAAATTGTATAAATAGAGCTATGTTTTCCCAGAAACGTAATCCCCATTTTAAAACTATTTTTACGGATTTTTGGCTGCTCTGAATTTAATTCTATTTGTAAGTTCTTTGATCATTCCTATATTTTGATATTACGTTTATACTACTATTTGCTACAGTAATCTATTGCATGATTTCCATTTTAATGGCTATAACATGTTTTATTGCATTTCATGCCATGAATAGTGAGTAGTTCTTCAATCTGGGACAGTGGTGGAAGCCCCTTCGTGGGTTCTCCCTAGAAGGGCCATAGGATTAGGGATCCGATAGGATATATGGATTTTGACAGTTACGCGGGGGCGTTTCATTGTCATCGGTGGGAGAAAGACCGCCTTTGACCGTTGGGCAAAGGGGAAATAAAACAGGAGTTTGATTCTCTAGCCACAGCTCACCCCCTTAGTGTAGACATTGACTCTTTGCGCGTGGAAATAGCTTGGATGAAATATCGGGAGCAATCGTTGCGAGCTTAGTGCTCCCAGAGTCAGACGGTGTTGGACATGGGAATGCCCACCATCCGAACCTGGGTAGACCTAGCGTATCATCCTGGGCATCGACCGGAATATCAGGCACATGGGATGATAGGTACCACTTTTAGAGGCAACGTTTTACCGCTAAACCCTAGAATCCGATCACATTCCTATCCCTCGGCCGTAATAGTGAGAACTCATGATAGGGCAGAAGCAAAGTCATAGGTTACCTTTTTTACCTCTTACATCTTTTCCATTAATCTACTTTATCGTGACAACCACTCAGAGAATAGGCTAGCTCACCCACCGGGTGATCCGGTTCCCGAATGTTTTCAAGCACAATACACGCCTCCCCGTGATCGACCCCCAAGCCACACTTCGATACCATGCGCTTGCGGTTTAAAAATTCTAATCCTAGTATCCCCGTCTCGATTTGAGTGCCAAATGAACGGGCGGTCAAGCTTTATGGCACCGTTGTCGGGGGAGGCAACGTGTTTGTTATATTTAGGACCCAGTTATCCTTGAGACTAGCTCACATCCTTACCCCGTGATAATTTTCACATTCTACACTTTTGTTTTTATTTTTGTTTTTTATTTCGCATCATACCATACGTGCTTCACAGTATATCTTAATTTTTCGTGCGCAGGAACTCAAGGAGTCTTGACGACTTAATTCCTTTGGATCTCGAGATCAACGCCACCCTGAGGCATTTGAACGTAGAAAGAAGAAGAAGAGAAGAATTTGCCGCCATAGCAGGAAATATCACTCATCCAAAGTCTTCGATCGAATATTCGATCCCGTCTATTGGGTATACATCCAGCATTCAACCTCTGACCATTACGACCGGAAACTTTGAGTTGAAGCCATCACTAGTGGCTTGGATCCAACAAGACCAATTTTCTGGAGCTCCCATGGAGAATCCCATCGAGCACTTGGACTCTTTTTTGGAGAAGTGCGAGACATTCAAGATCAATGGTGTATCGACTGAGGCTATTCGGTTAAGATTATTCTCGTTCTCTCTACGGGATAAAGCAAAGCAATGGATAAGGGGGAAGGACCCCAACACGTTCACAACCTGGGAGTGGCTTTTGAACGCATTCCTGAACAAGTTCTTTCCTCCGGGGAAGACGATGAAGCTAAAAAGTGAAATCTCCTCTTTCTCCTAGGCTAGCCATGAGTCGTTACATGAAGCGTAGGTGAGGTACAAAGAAATGCAAAGGAAGTGTCCTCACCACGAGCTCCCCCGCTGGTATATCATCAACCTATTTTATAATGGACTGAGGGATGATTTAAAGTCCTCTATGGATGCCGCAGTGGGTGGATCTTTCATGTCAAGAAACGAAGTGGATGCCGGAACTATCTTGGAGAACATGGTATCCAACAACGAGAGGTGGAGTGATGAGCGTGCTACACCAAAAGCTGGTGGAATGCATCGGGTTGAGGAAGTGGACAAGCTGTCAAGCAAATTCGAGTTGCTTTCCACTCAAATTTCAGCATTTATGGTTGGAGCCGGTGCCGCTAACCCACAGTAAGTATCGACCGTGGAAACTAAAGTGATGGGAGACATCGATGTTGGAGACATTTCGGTGCCCGTGGATCAAGCAAGTGCCCTATTTTATAATCCTACGGGAAATACGCCCTATCCACCGAGAATAAATTCAAATCTTGGATATTCTCCCAACAATCAGAATCATCCAAATTTTAGCTAGGCACCCTACCAACAATTTCAGCAACCTCCTCAGCAACAACAATACCAGCCTCCTCCGCTTCAACAAATGTATCAACAGTTTCCTCCTCGACATCAGCAACCTCCGCCCCAACAACAACAGTACAATCAACAACAACGAGTGGTCTCTCCGATTGAGAACCTCCTGGCTTAGTACATTTCGAATCAGGAGAAGATCACTCAACAACTACATCTTGAGTAGAAATCCTTGGCCGACCAAGTAACCCAACTGGGGTTACAAGTAGCCAACCTCCAAAAGGCGCAAGGACAATTGCTGGGTCAACCGGAGGTGAACCCTAAGGGACCAAGCCAAACCTTAGCCTTGACACACGATCAAGCGAATGTCTCCGCCGTTGTTCTGAGGAGTGGGAAGAAGATTCCGGCACGGGAGGCTGAGAGAGATAATGAAGCACCCATTGTCAATGTGCAACCAAATATAGAGATTAACGACAATGGAGCTTCAACATCGAGTCCCGTGACTCCGGAGGGAGATTCAAAGAAGACGAAGAAGAATAAAGGCGACGACTTGAGGGTTTTCAAGCCTTCAATACCATTTTCGAAGAGGCTTGCCAAGGCCAAAATTGATGAAAAGTATGGTAGGTTCTTTGAGATGGTGAAGGTTCTAAGTCTTCAGATCCCGTTCCTAGAAGCGATTGAGACTATTCCTTCGTACGCGAAATTTCTTAAGGACCTAGTGATGAAGAGGACACGAAAAGAGAAGGTGGTCCTTATGGCAGAATGTAGTGCCTTGATTCAACGAGCAAATCCACCGAAGCTTAAAGACCCAGGAAGTTTTTCGATTCCGTGCTCTATAGGAGAAGTATCTATAAATAGACCGCTTGTTGATTTGGGAGCAAGTGTAAGTTTGATGCTCCTCTCGCTCTACAGAAGGATCAATATGGGTGAACTGGAACCTACAGGGATGACCCTGCATCTAGCAGATAGATCTGTCAAGTACCCCATGGGAGTCTTCGACGACTTACCAGGTAATGTCTGCACTGTATGTGTGTCGGTGGATTTTGTGGTGATGGATATGCCTGAGGATAATCACACTTCGATTATTCTCGCAAGACCTTTTATGGTAACCGTCGGTGTGTTCATCGACGTAAAGAAGGGAAAATTGTCCTTAAACATCGGTGATCAAACGGTGGAATTTGACTTGGTGCTGTCCATGAAGCTACCACCCGAGGAATCCAATTGTAACCTTCTGGAAATTAAAGAAGAGAGAGTTAATGAAGCAGGAGCATTGGAAGTTCTTTCTAGGAACCCCCCTTGAAAACTTGGATGGAATCGAGGAGCACACTAGGCTGGACGAAGAGAAAATTCTTGAGCCAGAATATGTCTCCAAGTCAACTCCCCTGGACTTGGAAAGAATGCTCGGACGAAGAGCAAGGTGAAAGAGCCTTTGATGCTCTCCGCTGACGATGTTCAAATTTTGAAGAGAGTGGCGAGTGTCGCCAACACAAAGGAGAAGCCCCGAATATCACCAGTGGGGGAGTTATTGAGACCATCCATTTGTCGCCGCTGTCAACAATCAGAATTTCTGCCCCAACCGCTGAGAGGACGCCAACTGTTGAGCATCACCTGTTTAAGCCCACCTGAATATCATATCGGGAGTCGAGCGAACGTGTATAAAAACAACGCTTCATGGGAGGCAACCCATGCCCTAAACTTCTGTTGGTTTTTAATAAGATTAGTTTATCAATTTTTGTAAATAAACGCTGCCGTGGGGATTTTTGTTGGGACACTTAGAGGATTTATACTTTTTGTGCAGGAATTGCCCCACCTGATCCGGTCATACATCAAACGATCGGGTCATACATCAACCGATCGGGTGGATCGTTTTAGTAAGTGGCCAGCTTCAATCGAAGAGTAAACCGATCGGGTGATAAGGTCAGCAATCGAGTTGGTGATCGGGTGATGAAAATAGACGCTTGGGAAGTTTTTCGGAGAGCGGTCAACCGATCGGGTGAGATCTCACCCAATCAGGTGACCTGTAGTTGCTGATCCAAGGGATTTTTTTTTAAATTGATCCAACCGATCAGGTGATTTTCACCTAATCGGTTCACCTAAACCATATATATATCAAACCCCCACCTGACTTCCATTTCACCGGACCTCCAAAAAAATCCATTCGAGCGGTTCGTTTCGCCTTCTTCCAAAACGATCTTCCCCATCACTCCTACTGCTCCTAATCGTGCTCCCCCACTTCCTCCACTACTTCCCCACCATCAAGGCCCCTCCGTCGATCACGTTCAAACCGCAAACCCCTCAAAACCTTAGCCCTAATCTCTCCAATTTTCAAAAATTCTGTTTTCTTTGGATTAGCGTGCGGCGGCTCCCCGGATCACTCTCTCGTGCATTGTGGGATCTTTTAGGAGTTAGGAGTCGCATCATTGCTGGGTAAACTCGCTCCATAACTTGATTATTATATTGCCCAGGAATTTTTATTTTGTCACTTTGTCATTTATTGCGTGCACCCATATATCATCTTGTATATCACATCAAATCGCCACAACATCAGGCAAAAGACAGAGATAAGGGTAAGCAACCCATGGTGGATGAGGAGCCGTCTTGCAAGAGACAACGACCCATACGTCCTACGCATGGACGTGCTCCTCAGCCACCGCCTACCCAACCACCACCCCCACCTATCATTCCTGCGAGAGACCCATTGCTTGGACCTCAAGGTATTCTCTTCATGAGCCAAGCCCACAAGGATTTTTACTTTCGCTTGGACCAACACCCTCACCTCGTGATGCACCAAAAACCTACACCTAGATTCCACTCGGCGGTGTCACGATCGCTAGGTGTGGTGTGGCTCCTAGGTTTCAATTCCGGGCTCAATCCGCAAGCAGAAGGTGCCAAGTTGTAGTATAAATGATATCGAATCCCACAGAGATGGTGATAGTGCATATGGGTTCTCAGTTCACTTCTATATCTCGAAATGAGATAGCTATCGGGTTGGAGGAATTGGTTGTGGTGTTGTTGTTGTTTCAATAATAAAAAGGACTAGGGCGTTAGGGATCACCGCTAGGATTGTCGGGGATCGACATTGGAATAGAATCATTACATTGCATTATGGTTAGGGGATTAATCTTCCAATTCGTACCACACTTGTGGTTTAGAATTGTGAGGTATTTCGGTGGCTCTAATTGACACAATGGTGGTAGCCGTCAACATAGCGGTATAGTTCGTCAATGGATCCCATCAAGGCACGAGCCAAGCATGGTCACGAGCCTTGGTTGGATCCACCGATTTCCCTATTCGAATCCCAAAGATACCCCTTAAGCACATCAATTCCACAGACCGTGTGCATGATCTCAGTATGGGTTATCTAGGGATTCGGTAGGATCGACCGAAATACTGCCCTAGATTCCTAATTCAATTAAGGGATCCAGATCTACATCTTCCCCCTAGGATCTTAGGGTTAACCCATCAACCCTAGAAAGAATTACTCACTCATGGCGTTGTTAACGGAAGAAAACACAATATTTATGGATAGAATAAAGATTAAAAACTTACAGCGAGAGGCGAAGAAAATAGACGAGAAATAGATCAAACGAAGAACAGAAATTCCCAATACGCAACAGCAATAGAGCACCAAAACAATAATCCAATAATTTCGATCCCAAAAGTCTTTAACAAAAATTAATCTAAAATCTCACACGAATTCGCCTAAGCTCTCCTATCTAAAAGTATTCAAAAAAACTCTCAAAATGAATCGCGTCTCGAATTGTCGTCCAGCTCTCCGACTTCACTGCCCTCAGATCATGCAACAGCTGCATCGTAAATCTTTTCGAAAATGGCCTTGGCATCGTCGATCGAGTTGGCTGCTCGGTCGAGCAGTGCATTGCTTGGTCGGTTGCTCGGTCTGAGCAGATGAACTGCTCGACCGAGCTTGACAAGAAATCGAAATTTCTCTAAAATCCTTACTCTGCCTGCATGGGCCGAGTCAGCTCAGCTCGGTCCGAGCAGAGGCTGACTCGATCGCTGAGTAGTTGCTCGTGCTGTGCGCTGAATGGGATGAAGGGCTGCTCGACCGAGCAGATGCACTGCTCGGTCCGATCGATCCCCGTATCTGCTTCCTCTTCTCATTTGCATCTGCTCGGTCCGAGCATCTATACTGCTTGACCGAGCAGCCTGGGAAATTATCTCCTGAGGTTGCTGAAGCTCCTCTCTCCGCCTGCTCTCTCCTCCACTCCTCCTGAGGATCCTAAAACACGGCGAACTCCTGTAGGGCTTCACCAATGAGCTCACGGGCGTGTCGGATGTGTCCATACCCAAGTCGGGTCCCAAATAGCTCCAAAATCCCTGAAAACTCGTAAAACACTACGAAACTCGAATATAACATCAGAAATGCGATATCGTAGGAAAATATGGGATTTGGATGCGAAAATGGCATGGAATGTAATGTAATGATGATATGAAAATGGTAGAAAATATGGACACATCAAAATCCCTCTAAGCTTACCTCTTACTCATCCTCGAGGAAGACGAACACCAGGTACGCCAGGAGGGAAAACAAAAGAAAATAAGAAATAAAAATAAAAATAGGAAGAGAAGAGAATGGAAGTGGATGGAGTGTGCTAAGGATGATCGGTCAGATCTCAGGCCTAGGTAGTATATCACAATGCTCTGAATAGTAAACATACATGCTACTGGCAATCTCTAGTTTTCCAGATCATATGTCAACATGCAATACAGGCAAAAGATAGGGATCTACTGAAATAACGCCATCAACTCATATCAATCTCATGCAATCCATAGAGTCTAGTATAAATAAGTTGAAAATGCACTTTTCAATCACAGATACACATGGAGCATATAGAAATCACACAACATGCAATAGAGAATAGAAAAAGTCATGCTATTCAGTTATTCGTTTTGATTCATGAAAAATCTTCAAAAACTAAAGTGCTTCGTAATGTTTAAGTATTAATAAATCTCTCCGTTATGCACCATCTCCAATCTAATGTCACACTCACTCATGTGATCAGTTCGTTTACCCCCCAAGCTTAGCTTGAGGCGTCGCATCTAAGAATAGGATATGAAAATTTTCTTCTTCTTCCCAGTATACATATGATAGCTTCTAATAAAAGGATACAGAACAATTTTTATTCATTTTCTTTCTTTTTCTTTTCTTTTTCACATATGAATATATACACTTTTTTCTTTTTCCTTATTTTCTTTTCTTTTCAATTTAAAGCTATACTTTTTCCTTTTGGATTTGGGGCGGTAAAGATAGCTGTGGGGGTATAACCAATTGATATGTAGAGAAATATATAGATATGTGGAGAAGGAAAATAATATATCTCTCGGTTCACTCAGAAGAGGTGCACAGCGGTTTGATAAAATAATACCCTAACTAAACTCATAAATAGCATGTATATTTTCATTCCTATAGACGAATACTTAAAAGGCATGCAGCAATAGGCACAATGACATTAGGCATGCAAACAGAAGTGAATAAGATAAGAAAAGCAGATGTTCCAAGTGTTCAGTGATGCATGAACATAGGTGCATTACCCAACATAGCGCATACTAGATACTAATTCATGCATTTAATTTTCAATTCATTTCAAGCATTAAATTAGATAGATCAGCAAAATAAATGTATGCATATAGATAGTAAAACTGAAATTTACCCTAATAGCATGTCAACAGATAGCAAGCATCGCGAATAACTACTAAGGATACGAGATGTATCATCATGTGGACCATCCTTAGCATAAAAAGAGAAAAAGGCGGAGAAAATAAGAAAATGAAGAAAAAGAGATGCATGCATGGTAAACAGCAGAAGATATGATGCAGAATGAGAAAAAAAGAGAAGGAAGTGGAAAAGTGTTGAAAAAGTAAAATAAAACGCTGAAATAGGGAAGAAAGTGTAAAAGAGAAATGAAAAATAAAGCGGTAGCGCTCATCCCCTAAGCTAAACCTAGCAGTGTCCTCACTGTTAAGAAAACGCTAGTAGGCGGGAGATGATGCTAAATAGGGTGGGATGGGTGGGGGAATGTAAAATAAAAACTGTGCAAAAAGAAAATAAAAACATGACATGATGCGATGATGTATGAAAAATGAAGCATGCTTGGCTCCTCCCCCAAGCTATGTAAGTGCAGGGCCCCGAACAGACAGATGGGCACAATGATAAATGAAGGAGGCAAAAAATGGGTAAAGACGAAATCAAGCAGAGGCACCACCCTCTGGGGGTGGTGATGGGTCCCTCTGATGTGGACCCGGTACTATGGGAGGATCAGTGGTGGTAGTGTGAGGCTCAGCTAAATATAGCACTAGGGCAGACATGGGATCTACTGTGACGTCCAACTTAGAAATGGTAAGAGTAGGCTCTGCAGAAGCCTGGAAAAGTGAAGCACTGAGTGGTACAGTGGAGGTCACAGTTGCTGGCCTGGGTCGTGGGAGTGTGCCAAGTTCACTGCTGGTGGGCCGCGGGTCTGGAGAAGATCTATAATGGATGCCAGGTCCAACTCGACTCTAACGCGATGTGTCACCGTCGAGCGTACGAAGGCATCGAAATCTCTCTGTAGGAGGGAAGTCGACTCCTCTAACGCTGTCAGACGATTGTCTGTAGTATGGGAGTCGGGTGGAGGGCAGGAAACGTGACGGTGAGTCATCACTCTCATGAATCGATCCCGTGCAGCTGATGCACGGTGCCTAGGGTAGAAGGTAGGAGAGGGTGAGCTCAAAGGTAACTCAGAAGCAGCTGAAGAAAGAGCGATCGTTGACACAGAAGTGTGGACAGACATCGAGACGCTCTGTGTGAAGATGGCTGCGGATGATGAGGAAGTGGTGCCGGAGATGGGAATATGGTGACCTAAAGAGTTCGGGAGTGAAGATATGAGGTCCAAAAGAGGTGGAAGGTTGGGGGCGGGGTCGTGCTCTGGAAATTCAAGGTCTATAAGATCGTGAGCAGACAGTATATCGGTGTCCTCCGGTACGGAAACAGTGGAGACAGAAATCTCAGGGCAAGAGGTGGAAATAGTCCACGAAGACTCGATGGTTGTGGAAGCAGCGGTGGATAAAGAGGTGGCGAAAGAAACGGCTCCCGAGGGTGGAGGATGTGAGGGTGGTACTGGAAGGCCAGCTACAAGGGCCGCAATGTCATGCAACTCAAACTCAGCGGAGCGTGGCATCGGGTCATCGGCGGCTGCCTCGACGTGTGCTCCAGGGGGCTCTAGTACATGTAGGGGAGGGAGTGGGTCGACCCTAGGAATCATCCAGTCAAGCTGGACTGGAGCAATGTGGGTGAGGTGTGGGCCAGAAGTATCATGTGTGGATTGTGGTGGGTGCCGACAGGATAGGACCAGTAATGAGCCCCGTATGGTCTGATAATATGCATGTGCTCGAGCACACCGAGGGTCAAGCGTGTCGGGCCAACGGGGGTCGCAAGGTCATCGAGAATGTGTATGTCGAGCATTCGGGCAAAAACGATAAAGAATCCACCACAGCAGATGTCCATGAAGAAGTAGGTGGTGGCAGTCTGGTAAAGGCAATGACACAACCAGTGGGCTGCATCAGATAGTATGAAGGGGCGAAGGGAGCCATCCGGGTGAAGGCGTAGATGCCGGGTCATACCCATAAGGTGGGTAAGCTCTGGTAGGGACATGGTCCCGACCTCAGGCCTGCAGAAGAGAGTGGTGGTTAAGTGCCTCTACGCGTAACGAAGGCATGGGTGCACGATGCATGATGCCTTCACCCGGCTAGGGTGGGAGTGATCTAGGACAGATATACGCTCCCAAAAAGCTGGAGCGTCAAAAGTGTCTACATCATAGTGAGGAGAAAAGGCATCTCTGGGCTCGGGGATGGCTGGGAAGTGAAAGTACTCGTGGATCATGGCATGTGTAATAGTGCAATCGTGATCCATGAGGCAAAAAGTAATGCCATCTCTCGCCGGAGTGCGGGTGAGGGAGCTCAGAGCCTCGAGGGTGATGTGGGTGTAGGTGGGGATGTGGACACCGAGGAAGCGGTCGAAACCAATCGCTCTGTACAGGTGATGGACCCCCTGAAGGAGTCCGAGGGAGCGGAGTGTGGGCACGTCTATGAACAACGTGGGGACGAGACGGTGCTGCGAGAACCTCATGAAGCAATCGCGGTGTGCGTCGTCTCTGAAAGTGATGCCATAGGTCCGTAGACTTGCAGGCAAGGCATCCCTGGTGGGGGCAGGGTGTGGAGGTGATGATGTAGAGGCGGTGGGGGCAGTGGCGAGGATAGGGGCTGTGGTGGTAAGGATAATGGCAGAAGTGATAGGTGTGGTAGTGGTGGTGGTGGCAGTGGTCGAGATGGGAGTTGTAGTGGAGGGGGTGGTAGTGGTGGTGGTAGTGGTGGTGGTGAGGCGGGCACGACGTGTGGGGCGGGAAGAGGAGGCACCGAAAGACGGCCTCTTCCCACGGATGGGTGGGGTGGTGGTCCCTCGCGTGCAAACCATCGTATCGATGGTAATGCAAAGCTACGGTATAGAAATAAGTAATGGGAAGAGTGTACCAAATCTGTGGGCGATGCGAGTGCCAAAATATCCCCCAAGCTAGTCCTGGCAGCAGCTGCTGATGTAGGCAAGGAATACCTGCAATGGAAACAATTAAAACGTCAGAATAAGGCATTAAAAATCAGGGACAGACTGAATTTGGGGTGCTCAACTGAGCAGTGATACTGCTCGGTCCGAGCTGTGCTACTCGGTGGGGAAGTGCTGACCGAACACTAGTGTGTTTGGTCTGTGGGCCGAGCAGCGGAGCTGTGCCCTAGGGCAATGGAGATCAGCAGTTGGGGGGATTTGGGCAATGAGATGGGAGAGGGTATAGGTGGAGGGGGATGAGGCGTCGGGGGGGGGGGGGGGGGGGGGCTTTGGGGTGGATGGTCGGGCGGCACCGTCGGCGGCGGCGGTGCCGTCGACGGCGCCGTCGACGGCGCCGTCGATTAGAAAGGGGAAAGAATGGGGGGAACGAGGGAGAGGGGCGGAGAGATAGAGAGAGAAAGAGAAAGATGGGGGCCAACTGACCAGAGGTGGGGCTACACGACGGGCGGTGCGATAAGCGACGCAGGCGGAGGATGTCGGCGAAGGGTAGGGAGATCGAGTAGGGGGGTTGAGGGAGAGCTTGGGGAGGGTTAAAAAAAATTTAGGGTAAAATTTTTTTTAGCTTTGGGTAATTTGAAAACGGGTTGGGTTTAAAAAAACTAACTCGTTCGACAGTGGGACCCATGAAGGAAAAATCGACTCGGTCCGAGCAGCGAGACTGCTCGGTCAAGTCGATCATGCTGAGTAATGCGTTAAGATTGAGTTGTAGATACTCCCTCGTATGCTCGACCGAGAAGCATGCTGCTCGGTCGGGACACCTCCTGCTCGGGTCGAGCCAATGCCACTCGGGCTGTGTAGGCAGAGTGATGTATTCTCCTTTTTTCTAAAATCCTGTGCAATCCGATCAGTAGTTGACTGATCGGTTTAGTAGATGTCTGCTCGGACCGATCAGGATGCTGCTCGGGCCGTGTAAACGAAGCAATAATTTGCCTTCGAATCTGGCTGCTGAGCTGCTCGATCGAGTCAGCTGTGTCTCCTTTTTCTTTCGTTTACTTCTCAAATTTGGTTCTCTCCTCCAGCTTCCTTCCGTTTAGAATGTCGATTCGCATGCCCCCCTCATGTCCAACTTGTACAAAGGAAGAATTCATCAAATTTTTGTGTTTTTATAGTTTTATCTATAAAATAAGAAATAAAAATAAGAAATTGAAAAAGAAAATCCAAAATCTAAGAAATTGGATTGCCTCCCAATAAGCGATCGTTTTTAGTCATGAGCTCGAGTCCCTTTGATTTATCGATGGTCGTTTGGTGCATGTGGTAGTCACACGTCGTTCTTTCCAATGGTGCACTCCAGCGGCACTTGGTACCCGCTTGCTTCACGTCTCTCCCTCGAGTTGCCTATGGCCTCCAGTTCTTCATGACTCGGAGAATGATTGAGAAGTTCCTCATCCAACACTCGGATGTATGCGGCGACAGCTTTGTTATAGGTTGGGTCGCCGTCATCGTCAATTCCTGTTTTCATTGGGTCCTTCATGACCCCCTCAGAAGTGAAATCTTAAACAGCTTCATCTTCCAGAAGCTCCAAATAGCTAGCTCCTTCCTCATGAGCGCACTCTCTCATCAGCTTCTGCAGCCGAAATTCAGCTTCGATGTTCCCCACGTTTAGATAGAGAGTCCCTTCTCGGACATCGATCAGAACATCGGCCGTCGCCATGAAGGGGCGGCCGAGTATAAGTTGGGATCTCCCTCCCTCGGGCATGTTCATGATTACAAAGTCTACAGGAACACATAACCCAGGGGGTATCTGGAGAATGATATCCCTGGCTATGCCCACGTGATAGGTGATCGAATGATCTGCAAGCTGGATGGACATATTTGTCGGCTCTAGTTCGCTTCCAGTCTATAATCTTCTGAAAATAGAAAGGTGCATCAAACTGATGCTAGCCCCCAGATCAATCAACGCTCTGCTGATAGGCATCCCTCCAATGAAGCACGGCACGGTGAAGCTCCCTGGATCCGGTGGCTTCCGAGGGAGATGATTTTTGATAACGGAGGTGAAGTCCTCTATAAGCTTAATTTCTTCAGGCTTTCTCTTCCCCGTGATCAGATCCTTCAAAAATTTGGCATAGATTGGGATCTCCGTGATGGCGTCCATGAACGGGATGTTCAACTGGATTCCCTTCAGTAACTCCGTGAACTTGGAGTATTTCTTCTCCATCTTGGCCAGGGCTAGCCTCTGTGGGTATGGAGGGGGAGGTCGGGTAGCTTTACTCTTTGTAACATCAGCAGGAGGCGGCGTAGCAGTAGGTGTAATGGATGGGGGTCTGCCTTCTCCTCAATAATTATAGGCTCTTCAGCAGCCTCTTCTCTATCGCCGTCATCAATGGATTCTTCAACAGTTACTCTCTCCTTGTTCAACACCGGGATCATGACGGGGTTATTAACCCGTCCACCACGTGTGGTAACAGAAACCACAACATTAGCTTGGGCCCTTGGGTTTGTCTCTGGTTGCGAGGGAAACCTCCCCTGGTTCTTCAAGAGCCGGGACATCTGGCCCCTCAGTTCATCCAGTGAAGTGTTTATACTTTTAAACTGGTTCGAGGTGTCCTGATTGAACCGGGCCTGACCACTTATAAAGGTCTCCAATGTAGCCTCCAGATTTGATCGAGGCGGATTTGGCGCATAGCCCTGTTGAGGCGGCCGGTTGAATTGATAACCCGACGGTCGGTAAGGCCCAGCTGGCCTAAATCCACCATACTGTTGATTCTGCTGCTACCCATGTTGCTGCTGAGGAGGGGGTGGTAGTCTCTGAAATTGTGGAGGTTGCAGCCCTCCACTTGGGTTTCTGTAAGAAAACCCCGGATGATTCCTAGCAGCTGGATATTGACATTGATTCCGTCCCTCTCCTTGGACGTATTGAATAGATTCTGATAATTCAGCACCATCATACTGTGCCTCGCTGGTAATATACCCATGCTCTGCATACTCCTCTGCGGGGTGATAAGATGTGCTGGGTGATGCTGGGACGGAATACAGGCGCTGTTCACTCCTTGCCACTTATTTGCATAATGTCTCTATGTGAGAGTCCAAGTGGCTAGCAGCTTTGACCTTGAGGGTCCGGATCACAATGGTTCTTTCTTCTCTCCATTGCTGGTTGTTGGCTGCCATGTGCTCCAACAAGTCTATAGCTTCCTCGGGAGACTTATCGAGTAAGGCGCCTTACGCCGTAGCATCTATAATCATCTTGTTGTTGGACTGCATTCTGTTGTAAAATCTCTCCACAAAATCCCAAGGGTGGATCCCGTGGTAAGGACATTGATGTTGGAGGTCCTTGAACCTCTCCGATGTCTCATATAACGATTCTTGTGGGAGCTGCTTGAAATTCGAGATCACTCCCCGGATCCGCACCGTCTTCAAGGGTGGATAAAACTTATCCACGAAGGCAAGTACCAGCTTCTCCCATGTGGTGAAATGATTGGGAGGATGGGCCCGCAGCCAGTACGAGGCTTTATCCCTCAGAGTGAACGGGAAAAGCCGCAGCTTCACAACATCATCACTCACATCCTTTGCCTTAAAAGTGTTACACTTTGCAGGGAAGGTATCAATGTGGTGGTTGGGGTTTTCATGCGGATGCCCCTAAAAGGGATCCTGCTGCATCAAATTAATGAGCCCCGTTTTCAGCTCGAAGCTCGTCGCCGCCAGTTGCGGTCTAAGGATGGAGGAGTTATTTCCAAACGTCGGCTTCATATGGTCCCTAATGGACCCGGTGGGAGGAGGAGGAGGATTGTTGTCTGCCATCTGGGCAGAGGGAGATGAACTTCTACTTGAGGCCCTCACGGCCCTCGTCGTTTTCTCGATCTCGGGATCGAATAATAATTCTCTAGAAGATCCCTCGAAGCGAGTGTTCTTGCACCAACAAAACTCAAACAAATACCATCAATAGCACTGAAATAAATAAAAGAATAAAATGGTGGAAAGATGAGAAATGATTAGAGTGCTAGCAAACTTCTCGAAATAAAAATAAACTGAGATAAACACTATTTCCGTCCCCGGCAACGGTGCCAAAAACTTGATGCACCCGAAACCTACACCTAGATTCCACTCGGCGGTGTCACGATCGTCAAGCATGGTGTGGCCCCTAGGTTTAAATTTCGGGCTCAATCTGCAAGCGGACGGTGTCAAGTTGTAGTATAAATGATATTGAATCCCACAGGGACGGTGATAGTGTATATGGGTTCTCAGTTCACTTCTATATCTCGAAATGAGATAGCTATCGGGTTGGAGGATTTGGTTGGTGTGTTGTTGTTGTTTCAATAATAAAAAGGGCTAGGGCGTTAGGGATCATCGCCAGGATCATCGGGGATCGACGTTGGAATAGAAACCTTACGTTGCATTAGGGTTAGGGGATTAATCTCCCAATTTGACCACTCTCGTGGTTAGAATTGTGAGGTATTTCGGTGGCTCTTGTTGATGCAATGGCGGTAGCCATTAACGTAGGGGTATAGTTTGTCGATGGATCCCCTCAAGGCACAAGCCGGGCATGGTCACAAGCCTTGCTTGGATCCACCGATTTCCCTATTCGAATCCGAAAGATACCTCTTAAGCACATCAATTTCACAGACCATGGGCATGATCTCAGTACAGATTATCTAGGGATTCGGTAGGATCGACCGAAATACTCCCCTAGATTCCTAATTAAATTTAGGGATCCCGATCTACGTCTTCCCCCTAGGATCTTAGGGCTAACCCATCAACCCTAGAAAGAATTACTCACTCATGGCGTTGTTGACGGATGAAAACATAATATTTAGAGGTGAAAACATCATAGCACTGGATAGAATAAAGATTAAAAACTTACAGCGAGAGGCGAACAAAATAGACGAGAAATAGATCCTACAAAGAACAGAAATTCCCAATACGCAATAGCAATAGAGCACCAAAACAATAATCCAATAATTTTGAACCCAAAAGTCTTTAACAAAAATTAATCTAAAATCTCACACGAATTCGCCTAAGCTCTCCTCTCTAAAAGTATTCAAAAAACTCTCAAAATGAATTGCCTCTCGAATTGTCGTCCATCTCCCCGACTTCACTGCCCTCAGATCGCGTAACAACTGCATCGTATATCTTTCTGAAAATGGCCTTGGCATCGTCGACCGAGTAGGCTGCTTGGTCGAGCAGTGCGTTGCTTGATCGGTTGCTCGGTCCGAGCAGATGAACTGCTCGACCGAGCTTGACATGGAATCGAAATTTCTCCAAAATCCTTGCTCTGCCTACACGGGCCGAGTCAGCTCAGCTCGGTCCGAGCAGAGGCTGACTCGGTCGCTGAGTAGTTGCTCGGGCCGTGCGCTGGATGGGATGAAGGGCTGCTCGATCGAGCACATGCACTGTTCGGTCCGAGCGATCCCCGTATCTGCTTCCTCTTCGCATTTGCATCTCTCGGTCTGAGCATCTATATTGCTCGACCGAGCAGCCTGGGAAATTATCTCCTGAGGTTGCTGAAGCTCTTCTCTCCGCCTGCTCTCTCCTCCACTCCTCCCGAGGATCCTAAAACATGGCGAACTCCTGTAGGGCTTCACCAATGAGCTCACTGGCATGTTGGATGTGTCCATACCCAAGTCGGGTCCCAAATCACTCATAAATCCCTGAAATCTCATAAAACACTACGAAACTCGAACATAACGTCAGAAATGCGATATCGTAGGAAAATATGGGATTTGGATGCGAAAATATCATGGAATGCAATGTATTGATGATATGAAAATGGTAGAAAATATGGACACATCACCTCGCCACCAAGTTCGCACACGATCAAACCTTATTCGCTCTCGGAGTTTTCTCCAAAGTCGAGACTTTATTCACGAACTTGGGTTGGCTTGGTTTCCTCCACGCCTATGCTCAATCCTATCCCGTGCTCACACTAGAATTTCTCTCCACTATCAAGATCAAGCTGGAGTCAAATATAGCTTTTCGCCTTCGGAACCGATATTTCTGTGCCCCTTTGACCACCATCAACGATATTTTCAGTTTCTCCAATCTTGAAGGTAGCTCCCTTCCCAATGAATTGCACCCCTCCACTCTCTTCCGAGGATGTTGAGGATCCTTCTGCTCCTGCACTTTGATTTACCTTTTTCTGATTTCCCCTAGCCAGTTTTTCTGATTCATCATGATCATATCTTTTTTTCAGGCATTATTGAGATCAGCTTGGGGAGATCAATATTTTGTGATTGTCATCTTGTCATTCATTTGCTGTGTGCATGTTTCATGTGTTCGTGTGTATGTCTTTTGTATAGTTCGTTTCGGTATTTATTTTATTTACTTTATTTATTTTTCTACGTCTCGTTTTGTGTGTTTTTCATGTTTTTTCTGTTTCTTTGTCAGTGCATACTTCCCTCCCATATTTGTTGCCCTCCCGCATTTAATCATATTGCATTGAGGGCAATGCAACTTTCAGCTTGGGGAAGTCGCACTATGTGCGTCAGTCGTGTCTTTTTCACCGTTTTTGAGTCATTTTCGTCGTGTTTTTCGTTTTCTTTCCAAGGGATCTTGTGACGGGTCTAAGGTGCTATGGATGATGGGCCTTAACAGCGTTGCAATGATATCAGAGCGATATCCTTTAGTGGTATCAAAGCCATCTCTGTATGCTGATCTAGGACTGCGATTAGTTAATTGAAATGCTTTTAAAATACTTTTAAAAATTTTTAAAGTTATGAGATAATTTTAAAAAAATTTTAGATGCCTTTTAAAAATATTTTAGATGTTTAAATAATTTATATTATAAAATTTTAAACATGAAATTTTAAAATGATGTTTTAAATTTATGTGATAATTTTAAAATTGATTTTAAAACTTTAAATTTATGCGATAAGTTTAAAAATGATTTTAGATGTTTAAAATTTTATTTGATAAATTTTAAACATGAAATTTTTTAAATGATGTTTTAAATTTATGTGCTAATTTTAAAACTGATTTTAAAACTTTAAAAATTTATGCGATACATTTAAAATAATTTTAGATGTTTAAAAATTTTATATGATAAATTTTTAAGCATGGAATTTTTTAAAATGATGTTTTAAATTTATGTGATATTTTTAAAACTGACTTTAAAAGGTTTAAAAATTTTATGCGATAAATATTTTAAGTAGTATGCAAAAATTTTGTGATTTTTTAAAAAACAAGTTTTTATGTTATGAGATAAAATAAAATGTTTTAAAAATCATATTTTAAATTTAAATGTTAAATTTAATTATGCATGCTAAAATTGTTTATTTGATAAACGTTGTTCTATTTAATTGTTAAATAGTTGTACACTCTTTTATGCGATAGAATTAGTGTAACTCTATGTTAATGGCTATGTCTTCTGGTCACTTATTTGATAACACAAGACAACCCTCTTAGGTTAGCCATTAAAAAACTTGTTAGAATTTATGAGATAAATTCTAATGACATGCTATGTTTTAATAAAACATTAACAATACTTTAAGACCTAATTCCAGATTAGGGTAGTCTCTTTAATGAAAATTTTAATTCTAATTGTTATGAAATTAATTCTTATTAAAGGACTTTGCTTTTAGCGTTGTTAATAAATTTATTAAAATCCTAATAACAATTAGGATAGCACGTGGACCTTATAGTTGATAAGGATTTAATAAAAGTTATTAAACAAATCCTAAAATTTTGAATTTAAGGATACAACTAGTTGATAGGATTAATTAGTTGTTAATAGAAGCCTTTTTAGTCTATGGCACGCAGATAAAAATGACAAGCTTCATTAAAAAGACCATGATCATGTCAATGTGCTTGGCTAAGGTTGCTGGATCACCCTAGCTAGTCTAAGGAATAGTGATCCTAGTTTGTCAATTCCATGGCTGTGTTCCGCTGGACCGCACTGACGCGAATCATGACTATATGACACCCTGGACTATATCTAAGTCAAATACGTTAATAATCTTCTTCAAGATTAGCCGTAGCCATCCTTGTTTTAGGGCTTGGCAACTATAGGACCCATGTTCCAATTGTTGAACTACACTCAAGCTTTGACATGTCAACCTTGTAGAAACCAACTCCTTAAATACATAAGATGAAATCTTGACTTGACCCAAACAGTCGTGTCGTGAATACACCGAGCACCGGCGTAAGTTAAGTCAATGATGTAGTCTGGCTAGAGGTAGTCTAAGACCTGACCCAAACCGACAGGTCGTGAATACACCGAGCGTCGGGGCAAGTCAGGCTGGACACGAAAACAAGGGTCCCACTAGACTAGACATTGTGATTTGGATGAGCACACTCATGATCACAAATGGCTAGGGGTAAAAATCGATAAGAGGATCATATCTGATATGATCGACGAAGAGTCATCTTCCGATTACAGAGTCAAGCAACTTGTTGAGCTACACTCAAGGTTGTTAGGCTCAGGGTGATTGGATCTCTTACCTATTTATTTAATTCGATTAAATCATTCATTATTAAGGCTTAAAATGATCGTAAAAATAGTGGGACGATATAGATAGATAAAAGCCATTCTACCTATATTTAATACTGAACATATGCTAAACTAGTGCAAGACTATGTTTACCGATGGAATCAAAATATAATATTTTAATGAAATAAGTTAACTTGTCAAATAGGTTGATTAATTGAATATCAAGTTAAATTCTAATTGATAAAATAAACTATATTTTCGATGACATTAAAATGACCTTCTAAAGAACAGACTTAAGAAATATGATTTCATTAAGTTTTGGGTCCAACAAATAAATTCACGCTACATGTCACTCGCCTTTATATGGGGCAGCTTGAACATATAGGATATTCGAAGTATGTTTCTCCCTACAACTTGTCGAGCTACACTTAAGGTTGTATGGAAAAACAATTTTGATCCGCAAAGTTCGAGAATTCAATCAAACTGTTTGAGTCGAATACGAGCGCATGAGCAGTGCAAGACTATGCATTCCAACCGGATCTTGAGACAAGCAACGTGTGTTGCTACACTCAAGATTACAAAGTTCAAGCGTTTGGATACATGAGATGCTTGCATAGCTATTCATTTATGTTGGGCTATTTAATATCTAAATACGATTTAGAAAAGGAAGAAGGCACTCCGGAAATTCAATTGAGAAAGTTATTTATATTTATCATTAGTAAAGGCATAAGTAGGAGGAAATGAAAATGTGACATATTTTGATGTCACGATTTCAGAATAATTGTTATACAAAAGACGTCTAACACATTTTGACGAATGTCGTCACCTTGCTTCTGAAGCAATGTTTTGTGTTAGTGATTTGTAATAACTATAATATATTAAATGTTAATATATAAATACACAAGATAGTATCAAATTTATATGACAAAATAGACTAGGCCGTTTCGAGAGACTAAGCTTCACAAGTCACATAAAGAGGGGTCTGACCTCTTGTATTATGAAGTCTACGGACACTTGTGAATCTTATCCTCTTGGATATAATGGCCAAAACCCATCTGTAATACAGTGGGAGCATGAGTTGTCGAACTCAGTCTCGTACATACTGATGTACCCGAGTCTAGATTAACCAAAATAAGTTATTCGTATATTTTATTAAGACACGTGTTCTTGATGAAACACAAGTCTGATAAAATAAAGAACGAAATGACAAAAGTATTTAAACTGATTCAATTAGATCGAATGGTCAAATACGAAGCTACATAAAATCTTGTGAAATAGAAAGAAAATGTGATTTTCTCTCAGGTCAAGTCTGTTAACACATCGGTATGTTAAAAGATATGAATCGCGCTTAGTTAGACTTGGTGCGATCCATAGCCAGTGACTCTAAGTTAAATCCTCCCTCTGGCATAAGTCCCAGATAGTAATGCCTAGGTTCTGATAATGTTCTATGAGGACATTATCAATAAGATATTCATTAAATCAATCGTAATTAAGTTGTATAATTACTCGAATCTCGTGAGACGAATTGTCGTGTTAGACATCATATCTATGATGACTTAGTCAACTTCTAGGATGAAATTCGGAGTAGTAACTCTGATTTATAACTTGATGCAATCAAAATAGGTCCATGTGCATAAATAAATTTTGGAATTTGGTTTACGTGCCCAAGGAAAATGTTTCCTCATTCTATGCAAGTAAATCTTTAAGTTAAAAGATTGGTGCATAAAGAAAATGGTGAAGTACAATCATGTTGGTCGAGAACAGTTTTCATCCTAATTCCTATAAACCGGATTATGATGAAACTGTTTTTGCTAGCACATGTGTACAGATCTATTCGGACCGAACTCGATGTAAACGCTCATGTTGACCATGAAAATTGGAGCATTCACTTATAAGTTCGTTTTTCTAAATATGATTTAGACGAACCAACTTATATGAATTAGCCAGAAAGTTTTCAAGGTCAGTGGAAGCGTATAAATTACATACGAGGCATCAAAGGGATGGAACATTTATTTTGACAAAGTGATCAAAAAGTTTGACACTTTATCAGAAATAGATATGAGCCATTTGAAATGACCAGTAACTAATTTAAAATTATTATCGTAAGGTACGATGAACTGGATAAGATCCAAGGGAAATAAAATATTATGGATTCCGAAAGACCAAGTGAATTATTTGAGTAAGATTCAAATGGTTGGTCTAACATGAACATAGAAACCCCTTAAGTCTATAATGTAGACGATTTTTAGCAGATCCACTCACGAAGGCTCTACCACATGAAGAAAAACTTTTGTGTAAAAATGGTATAAGATGCCTAGATAAATGGGCTTGAGTGCAAGTGGGAGATGTAGAGAGATGATGCCCTCGAGGCTATTTATCTCTGTGTGTATAGCACAAACGTCTTGTTCGAAATAAAAGTAAGCTGTTTGGTAATAATTTATCTAAGTTATTTTTAATGTAGTTAACATTTGATATTTACTTAGGTAAAGTCCTGAGACTTTATGCAAGGTCAAACATGTATCTAGATAAGTATCTCGATTATGGAGAAATGTTTGACCGTCTGTAGCATAAGTTTAAAAGGGTTCGTGGTCGTAAATGTTTTCGAGACAATGATATCGAAACATCGGATAGACCATTGTGTCTTAGTCTTCACTGTTTAGCGGTGGCGATGATCTCATGATCGTTTGACTTGGCGAAGTCGAAGACGAGACACATGTGCTCATTAGAGAATGAGTTCATTGAACGATCCACAAGAGTTATCATATGGTTATATTGACTAATCTGTCAATGATAACTCTTAGTGATGATATGCAAGTTGGTCTTTTGACTTGAGTTCATTTTACGAACCTGTGCGTGAACGGTGCCACTTAGATCACTGACCTAACTTCGAGGCTAGGCCTGTCGAAAGGTCTTTGATTGGGTGTCACTTGAAGCATACGAGGAGAGTAATGACCAAGAGAGAATTTGTCTCTCCCGGTCAATGGGAGTTAGTGTCGTAGAGTTAGTTCGGTCTTCATTAAAATCTCTGATCAGAGTATGTTGGAAGAAGTCCAACATTAGTTGACTAAAGATCGATAGAAACTAATTGGAGTCAAGTTATTGGGGTTGACAGTTTGACCGTACCCTAGACTTGATCTACACAAAATATTTTAGCCGAAGAGACTGAAACTGCAGAATTCAGCACGGACATAGTCAGAGTGGTCCCGACAATACTCATGTCGATGAGTCAACCACATAATTATGATTCTGAAGTAGGGACGACAACCACTGCTCGTGTTCATTGTCGTATAGGGCTTCGAGCCCACCCTGTAGTAAGGGTCAGGCTGTAAGGTCTCACATAGAGTGCGATCTTCATCTAGTAATAGGTAGAAACGATTAGGGAGAATATGTATTTGATGCAAGGGATAAAATATTGCAAAAGATGTTTGAAATTATCTCCTGCATTCAGGATAAATGATCCTGAGTGCAAGTGGGAGATGTTGGGGGATGTGCCCTCATATCATTTGTATTTGATGCAAATGAAAATCTAAGCTTAGATAGGGACTATTTTGCATTTGATACAAACCGGATTAAAGGTATCGTAAATAGTTTACGACAATATTTAATATAATAAACGCATGGAAAAGGTTACCTAGATGACGGGATCGTCCCGTTCTAAATGCAGGTTCAAACCGCATCAAAAACGGAATCCAAATGCACAAGTTATAGCCAAAACAAGTCAGCCCAAACTATTGGGATGAACCCAGCGAAAATGGAGGCCCACCAAGCCTGAATTTTCTGTTTAGGGTTTTTTAAAACTCGGGATTTTTTACGGCTGGATTTTCCATCTTTGAATGGTTTTGGCTAACTTTGGACGATCAATTGGAGGGTCAAACAGACTCCGATTGACTCGCCGTTTTTTCCAATGCGTTCACGTTGAACGCCCTTTGATTTGGTAGGTTGTACCAAGATTGAGCTCAACGGTGAGGGAGTTAAAATTCACGGAAGTTTTCCCTTTGTAAAAGGCAATCTAACTTGATTTAATAACTCAAATTTAATAGTCCTACATCGGTTGTGGAGAAAAGGGGAGAGTCAGCCGCCTGTATAAATAGGGGCCTCCCCTTCCTCAAAACTCGTCCCAAGCTCAAGATCTGAGCAGCTCCCGTAAATATTGTAGCATGCTCGGATCGAGGCTTAAATTAATATTCTTCTTCTCCCTATATTTCTGCCTTACTCTCAAGGGCTCTAGCAAAGCTGCGAAGGAGTTTGGATTCGGATCCGAAATCTTGGCGAAGGCGTTCACTCGTGTGAAACTTTCTTCGGCGCATGGTTGGCTCGGCGAAACGAGTATTGCTCGCCTTGGGATGCGAAACAGTTCGAGGAGCGGTTCGAGGAGCGGCTCGGTGTGGGATGGGGAGCGGCGTGGGATGGGGAGCGTCCAGGTAATTATTGTTCCGGCTTGGAAGAAATTTCTGAGAGATTTTCTTCTTCAAATATTATCCCACTTTGAGGCAACGAAAATTTTGAGAGATCAGTAGTTTTTTTATTTTATTGTTATTTGATTTCATTGCCTAAGAAAAACACAGGCCGAAAATTGTGTTTCTTTCTTCTTTAAAACTCCTAGGGGGACGCACTCAAACTAATTGTGTGTTTTGTTTTTCACAGGGCGCATCTTTCTCTCGTCTGCAAAATCTCAAAGCCTAGAGGAGACATGCCTAAAAATTTGTTGTACTTCCCTTTGAAATATCTCAAAGCACATTTCCCTTTTTGATTAAATTAATCTGTTGCTTGTTTTTTGCAGAACCAATCATTCAAGAGTTGGCCGAATTTTGTTTGTGTCCCTAAGAAGATACAAAGCCGACGTTCTCATACCTTGTTGCATCTTCAACCAATCAAGAGGCCGAAATATTGAAGGGTAGCTGTCGAAATCTTGAAGAGCCAAGTGCCGCAACTTTCAGTTTTTGGAGAAAGCGCAAGTTTCATCGAGAGTGGAGCTGAACTATTGAGGGGACATCAGAGGATAATACTTGTCAGATTGATCTGACCACGTGCTGAACGACAAAGAAGACACACCATTACTGAGCACTTCTAAAACTCTATTTATTTATCTTTGTATTGGTGTAGTGATCTCTGTAGAGGAAACTTTACCGCTTTTGCGTTCTTTTGGGGTCTTGTCTGGTGGTTGCAAGACAAGAGGGACTTGACTAGTTGGTACTAGTCAAGTGAGAGCTTATACTATTAATAGTTATGTTTTGCACTGTGGGAAGTGCCGATGCTGAGAGCTAGGTTAGTGTAGAGCAGGTTCTCCTGCTACAGGTCGTACCGGTGACACTTGGAGAGTGTGGGTACTGAAGGCCAGGTGAGTGTTGAGAGGTGTTCTAGCTGTAGGCTATACCTTACATTATTAATATAGTATTTGATTTCAGGGTTGGACGTAAGTCGTGGGTGCGACCAAACCCGGGTAAATATGATGTGCGTCTCTGATTGTCTATTATTTATCTTGCCTGTGATTTTAACTGCGTGTGATTTCTCGAGGGTTGCGTGAGAATTTTTATAAGCCTATTCACCCCCCTCTAGGCTTAGATCCAAATCCAACAGCTGTTACATCTGCCATGTCGATCTATGATCGATTGTTGTCAGTTTTTGGCCATCTGTCCCCTATGGTGCCTATCGAGCCTTGCCGAGCTTCGTGGAATCCTCGAATGAGGGGACAAGCTTTGACCCGATGCAGGTGCAAAATCGACCGAAGGGTCGATCGTTCAGCTCCGTGGGTCGGACCCCTTGGGTCGGGTGCCTGCTCCGTATAATGGGCTTCGTCAGATTCGAATCCCCTTTGATCAGATACCATGCTCGAGGGTCGAGCGGTAGAGGAGATAACCTAGTCCCTGCAAAATCGATGCATTCACGAGTGTAGTTTTAGAAATTGAGATCAATCTGAACCTTTGATGCAGTTTCATAGGTATGTGCCGCTTCATGGTCGAGCACCAAGGGTCGATGCCTCATCTTCGACAAATTTTAGAGGTAGGTGCCGCTCCAAGGTCGAATCAACATGCTGGGAACCCTCGGATTCATTTGATGGAAGCTCGGAGACCTCCACGACATTTAGGTCATTGAAAGCTTGATAGCTTCGGCTTTGGTCGGATCAACGGACTGTGAGCCTTGGATTGGGTTGATCAGTGCTTAGCAACTTTGATCTTGATGCCTGGAAGCTCCGATCTTGCTCGATCGGGATCAGCTGAGGCTCAGACAGTAGCTCAGATTGCGGCGACCGACCCACGGGAGGGCTCGTCGGAAGCTCGAACAGACCGGCTCATCCCTGAGCAGCAGAGCTTGCCATATGCCTCTCGACTGAGTGGAGGAGATTTGAATCCAAAGTTCAGAGACGGTGTCGCTGAAGGGGATGGGCAAATGACGTAGGTCGGGCAAAGGTCGAATCAAGAGGCCGCATCTCCACCGCCAGCATAATGAAGGTCGGACCTCTCGACGCGAATTTCTCCGATCAGGTCGGATCGCTATGGAAAAATCAACAGGATTGATTAATAGCATACAAATATTTTGTTGGCTTTATGTGTTTCTTCATGAGGTCAAGGAACCACGAGATGATGGAGGGGGCGACGAGGTCCGCTACAACCTCTCCTTCAGATAGGCCTGAATCGGGTTTTCACCGCCGCAGTTTCATAAGGATGCCGGGTTCTGATGTGGCGGTCCGGCCGTCGCCGTCGGTGCCGAATAGGGAGAATGCCTCGTGCATCGAGGCCACTGATCCTCACCAATCTCCCTTTCCATCCTTTCTTGAGAGGAGGCCCTTGCCCGTCGCGTGGGGCCATTGTTTGAGGAAGCCTTCTCTTTTGAGAAAAGGTTCAGATCTATCTACGTTGAATCCCACATGTTGGTTGAAATGGAAGAGAGATTTTGGTTATAGGAAAGAATCGTTATCCATGTGGTTGATTCATGGATATTGACTCGTTCCCACAGACGGCACTAATTGTTTACGGGTGTATTTTCACTGCATGCTGATAGTCTGGAGGCCCGGATGTCGTAGCTATCATGTGAGACGGAGATGACCTTTGGGGTCGATCGATGGCATGTTCACTTGAGCAGAAAGGTGCGGATCCGTGCTTTGGTGCACCGAGGGGTAGCATCGGCAAGTCGACAACCTTCGGGATCGGTCGGACGAATGGGCTCTGGCACGAGGGCGTTCGGATCCGAGCGAGTGATCGCCGAAGGGAAGCTTCGACGGTGGTGACGACTCCTTCAATCTGCAAGATGAGGAACTCATCAAGGGGGTTGGACCTTGGTTCCGACCAATTTCCCTCCGAAGCCATAGTCAGATCTGGTCTTAAAGGATGCTGGGCAGGATCGAGCTGGGCACACGGAGAGACCGAGCACCGATCCTCGAGCCGAGCTTACGGAGGAGAAATATGGAAGGTGGAAGAAGGTGTGGAGAAGTTGTTTTGTCATACCTCCGTTGTGGATCTCAGAGATCTGCCCCCCTTTTCCTTGACGCATCCCCTTCTTCATATACCTGAGCCCCACGCGATCATGGGCCATTATTGCTGTCATTCATGGGGGCATGCCAAGTGGAAAGTATTAACATACACTAATGGCACCCGTTTGATGAGGGGATGAATGCCATAAAGGTGGCCATGATCGGTGAGTGATGGCCATGAAGTCGGGCCATGATTGGCGAGTTATTGCCATGAAGGTTGCCGCCATAATTGGTAGGCCATGATGGCTAGAGTGATGGCATTGGGTGGTTGCCATATTTGGCGAGCCATGATGGCTGGAGTGATGGCACTGGGTGGTTGCCATATTTGGCGAATGCTTCCTCGATTTGGGCCACGATTTCCTCCACTATGGAAATAAGCAGTCTTTTGGGCCTTCGTCTTGAGTGGAGAAGCGCGACCTACCCGTGAGATTCTTGGGCCAGAGCCCAATGCCGTAGTATGCTGGTTAACTGGTCGTGGTTGACTTGGCTCCTCCGGGCCGGGTCAAAATTGTCGTATCAGCTATGATCCAACAGATTTTTTAATCAAACTACAATCTAACATGAGTACACAAATAAAACATATGCATGCTTTGAGAAACATCATTATTTTCTAGACATATATTGATGTTTCAACGATAGATGGAATGAAAATTATATATTTATTACAAACGATAGGTCGCCGTCATCATCTTGGTGTACATGTGTTTCCTTTGTAGGATATTGTCATTCAGTAAAAGTAAAGTACAATTGTATGGACGGGATTAAACAGAAAAGATTGCTTTATGCAAATACAGAGATTACGACCTTCCATCGTTGATCGATAAGCAAAGCATAAACAATCTGTTACTACATTGGGCCGTGCCTCGAAGCAGAGAGAAATGTTTTGTTTGAGAGGTAAAACCCAAACGGAATGCAGGGCCTCAGCCCAAAAGCCCAACGAACTCTCTAAGGAATGCACCTTGCTTACGTACCGAATCAAAGCGTCAGCAAATCTATCCGTTGGGCCCTGCTAATATCAGAGGATTGGTTAATAATGGCGAAGTAAATGGACAGTTGTTATACCCATTTCCAGTGATGATCGTGCCGCCATAATGGCAAAGCCGTTACCCACTAATGATGTAAAGGAGAAATCATTACCAATAAATAGGGGAAACGATGATGAGAGAATGATCCAAGCGCCAGAGATACTAACCACTAAGGTAATTGGACAACTGATTCTTACTTCCACTTTACATTTCTTCCTCCTCCATAGCTCGACGTGACAGTGATCGAACAGCCTCCCTTTAGGTCGGACCTAGCTGCTTCGAGTTTCCTTAAGCCTCTCACTGACTTAAGCATCGGAGGGAAATTGGGTCGGAACCCAAATCCGACCCTCCTGATGATTTTTCTGTGCTGCAGATAGCTCATCAGATAGCTCAGGATGAGGTCGAGCATCATCCAATAGCTCAGAATTGGCTCTCTTAGACCCAGATTCAGCCGTCAACTGGTCCCACTCCCCTGTCGACGAAGCACCACATCATCGGAGACTTCCTTGTCGACTCTACTTTACTGTCTGACGAATTTACTCATTAACAGTTGGTGCCATATGTGGACAAAGGAGTCAACATCCCTGTCTCTGTTGAATACAAGATGATGTCGACTAACCGCACTAATCGAAGTACGAGGACGCTCAATTCTATGAAGAAGAATACCTCAACTCTGCCCGATATTGATCTCCTCGACAAGATATCAGGTGGACCAATGCAAAGCGGGTTATCCACCACCCTGCAACGTTGGTATGCTGGGAGGGTGATGACCACTACCATAGGTAAGAAGCGACCGAGAGATGCCACACCTCCAATCTCTTTCTCAAATGAGGATCTCGAGGGTGTGGAATTTTCGCACAATGATGTCGTCGTTATCAATGACATCATCAACAAAGTGGAAGTAAAGAGGTTGCTCGTTGACATAGGAAGTTCATGTAACGTTGTGACGTACTCTTCCTAACCATGCTTAAGAAGATGGGGTTGGCCTCGTCAGATTTAAAAAATGTATTGGTCCTCTCGTGGGCTTTACGGGACATGCCGCTCCTATCGCGGACGTGATCGCATCGTCGGTTACCCTCGAAGAATTCCCTCATAAGTCATCCGAATGACCAACTTCGTTGTGGTGAATATCAGCATATAACGAGATCATAGGCCTATAACGGATCATAACGGGATCATATGCCTATAATGGGATCTTATGCCTATGACTAAATTCGTTATAGGTGAAGAACAACTTATAACGGGATCATAGACCGATTGCTTCTTAACTCAATAGAGGCGGTATTCACCACCTTCCACCAAATGATCAAGTTTCAGTCTCCCAAGTGGGTCGGGAAGGTGAACGGGAATCAAATGCATTCTAGGTCATTCCACCATCTATCTACTGCGATCAGAAAGGGTGAGCAAGTACATCCAGAGGACTTTCTCAGCAACAAGGACGACCTGGCAGACCGACGGCTAATTTCGGTCGAGGAGACTGAGTTGATCCATGTGTCTGACGAATAAGGGAAAACTATTTTCATTGGGTTGAGAGTTCCTCCTGATCTGATGGAATAGTTGATCTCATTCTTAAGGGCCAATGTAGACGTTTCTGCTTGGTCCCCCTAACGATATGCCATGCATTGACCCCTAGGTCATCTCTCATGAGTTGCACGTCGATCCAACCTTCAAACCAGTGAAGCAGAAGAAGAGGAACATCGGGGGTGACAAGATGATGGTGGCTGTCGAGGAAGTTGAACGACTCTTTGAGGCTGTTTCATTAGAGATGTCTGCTACACTGAAAGGCTCGCTAATATGGTGATGGTGAAGAAAGCGAACAGCAAGTGTCAGATGTGTGTGGAATTCACCAACGTCAACAAAGCATGCCTGAAGGATAGTTACCCCTACCTCGGATCGACCATCTTGTTAATAATGTATCTGGGTACAAGCTCCTGAATTTCATAGACGCCTTTTTAAACTACAATCAGATTTAGCTGGTACCTAAGGACGAGAGAAAACTTTCTTCATTATAGATCGAGGCATCTTTTGATGGGTTTTTTGTGTCCTTAGGGCTATCAAATCGACATCCGGCTTAAGTCAGATAGACAACGAGATCAAATCAGGCAGCAAAAAACAACTTAAAACTATTTTAAGTCTTGCCCTAAAGAGAATAAACCCTAGACAAAATCTCTACTATCCTGGTGTTTGGTCCAACGAACCCCTAAAGATAGATTTATCAACCTATTTGCAATTATAAACACATGTTAATAAACTACATATATTTCGCTTTGTTTCGGCAGAATATGAAGCATCGTTTTCAGCAATGTTTCTTTATCTCCGAAGCGATGCCCCTCGCCGCTTCTCCCGAGCCAAACCGCGTCCCGAGCCGCACCTTGTCCCGAGCCAAACCGCTTCCTGAGCCGAACCGCTTCACAAACCACACCATGTGCCAAGGCGAGCAACACCCTTGTCACCGAGCCAACCACACGCCGAAGAAAGTTTCACATTGCGTAGATCCTCCGTCAAGATTTCAGATCCGATCAAAACTCCTTCATAGCTTTGCTAGAGCCCGATTAGGAGGAAGGAAGAATTTTGTGAGAAAAAGGAATATTTTCTTTAAGCTCAGATCCGAGCTTGCTCACATTTAATGGAGCTACTCAGATTTGGAGCTTGGAACGAGTTTTAAGGAGGACAGTAGTCAGTTATTTATATAGGCGACTGACCCCTGACCGGCGCCCCGTTTACGGTACGGCGGCGCGGTGTCGTTTACCGCAAGTGTACGGTTAGTGTAGGGTGCGGGAATATCGAACTCAGTGAGGCGAGGTTATGCTTGGGTCAGGTAGGACCTAAATCACCCCGAGGGACGAGCTAGCCCGAATCGGTAAATGATTGTCACGAAAGGAAATAAAGGGTATTAACAACAAGAAAGAAAACCCGGGACTTTGGTTTCCAACCCGACGAGAGACTCTCGCTGATACGACCTACAGGTATGGATAGCGATCGGGATTAGAGTCTAATGGTGAGACGTTGCCTCTGAAAGTGGTACCGGCGTCCCATGGGCCCGATATTCCGGTCGGTGCCCAGGATGATACACCGGACTTCCCGGATTCGATCAGTGGGCACTCCCGTGTCCATTAACACTGATCGATCCCGGGAGCACTAAGCCCGCAACGATAACTCCCAACGTCTCATCCTGCCGCTCCCGCGTGCTAGGACTCGACGTCTACGCTATGGGCGTGAGCTATGGCTAGGGAGTCAACCACCAAGTTTATTCCCCCCTTGGCCCAACGGTCAAAGGCGGTCTTTTTCCCGCCGATGACAATGAAACACCCCGCGTAACCGTTAGAATCCTAATCCCTATCGATTTCCTAACCCCATGGACGCATCGGGAAGAGCCCCCGAAGGGGTTTCCACCAAAATCCCAGATTTGGGAACTACTCACAAAAATCCATGAAAAAACTATCTAAATGAAATTTAACCGTTGGAATCATAATCGGACAATTGCAATGCGGAAGTAATAGAGTAGATAAGACAATACTAAAATTTGAGAAAGATCTGAAAACTTACAAAAGAGTAACAATTACAGCCGTCACAAGGAGATAAAACAGTAAAAAAATAGCAACTCCCGTTTCTGGAACCCTAGGGGTTCTATATATAGACTTTCGCATCAACCGATCGGTTGACAAGTCAACCGATCGGTTGATCCGTTACAAAATAATAACAGAAAACGGCGATCTTTCACCCGATCACATGAACCGGTCGGGTGAGTTCTTGAGTGACCGGTTGGATCTTGGAGCAGTCGGGTGAATCGATCGGTTCGACGTCCGTGTCTTCAGCTCTTCTTCTTCAGCTATAGATGAACCGATCGGGTGAGAGTCACCCGATCGGTTGGCGTTTTGCTCGAGAAAACAGAGAACAGCCCCCCGCTGAACTGACGTGCGTTTATATTTCATATATTCACGCACGTTTTCTTTTGTGTTTCTCCGTGTTTTTCCGCCGTCTCTTATTCGTTTTCGTGTATTTTCCCGTTTTCTTTCACTTTTCTTTTTTATCCATGATTGCCGGGGATTGACCACGTAGGGGACGTTTAACGATGATATCCCAAGTCCCCGGAGCAACGGGAGAAGTCACGCATGATCCAGGGGGTCGAACGCCAAAGAATTCATCTTTCAACCCCTAACCCGATCGGTTGGTCATCTCCAACCGATCGGGTGATGCACGCGTGCACCAACCGGTCCCTGCCGCAGCTCACGAAGAAGCCACCCGACCGGTTCGCAGACCGGTTCAGCGGGGGCTGTTCTCTGTTTTCTCGAAGCAAAGCACCAACCGATCGGGTGACTCTCACCCGATCGGTTCATCTGTAGCTGAAAAAGAAGAGCTGAAGACCCGGACGTCGAACCGATCGATTCACCCGACTGCTTCAAGATCCAACCGGTCACTCAAGAACTCACCCGACCGGTTCATGTGATCGGGTGAAAACTCGCCGTTTTCTGATATTTATTTGTAACGGATCAACCAATCGGTTGACTTGTCAACCGATCGGTTGATGCGACGGCCTATATATAGAACCCCTAGGGTTCCAGAAACGAGAGCTGTTATTTTTTCTACTGTTTTATTTCCCTGTGACGGCTGTAATTGTTACTCTTTTGTAAGTTTTCAGATCTTTCTAAAATTTTAGTATTGTCTTTATTACTTCATTACTTCCGCATTGCAATTGTCTGATTATGATTCCAACGGTTAAATTTCATTTAGATCGCTTTTTCATGAATTTTTGTGAGTAGTTCCCAAATCTGGGATTTTGGTGGAAACCCCTTCGGGGGCTCTTCCCGATGCGTCCATAGGGTTAGGAAATCGATAGGGAGTAGGAATCTAACGGTTACGCGGGGTGTTTCATTGTCATCGGCGGGAAAAAGACCGCCTTTGACCGTCGGGCCAAGGGGGAATATACTTGGCGGTTGACTCCCTAGCCATAGCTCACACCCTTAGCGTAGACGTCGAATCCTAGCAAGCGGGAGCGGCAGGATGAGACGTTGGGAGTTATTGTTGCGGGCTTAGTGCTCCCGGGATCGATCAGTGTTTATGGACATGGGAGTGCCCACTGATCGAATCCGGGATGTCCGGTGTATCATCCTGGGCACCGACCGGAATATCAGGCCCATGGGACGCCGGTACCACTTTCAGAGGCAACGACGCACCATTAGACCCTAATCCCGATCGTTATCCATACCCGTAGGCCGCGTCGGCGAGAGTCTCTCGTCGGGTTGGAAACCAAAGTCCCGGGTTTTCTTTCTTGTTGTTCATACCAGTTTATTTCCTTTCATGACAACCATTCACCGATTCGGGCTAGCTCACCCCTCGGGGTGATTTAGGTCCTACCTGACCCAAGCACAACCTCGCCTCCCTGAGTTCGATATTCCCGCACCCTACACTAACCGTGAAACTTGCGGTAAACGACACCGCGCCGCCGCGATCTCTTGCGGGCGCCCGGTCAAGTTTATGGCGCCGTTGCCGGGGAGGCAACGTGCTTGTTATTCTAGGATCTCATGAACCCTCGTGTCTAGCTCATATCCCTACCTCGCGATAATTTTCGCATTCTTCTTTTTTCTTTTTTACTTTTCTTATTTTTATTTCTTATTTTATCTGTTTCTTTCCACTTGTCGCTTCACGGGTGTTTGTTGTTTTTCATGCGCAGGAGTTCAAGGAGTCTTGACGACTTGATTCCCCTCGATCCAGAGATTAACACCACCCTTAGGCGTTTGGCCGCCGAGAAGCGAAGAAGAGAAGATCCCGAATCCATGGAGGAGAACGCCCCACCTCACAAGTCTCTGCTGGAGTACTCGATGCCATCCATCGAGTCGACTTCCGCCATCCGATCTCCAGCTATTGCGGCCCAAAGCTTTGAGCTGAAGCCGTCTCTAGTGACATGGATCCAGCAAGACCAGTTTGCGGGTGCGCCCATGGAGAGCCCGATCGAGCACCTGGACTCCTTCTTGGAGAAGTGTGACACCTTCCGAATTAATGGTGTCACTACAGAGGCTATCCGTCTGAAGCTGTTCCCTTTCTCTTTGCGGGACAAAGCCAAGCAATGGTTAAGGGGGAAGGACCCCAACACTTTCAACACCTGGGAGAAGCTCTCCAATGCTTTTCTGACGAAGTTCTTTCCTCTGGGGAAGACCATGAAGTTGAGGAGTGAGATCTCCTCCTTCTCCCAGGCCAGCCACGAGTCCTTGCATGAAGCTTGGACGAGATATAAAGAGATGCAAAGAAGATGCCCTCACCATGAGCTTCCGAAGTGGCAGATTATTAATCTGTTCTACAATGGGTTGAGGGATGACCTGAAATCTTCTATGGACGCCGCGGCTGGGGGTTCCTTCATGTCTAGGAGCGAGGAAGATGCCGTGCATATTCTGGAAAATATGGCATCCAACAATGAGCGGTGGTGTGACGAGAGAGCCACACCAAGATCTGGGGGTATACATAGAGTCGAGGACGTCGACAAACTATCAAGCAAGTTTGACTTGCTTTCGACCCAGATCTCCGCACTGATGGTAGGAGCCGGTGGGGCCGGTACACATCAAATTTCTGCGGTAGAGTCCGAATTCTTAGGGGAATTCGACGGCGGTGACATCTCACCACCATTGGATCAGGCGAGCGCACTATTTTACAACCCCACGGGGAATGCGCCATATCCGCCAAGGACAAATTCCAACCCGGCCTACTCTCCCAACAACCGGAACCACCCAAATTTCAGTTACCGGCCACCATTTCATCCCTCGCCGCCTCAGCAGCCGCAGCAACAGACATATCAGCCGGCTAGGCCACAACAGAATCAGGTTCAGCAGCAACCATTTCAGCAACAATCTTACGCCACCAGAACTCAGCAGCCGTTCCAGCAGCAACAGCAGTATGGCCAACAGAGGGCCGTCTCTCCGGTTGAGTCTCTCTTGACTCAATATATTACCAACCAGGAGAAGATCAACCAAAGGCTGGAAATGGGTCAGCGGACCCTCACGGACCAAGTAACCCAGCTGGGGTTACAAGTGGCGAACCTTGCAAGGTCACAAAACCAATTACCGCCACAACCGGAGGTGAACCCGAGGGGAGCAACACAAACATCGGCACTCGTGTACGAGCACGCAAATGTGTCCGCTATCGTTCTGAGAAGCGGGACACAAATTCCTACTAGAGTGCCCCCTAGCAACCCGAAAGCACCATTGGTCGTTGAGAGGCCGATTGAAAAATCAAATGACGCCGGTGCTTCGTCATCAAATCCCATGATTCCGGAGGGAGTGTCTGAAGAAGAGAAGAAGAAGGAGGAGGAGAGCCCGAAAGTGTATAAACCCGTTGTGCCATTTCCACAACGGTTGGCTCAGGCAAAAATTGATGAGAAATATGGGAAGTTCTTCGCCATGGTCAAGGACCTAAGCCTGCAAATCCCCTTCTTGGAGGCAATCGAAACAATCCCCTCATATGCAAAATTCTTAAAAGATTTGGTGACCAGAGGGTCAAGAAAAGAGAAAGTGGTGCTGACGGCGGAATGTAGCGCTCTTATTCAGAGGGCAAACCCGCCGAAACTCAAGGACCCGGGGAGCTTCTCTATTCCTTGCACAATCGGGGCTGTGAAGATTAATCGTGCACTCGTCGATCTAGGAGCGAGTGTAAGCTTGATGCCCTTGTCGATGTACAGAAGAATAGGAATGGGTGATTTGGAGCCCACCGGTATGACCCTACAACTAGCTGACCGGTCGGTCAAATATCCGGTGGGAATTGTAGATGATCTCCCCGTGAATGTGAGAGGGGTGCATGTGCCTGTGGAATTTGTAGTCATGGACATGACCGAAGACGCGCACACCCCCATTATCCTGGGACGGCCCTTCATGTCCACTGCTGGCGTTCTAATAGATGTGAAGAACGGAAAACACTCTTTGAACGTCAGCGGAGAGAAAGTTGAGTTCGATCTGGGATTATCCATGAAGCACCCCGATCCACCTGATGACCCTCGGTGCAATCTGCTCGAAGTAGAAGAGGAAAAAGCTGCAGAGGAGAGCTCCTGGGAGATTCTCCTGAGAAACCCCCCAATGACTTAGGGGATTCTGAAGATGGAGACGGCCCCAAGTACAAGGAAGCTGCTGGAAAACCGAGTGCAGCAAGAACGACCCCTCCTGGGTTCGCCAAAGCCCCTCCTATGGGGAGAACGGGGAAGGAGCCCATGGACTTCACTAAAGACGAGGTCCAGATCCTGAAGAAGATGGCGGGAAGCGCCAACACCAAGGAAAAGCCCCCGGACCCCAAGAACAAGGGGAGGGTAGTCGAGCAAGTATTTTTCCAGCAGCCGACTACTCCAAGTGCCTTCAGATCCAATGAGAAAGAGATGCCAAACTTCGGGCATCACCCGTATCGACCACCATGAGCATCTCTTGCGGGCGTCGAGCCAACGACGTTAAACAAGTGCGCTTCATGGGAGGCAACCCATGTTCTAAACTTTTTCCCACTTTTAGCGTTATTTTTTACTTTATTCTATCCATTTTTATAAATAAAATCAGCCGCGAGAACATCTGTTCGGGGGCTTAAGCAAATTTCTTGGTTTTTGCAGGAAACAAGCCCCAACCGATCGGGTGACAACTCACCCGATCGGTTGGGATGTATCAGATACATGCCGAGATCTGTCCCTGAATGAACCGATCGGTTGAGTAATGAAGAGACCGGGTGAGCTGGGGAGAACTCTCGGAAATTTTTGGGGAAATATCAACCGATCGGTTGAGTTCATGCACGATCGGTTGACGTGACCGGGTGAGCAGCCCTAAGTTCTCGGGAAAATGTGTGGAGCGGCCAACCGATCGGTTGACAAATCAACCGACCGGTTCGCCTGTAGCATTTCTTCGGCAAGATTTTCGACCTAACCGTCAACCGACCGGGTGACAAGTCACCCGATCGGTTTGACTTAAAACCCTATAAATAGCCCCCGACACCCGCTCGTTTCCGCCCTCGCCCGATCGCAAATCTCGCCGTCGTTTCGTCTTCCCCTCTTCTCCAACAACCGATCCCCACTCCCCCACGTCCCCTACTCTTCCATTACTCCCTCTCTCCACCTCCTCCATCGATTCCTCCATCACCTTCACTCTCTCTCTCCTCCCATTACGAATTTTTGACCTAGTTTTCCCCCAAACCACCCCCATTTTGAAAATTTTTGCCGAAGGAGTTCGCCGCGGCTCCAAGCTACTCTCGCTGAACAGTGTGGGGACATCAACGAGAAAGCTCCACCATTCCGCTTGGGTAAACTCGCTCCTAAGATTATATTTATATATTTGCCCTATTTGTTGAGCTTGTTCGTTTGCTTGTGTTAGTGTGCATCCACGATTTTTGCACTAATTCTTGCTCTCACACACACGCATGGCTAAAGATAAGGATAAGGGGAAGGGTATCATGCGGGAAGAGGAGCCGTCTCGAAAGAGACGAAAACAAACACGCCCCCCTTCCCGTACACGAGCACTTACACTTGGCCCTCCTTCGCCTGTTATCCCCCCTGTGGACCCAATGTTGGGCCCACACGGGTATATTTTTCGGAACCAGGAGCACAAAGATTTTTACCGTAGGCTTGATGCTCGAGGGCATCTATCCACTAAGTTCCCGCACGCACGTACACTTGTCGATCTCGGTGTCTTCACCGAGGTCGAATCTCTTTTCTCTAACTTAGGATGGTTGGCCTTTCTTAATGCTCATGCAGTATCCTACCCGGCACTCACACTCGAATTTCTCTCCACACTTACTTGGGAGTCCGGGTCGATCATTAAATTCAGGGTGCGTAACCGTAGTGTCACCACGAATCTGAACACGATCAACGATATATTTGGTTTCCCCAATCTCGGGGACGATTCCATCCGACACTACGGGTACACGCCTGAGTTTGATGTCGATCAATTCTGGTTCCGCCTCACTTTGATCCGTGATTACCCCCGAGGAAGGGCCAAGGCCTCCTCCATCATTCATCCCGTGTTTCGTTTAGCCCACATGATCATTTCATCTGCATTCTTTCCTAGGGACGAGTCTGGTACTGTGACTATCCCTGACCTTTTTATCCTTTGGGCCATGACTTTTCCTTATGTCCGGGATGATGATGGAGTCAGCTTCAGGGCCCCTACCGTCCCCATCCATGGCAGCGATTGGCTTGTTTACAAGCTACTCGAGATCAGCCGGGCCGGTAAGGGGAAGTTTTGTTGTGGGGGCATCATCACGATCATCTGCTCTCACGCCCAATTCAATATCACCATCCCCAATAATCTTCCAGCTGCCGCAGGACCCTCACACCTCGATATTGATGTCATGCGGCACATCCACATGATCAAGCCCCGCTCGGATGGCCGCTTCATATTTCATTATGGCCATCCCCCAGCCCCTTACACCATCCTGCCCAACCCCGCTCGCATGACCCTTGCTCTCGTGGGAGATTGGACTTTTCCTCCTGATCCCGACTTCTTAGCTGGGTTGAATCTTCCTTTCCTTCCCGCAGGCGCCCGCAGATCACCGTCCCCTGCTGCCCACTTAGGCGAGCAGGATATCCCTGCGTCTGTGGGAGATTTAGGGGCTGGCCCGAGTCGTCCTGTTTCTGCTCCGGGACCGATCACGTCTGAGCACCTCTTTGCGACCATTTCTGGCCTTGTCTCCTGTGCCGGCATGACCACTGCCGCCGGAACCTCTTCGACCTTACCTGGCGGCACCACCTCTGCCTCGCGTCAGTCTACATCTTTTGGTCGCCGTCAGGTATCTGCCCGTCCGGGACTTGAGAGGGAGGTCGCTGCCCTTCGTGAGCTCGCCATGTCCTCTGCTTCCTCGGACCCATCCCCATCCTCCTTTCTTACTCACCCACGTTTCCTCGCACTTGAGAGGAACGTGGCCGCCATTCTCCGCCTTCTTACTCATATCCACGGACCACCCCCACCTTCACCACCCCGGCGATCTTCTCCTCCACCCACCCACACTTCCCCACATCCATCACCCCCCTCAACACATTCTTCTCCTCCATCTTCACATCCCATCCCGGCATCCACTTCACCCCTCCCGACCACTTCCACCGCACCCACGCTACCTCCATCCTCCTCCGTCACTCCATACGTGCGCCGGAGGAAATTGCCGGTGCGCTCCAGATCCCTCCCACCACCTCCCACTACCGTCACCACTGCATCTACTTCCTCCATTTCTATTCCTCTCACCACCGCCTTGATCGCCTTCCTACCACCACCACCCACCACCACCGACACTCCTCCCAGTATTCACACCACCACTGCCCCTATACCTTCACCTCATTCCCCACTTCTCAGCACACCCCCAGCCTCCCCCGACCACCCATCCACACCCTCTTCCGAGGAGGGCGAGGACTCACCTTCTGCTGCTTTCTGATTTCCCCTCTTTTGTTTTTGACTCCCCCTTGCATATCTCTGCACTTCCTCGATCACATCATTTCGCTAGCACTTTCTGGTCTAGCTTGGGGGACGTCCATTTTTGTGTGCTGTCGTGTTTTGTTTGTTTTTCTCATTTTTGTGTGTGTGCTTGCTTTTCACTTTTTGAGTGTCGTGTCGTGTGATTTTATTTTATTTTTATTTTCGTATTGTTTGATTTCGATTTTGATCTTTCTTTCTTTTTCAGTTTCATCTATGTGTTTTCCTCGTTTTCATTTCTTTTCGTGTCAGTGCGTATTTCCCCCCCATTTTCATTGCCCTCCCGTACTCACTCATATTGCATTGAGGGCAATGCAAACTTCAGCTTGGGGGAGTCGCACTGTGTGCGTCATTTGAGTCCTTCTTTTCGTTTATTTGAGTCGTTTTCCCCGTGTTTTTCTTTTTTTTCTCTTTTCTTCTTTTTTAGCTCTTTCTCCTGGAGATGAATCCTATGATGAATCGCCACAAAGTCACACACACACCTAGCATTGCATCGATAATCACACTCACTAACCCTAGGATTTCGAGTCCTCTTGCATTTCACGCATCGTGGGTCCACTTAGCTTTTTGTGAGTCGTGTGTCGTGACTAGCATTTGGTGTGCTTCTGCTTTGTGATTTACTTTATATACCTGTCCAGGAATGACCCCTAGATTATCATGCCCCGATTTGAATATGCGGTATTTGTTTCCACTATATGCATGCTATATTTATATCGTATACTTCAATTCACATGCGTCGGGATTCCATAACTAAGGACTAGGATAACCTATTTAGCCTAAGCTCTATTTAGCGAGAATAGTCTCCTTTGCCCGAGTGTTTAGATTTCGACTTCTTTTTTGTTTTACTTGGTGCAAATCCCCTCGTCGTGTACCGTTCTCCCATTTGGGAGAGTACACATGTGTATAGCCAAAAATCCAAAAATCCAAAAAAAAAGAGAAAAGAAAAGAAAAACCCAAAAAGAAAAGAAAAAGATTGTATAGCCAAAAAGCCAAAAAATATGCAAATACCCAAAACCCAAAAAAAATTCCCGTGTGAATATTTACCTACTTGCCGAGAATAAAGAGAAGGCGAGAATTTGCACCGAGTGTTCTTCTCCACATCATCTCAACCCACGTTGTTATCAAAAACACTTGGCTTAGGAACTTTTTTAGCTAGTATCTAAGCTATAATGGCGTGATTTCCTTAACCCTAGTTGTGGAGTCCCAGATGCATGATACGCTTCTATTCCCACTCCTCTCATGCATGCTTGAGCTTATATTCGCCGCTTAATTCAATTCGGATCAATATTTTGGGTCATTTCTTGGATTTGTATATATCGAGCCTCATTGCACATCATAGAAAGCATCACCATTTGCTAGCACACGACCACGCTCACTCGCGCTTCCCTGCGTGGACCCACGACACTTATTTGGACTCGCTTTCCTAGGTTTAGTGGTGTGATTTGGCGTTTGCTTGCTTGGTGTGTCGTTTTTGATTTTGGTGGCTCTGATGGACGATCTAGGGCTTAGAGTTTTCTTTTTCTTTCTTCCTCTCTATTTTTCCCTTCCGAGCTCCTACTCTCACTTGTCTTCCTCGAGGACGAGGAAGAGTTCAGCTTGGGGGATTTTGATGTGCGTTTATATTTCATATATTCACGCACGTTTTCTTTTGTATTTCTCCGTGTTTTTCCGCCGTCTCTTATTCGTTTTCGTGTATTTTCCCGTTTTCTTTCACTTTTCTTTTTTTATCCATGATTGCAGGGGATTGACCACGTAGGGGACGTTTAACGATGATATCCCAAGTCCCCGGAGCAACGGGAGAAGTCACGCGTGATCCAGGGGGTCGAACGCCAAAGAATTCATCTTTAAACCCCTCACCCGATCGGTTGGTCATCTCCAACCGATCGGGTGATGCACGCGTGCACCAACCGGTCCCTGCCGCAGCTCACGAAGAAGCCACCCGACCGGTTCGCAGACCGGTTCAGCGGGGGCTGTTCTCTGTTTTCTCGAAGCAAATCACCAACCGATCGGGTGACTCTCACCCGATCGGTTCATCTGTAGCTGAAAAAGAAGAGCTGAAGACACGGACGTCGAACCGATCGATTCACCCGACTGCTTCAAGATCCAACCGGTCACTCAAGAACTCACCCGACCGGTTCATGTGATCGGGTGAAAACTCGCCGTTTTCTGATATTTATTTGTAACGGATCAACCGATCGGTTGACTTGTCAACCGATCGGTTGATGCGACGGCCTATATATAGAACCCCTAGGGTTCCAGAAACGAGAGCTGTTATTTTTTCTACTTTTTTATTTCCCAGTGACGGCTGTAATTGTTACTCTTTTGTAAGTTTTCAGATCTTTCTAAAATTTTAGTATTGTCTTTATTACTCCATTACTTCCGCATTGCAATTGTCTGATTATGATTCCAACGGTTAAATTTCATTTAGATCGCTTTTTCATGAATTTTTGTGAGTAGTTCCCAAATCTGGGATTTTGGTGGAAACCCCTTCGGGGGCTCTTCCTGATGCGTCCATAGGGTTAGGAAATCGATAGGGAGTAGGAATCTAACGGTTACGCGGGGTGTTTCATTGTCATCGGCGGGAAAAAGACCGCCTTTGACCGTCGGGCCAAGGGGGAATAAACTTGGCGGTTGACTCCCTAGCCATAGCTCACACGCTTAGCGTAGACGTCGAATCCTAGCATGCGGGAGCGGTAGGATGAGACGTTGGGAGTTATCGTTACGGGCTTAGTGCTCCCGGGATCGATCAGTGTTTATGGACACGGGAGTGCCCACTGATCGAATCCGAGATGTCCGGTGTATCATCCTGGGCACCGACCGGAATATCAGGCCCATGGGACGCCGGTACCACTTTCAGAGGCAACGTCTCACCATTAGACCCTAATCCCGATCGTTATCCATACCCGTAGGCCGCGTCGGCGAGAGTCTCTCGTCGGGTTGGAAACCAAAGTCCCGGGTTTTCTTTCTTGTTGTTCATACCAGTTTATTTCCTTTCGTGACAACCATTCACCGATTCGGGCTAGCTCGCCCCTCGGGGTGATTTAGGTCCTACCTGACCCAAGCACAACCTCGCCTCCCTGAGTTCGATATTCCCGCACCCTACACTAACCGTGAAACTTGCGGTAAACGACACCGCGCCGCCGTGATCTCTTGCGGGCACCCGGTCATGAACCGGTCTGCGAACCGGTCGGGTGACTTCTTTGTGAGCTGCGGCAGAGACCGGGTGGTGCACACGTGCATCACCCGATCGGTTGGAGATGACCAACCGACCGGGTGAGGGGCTGAAAGATGAATTCTTCGACGTTTGACTCCCTGGATCACGCGTGACTTCTCCCGTTGCTCCGGGGACTTGGGATATCATCGTTAAACGTCCCCTATGTGGTCAATCCCCTGCAATCATGGATAAACAAAGAAAAGTGAAAGAAAACGAGAAAATACAAGAAAACGAATAAAAGACAGTGGAAAAACACGGAGAAACACAAAAGAAAACGTGCGTGAATATATGAAATATAAACGCACGTCAAAATCCCCCAAGCTGAACTCTTCCTCGTCCTCGAGGAAGACGAGTGAGAGTGGGAGCTCGGAAGGGAAAAATAGAGAGGAAGAAAGAAAAAGAAAACTCTAAATCCTAGATCGTCCGTCAGAGCCACCAAAATCAAAAACACCACACCAAGCAAGCAAACGCCAAATCACACCACTAAACCTAGAAAAACGAGTCCAAATAAGTGTCATGGGCCCATGCGGTGAAGCGCGAGTTAGTGTGGTCATGTGCTCGCAAATGGTGTCGCTTTCTGCAATATGCTATGAGGATCGATATACACAAATCCAAGATACGACCCAAATATCGATTCGAATTGAATTAAGTGGCGAATATAAGTTCAAGCATGCATGAGAAGAGTGAGAATAGAAGCGTATCATGCATCTGGGACTCCACAACTAGGGTCAAGGAAATCACGCCACTATAGCCTAGATACTAGCTAAAAAGTTCCTCAGCCAAGTGTTTTCGATAACGATAGGGGTTGAGATGATGTGGAGTAGAACACTCGGTGCAAATTCTCGGCTTCCCTTTATTCTTGGCAAGTAGGAAAAAATATTCACAAGGAAATTTTTTTGGGTTTTGGGCATTTGTATTTTTTTTGGATTTTGGGATATACACAATTTTTCTTTTCTTTTCTTTTTGGGTTTTTCTTTTCTTTTCTCCTTTTTTTGGATTTTTGGGTTTTTGGCTATACACATGTGTACTCTCCCAAGTGGGAGAACGGTACACGACGAGGGGATTTGCACCAAGTAAAACAAAAAAGAAGTCGAAATCTAAACACTCAGGCAAAGGAAACTATTCTCGCTAAATAGAGCATAGGCTAAATGTGTTATCCTAGTCCTTAGTTGTGGAATCCCGACGCATGCGAATTGAAATATACGATATAAATATAGCATGCATGTAGCAGAAACAAATACCGCATATTCAAATCGAAGCATGATAATCTAGGGGTCATTCCTGGACAGGTATATAAAGTAACATCACAAAGCAGAAGCACACCAAATGCTAGTCACGACACACGACTCACAAAAAGCTAAGTGGACCCACGATGCGTGAAATGCAAGAGGACTCGAAATCCTAGGGTTAGTGAGTGTGATTATCGGTGCAATGCTAGGTGTGTGTGACTTTGTGGCGATTCATCATAGGATTCATCTCTAGGAGAAAGAGCTAAAAAGAAAAAAAAGAAAAAATGAAAACACGATAAAAACGACACAAAAAACGAAAAAGGAGGACTCAAACGACGCACACAGTGCGACTCCCCCAAGCTGAAGTTTGCATTGCCCTCAATGCAATAGGAGTGAGTACGGGAGGGCAATGAAAATGAGGGGGAAATACGCACTGACACAAAAAGAAATGAAAACGAGGAAAACACATAGACGAAACTGAAAAAGAAAGAAAGATCAGAATCAAAATCAAACAATATGAAAATAAAAATAAAATCACAAACACGACACGACACTCAAAAAATGAAAAAGAAGCACACACACAAAAATGAGAAAAACAAACAAAACACGACAGCACACCAAAATATACGTCCCCCAAGCTAGACCAGAAAGTGCTAGCGAAATGATATGATCAAGGAAATGCAGAGATATGCAAGGGGGAGTCAAAAACAAAAGAGGTGAAATCAGAAAGCAGGAGAAGGTGAGTCCTCGTCCTCCACGGAAGAGGGTGTGGATGGGTGGTCGGGTGAGGCTGGGGGTGTGCGGAGAAGTGGGGAACGAGGCGGAGGAATAGGGGCAGCGGTGGTGTGAACAATGGGAGGAGTGTCGGTGGTGGTGGGTGGTGGTGGTATGAAGGCGATCAAGGCGGTGGTGAGAGGAATAGAAATGGAGGAAGAAGATGGAGTGGTGACGGAAGTGGGAGGTGGTGGGAGGGATCTGGAGCGCACCGGCAATTTCCTCCGGCACACGTATGGAGTGACGGAGGAGGAGGGAGGTAGCGTGGGTGCGGTGGAAGTGGTCGGGAGGGGTGAAGTGGATGCCGGGATGTGATTAGAAGAGGGAGGAGAAGAATGTGGTGAGGGGGGTGATGGATGTGGGGATGTGTGGGTGGGTGGGGGAGAAGATCGCCGGGGTGGTGAAGGTGGAGGTGGTGAAGGTGGGGGTGGTCCGTGGATATGAGTGAGAAGGCGAAGAATGGCGGCCACGTTCCTCTCAAGTGCGAGGAAACGTGGGTGAGAAAGAAAGGAGGATGGTGATGGGTCCGAGGAAGCAGAGGACATGGCAAGCTCACAAAGGGCAGCGACCTCCCTCTCAAGTCCCAGACGGGCAGATACCTGACGGCGACCAAAAGATGTAGACTGACGCGAGGCAGAGGTGGTGCCGCCAGGTAAGGTCGAAGAGGTGCCGGCGGCAGTGGTCATGCCGGCACAGGAGACAAGGCCAGAAATGGCCGCAAAGAGGTGCTCAGACGTGATTGGTCCCGGAGCAGAAACAGGACGACTCGGGCCAGCCCCTAAATCTCCCACAGACGCAGGGATATCCTGCTCGCCTAAGTGGGCGGCATGGGATGGTGGTCTGCGGGCGTCTGCGGGAAGGAAAGGAAGATTCAACCCCGCTAAGAAGTCGGGATCAGGAGGGAAAGTCCAATCTCCCACAAGGGCAATGGTCAAGCGAGTGGGGTTGGGCAGAATGGTGTAAGGGGCTGGGGGGTGGCCATAATGAAATATGAAGCGGCCATCCGAGCGGGGTTTAATCATGTGGATGTGCCGCAGGACATCAATATCAAGATGTGAGGGTCCTGCGGCAGCTGGAAGATTATTGGGGATGGTAATATTGAATTGGGCGTGAGAGCAGATGATCATGATGATGCCCCCACAACAAAACTTCCCCTTACCGGCCCGGCTGATCTCGAGTAGCTTGTAAACAAGCCAATCGCTGCCATGGATGGGGACGGTAGGGGCCCTGAAGCTAATTCCATCATCATCCCGGACATAAGGGAAAGTCATGGCCCAAAGGATAAAAAGGTCAGGGATAGTCACGGTACCGGACTCGTCCCTAGGAAAGAATGCAGATGAAATGATCATGTGGGCCAAACGAAACACGGGGTGAATGATGGAGGAGGCCTTGGCCCTTCCTCGGGGATAGTCACGGATCAATGTGAGGCGGAACCAGAATTGATCGACATCAAACTCGGGCGTGTACCCGTAGTGTCAGATGGAATCGTCCCCAAGATTGGGGAAACCAAATATATCATTGATTGTGCTCAGATTTGTGGTGACACTACGGTTACGCACCCTGAATTTAATGATCGACCCGGACTCCCAGACAAGTGTAGAGAGAAATTCGAGTGTGAGGGCCGGGTAGGATATGGCAGATGCATTAAGAAAGGCCAACCATCCTAAGTTAGCGAAAAGAGATTCGACCTCAGTGAAGACACCGAGATCGACAAGTGTTCGTGTGTGCGGAAACTTAGTAGATAGATGCCCTCGAGCATCGAGCCTACGGTAAAAATCTTTGTGCTCCTGGTTCTGAAAGATATACCCATGCGGGCCCAACATTGGGTCCACAGGGGGGATAACAGGCGGAGGAGGGCCAAGTGTAAGTGCTCGTGTATGGGAAGGGGGGCGTGTTTGTTTTCGTCTCTTTCGAGACGGCTCCTCTTCCCGCATAATTCCCTTCCCCTTGTCCTTATCCTTAGCCATGTTTGAGTGTGCGTGTATGAATGAGTGCAAAAACAGTGGATGCACACTAACACAAGCAAACGAGCAAGCACAATTTATAGGGCAAATATATAAATATAAGCTTAGGAGCGAGTGTACCCAAGTGGAATGGCGGAGCTTGCTCGTAGATGTCCCCACACTGTTCAGCGAGAGTAGCGTGGAGCCGCGACATTCTCCTTCGGCAATAATTTTCGAAATGGGGGTGGTTTGGGGGGGAAATTAGGTCAAACTCGAGATGAAAAAGGGGGGTGAGGGTGAAGATGATGGAAGGATTAATGGAGGAGGTGGAGAGAGGGAGTAATGGAGGAGTAGAGGGCGTGGGGGAGTGAGGATCGGTTGTTGGGGAAGAGGGGAAGGTGAAACGACGGCGGATTTTGCGATCGGGCGAGGGTGAAAACGAGCGGATGTCGGGGGGTTTATTTAGGGTTTTAAGTCGAACCGATCGGGTGACTTGTCACCCGATCGGTTGACGGTTAGGTCGAAATTCTTGCCGAAGAAATGCTACAGGCGAACCGGTCAGTTGACTTGTCAACCGATCGGTTGGTCGCTCCACTCATTTTCCCGAGAACTTAGGGTTGCTCACCCGGTCGCGTCAACCGATCGCGCTCGAACTCAACCGATCGATTGATATTCCCCAAAAACTTCCGAGAGTTCTCCCCAGCTCACCCGGTCTGTCACCCGGTCTCTTCATTACTCAACCGATCGGTTCATTCGGGGACAGATCTCGGCATGTATCTGATACATCCCAACCGATCGGGTGAGTTTTCATCCGATCGGTTGGGGCTTGTTTCCTGCAAAAACCAATAGATTTGTTTAAGTCCCCGAACGGATGTTCTCGCGGCTGATTTTATTTATAAAAATAGACAAAATAAATTCAAAAATAACGCTGAAAAGTGGGGAAAAAGTTTAGAACATGGGTTGCCTCCCATGAAGCGCACTTGTTTAACGTCGTTGGCTCGACGCCCGCAAGAGATGCTCATGGTGGTCGATACGGGTGATGCCCGAAGTTTGGCATCTCTTTCTCATTGGAGCTGAAGGCACTTGGAGTAGTCAGCGGCTGGAAAAATACTTGCTCGACTACCCTCCCCTTGTTCTTGGGATCCGGGGGCTTTTCCTTGGTGTTGGCGCTTCCCGCCATCTTCTTCAGGATCCGGACCTCGTCTTTAGTGAGGTCCATGGGCTCTTTCCCTGTTCTCCTCACATGAGGAGCCTTGGGAACTCGGGAGGGGTCGTTCTTGCTGCACTCGGTTTTCCAGCAGCTTCTTTGTTCTTGGGGCCGTCTCCATCTCCTGAATCCCCCAAGTCATCGGGGGGGTTTCTCAGGAGAATCTCCCAGGAGCTCTCCTCTGCAGCTCTTTCCTCTTCTACCTCAAGCAAATTACACCGAGGGTCATCAGGGGGATCGGGGTGCTTCATGGACAACCCCAGATCAAACTCAACTTTCTCTCCGCTGACGTTCAAAGAGAGTTTTCCGTTCTTCACATCTATTAAAACGCCAGCAGTGGCCATGAAAGGCCGTCCCAGGATAATGGGGGTGTGTGCGTCTTCAGGCATGTCCATGACTACAAAGTCCACAGGCACATGCACCCCTCTCACATTAACGGGGAGGTCATCCACAATTCCCACCGGATATTTGACCGACCGATCAGCTAGTTGTAGGGTGATACCAGTGGGCTCCAAATCACCCATTCCTATCCTTCTATACATCGACAAGGGCATCAAGCTAACACTCGCTCCTAGATCGACGAGTGCACGATGAATCTTCACCGCCCCGATCATGCAAGGAATAGAGAAGCTCCCCGGGTCCTTGAGTTTCGGCGGATTTGCCCTCTGAATAAGAGCGCTACATTCCGCCGTCAGCACTACTTTCTCCTTTCTAGACCCTCTCGTCACCAAATCTTTCAAGAATTTTGCATAGGAGGGGATCGTTTCGATTGCTTCTAGGAAGGGGATTTGTAGGCTCAGGTCCTTTACCATGGCGAAGAACTTGCCATATTTCTCATCAATTTTGGCCTGAGCTAACCGTTGTGGAAATGGCACAACGGGTTTAAATACTTTCGGGCTCCCTTCCTCCTTTTTCTCCTTCTCTTCTTCAGAGACTCCCTCCGGAGTCATAGGATTTGATGACGAAGCACCGGTGTCGTTTGATTTTTCGATCGGTTTCTCAACGACCAACGGTGCCTCCGGGTTGCTAGGGGGCACTCTAGTAGGAATTTGTGTCCCGCTTCTCAGAACGATAGCGGACACATTTGCGTGCTCGTGCACGAGTGCCGATGTTTGGGTTGCTCCCCTCGGGTTCACCTCCAGTTGTGGCGGCAATTGGTTCTGTGACCTTGCAAGGTTCGCCACTTGTAACCCCAGCTGGCTTACTTGGTCCGTGAGGGTTCGCTGACCCATTTCCAGCCTTTAGTTGATCTTCTCCTGGTTGGTAATATATTGAGTCAAGAGAGACTCAACCGGAGAGACGGCCCTCTGTTGGCCATACTGCTGCTGCTGCTGGAACGGCTGCTGATTCCTAGGGGCGTAAAGTTGTTGCTGAGGTTGTTGCTGAAATGGTTGCTGCTGAAATGGTTGCTACTGAACCGGGCTCTGCTGTGGCCTAGCCGGCTGATAAGTTTGTTGCTGCGGCTGCTGAGGCTGTGAGGGCTGAAATGGTGGCCGGTAACTGAAGTTGGGGTGGTTCCGGTTGTTTGGAGAGTAGGCCGGGTTGGAATTGGTCCTTGGTGGATACGGCGCATTTCCCGTGGGGTTGTAAAATAGTGCGCTCGCCTGATCCAACGGTGGTGCAATGTCACCACCGTCGAATTCCCCAAAGAATTCGGACTCTACCGCAGAAATTTGCTGTGTACCGGCCCCACCGGCTCCTACCATTAGTGCGGAGATCTGGGTCGAAAGCAAGTCGAACTTGCTTGAAAGTTTGTCGACGTCCTCGACTCTGTGTATACCACCGGATCTCGGTGTGGCCCTCTCGTCACACCACCGCTCATTGTTGGATGCCATATTTTCCAGAATATGCCCAGCATCTTTCTCGCTCCTAGACATGAAGGAACCCCCAGTCGCGGCGTCCATAGAAGATTTCAGGTCATCCCTCAACCCATTGTAGAACAGATTAATAATCTGCCACTTTGGAAGCTCATGGTGAGGGCATCTTCTTTGCATTTCTTTATATCTCGTCCAAGCTTCATGCAAGGACTCGTGGCTGGCCTGGGAGAAGGAGGAGATCTCACTCCTCAACTTCATGGTCTTCCCCGGAGGAAAGAACTTCGTCAGAAAAGCGTTGGAGAGCTTCTCCCAGGTGTTGAAAGTGTTGGGGTCCTTGCCCCTTAGCCATTGCTTGGCTTTGTCTCGCACGCGGGAGCGGCAGGATGAGACGTTGGGAGTCTTGTATGAAGCGGCGATAAAATCCCGCGTGTCCTAAGAAACCACAGACTCCTCGAAGATTGTGCGGTGGTGGAAGCTTTTCAATCACTTCAACTTTAGCCTTATCAACCTCGATCCCCCTCGAAGAGATGATGTGTCCCAGCACAACTCCCTCTTGGACCATGAAGTTATACTTCTCCCAGTTTAGGACTAGTCCCTTTTCCTGACATCTCTCTAGGACCTTAGTGAGATTACTGAGGCACGAGTCAAATTTAGTTCCGTAGACGGAGAAGTCGTCCATGAAAACCTCCATGATGTCTTGGGAGTAGTCGGAGAAGATAGCGGACATGAGTCTTTGGAATGTAGCAGGGGCGTTACAAAGTCTGAACGGCATTCTTCTATAGGCATACGTCCCGAATGGGCAAGTGAAAGTCGTCTTCTCCTGGTCACCGTTATGAATAGGGATCTGAAGAAATCCTGAATACCCGTCCATGAAACAGAAATAATTATGCTTCGTCAGCCTCTCGAGCATCTGGTCAATAAAGGGGAGGGGGTAATGATCCTTCCTTGTAGCTTTGTTCAGCTTTCTATAGTCGATGCACATCCTGTACCCCGTGACGGTCCTCATTGGTATTAGCTCGTCCTTTTCATTGCGAACCACCGTCATTCCTCCTTTCTTTGGTACAACGTGCACCGGGCTAACCCAGCGACTATCGGAGATAGGGTATATAATACCGGCATGTAGAAGCCTAACAATCTCTTTCTTTACAACTTCCATCATTATGGGATTCAACCTCCGATGTGGCTCAATCGAGGAGGCTTGCTCATCTTCAAGCAGAATTCTGTGTGAGCAGAGGCCTAAGCCAACCCCTTTTAAATCTTCAATTGCATACCCGAAAACTCCTTTAAACCTTTTTAGAACACCAAGAAGTTTGGTCATTTGGTCTTCGGGTAGTGAAGAGTTGACTATAACCGGAAGGGTCGACCCTGCTCCCAAATATTCATATTTAAGCCCCGGCGGTAGTTCTTTCATCTCAACTTCTTGGGGCCCTGACACATACTTTTCAAGCTGAGCATCCTCAAGGGAAAGGAGTTCTTCGTGGAATTCTCGGAAGCCAGCATCCGGAATCTCACCCTCGGCCGTGGCTCCGCACGGCAAAATTTCGCAAGGTATTGTGGGAACGATCGAGGGATGCGCCGGGTCTCTTCTGAGCTCATCATAATTATCCGGGAAGAAGGCTTGTAGGTGAAAACAGGTTTCAGTCATCGATGATTCTCCACAACTGTTTCTAGCTTCTCCATTGTCCAAAGACCGGGGACGCTTAGTAGAAGTCTGCAAGGGATAGATTGATTCCTGTCCAGCGTAGCCAACAAACCCGATCGGGTGGCTCTCCTGACAGAACTCTGCGGTTAACTCTCCTTCACTACATTCGAGACCGTGGTTGTCGATATACGCCACTTCACCGTGGGGAAAAGGAGTTGCCATGGCAAGGTGCTCCTGCGCATCTCGATATCTCTGGCCTTCCACGGCGGCAGACAGGAGGGATAGTATATTCGAAGTATTCAGTGATTCTGCTAAGCTCTGCGCCAAACAGCGGATATGGTGAGAGTGATCCCAGATGTCTCCTGAAACTGCATGCAACATCTTTGCCATGGGGCCGGGATCTTACACGAGAGGAGAGAGAGAGAACTGCACAAGTGGCAAACACGTCAAAAGCACAGGTTGCATAAACGGGAACCGCAAGTTGCGATGGAGGCATGGCGATTCAGTCAATTAGCACTATACAATTACTATCCACAGTATGTCCAAGTGAAATTTAAAAGTGTAGAATGCGAAAATTATCGCGAGGTAGGGATGTGAGTTAGACACGAGGGTTCAAGAGATTCTAAAATAACAAGCACGTTGCCTCCCCGGCAACGGCGCCATAAACTTGACCGGCGCCCCGTTTACGGTACGGCGTCGTGGTGTCGTTTACCGCAAGTGCATGGTTAGTGTAGGGTGCGGGAATATCGAACTCAGGTAGGCGATGTTGTGCTTGGGTCAGGTAGGACCTAAATCACCCCGAGGGGCAAGCTAGCCCGAATCGGTAAATGGTTGTCACGAAAGGAAATAAAGGGTATTAACAACAAGAAAGAAAACCCGGGACTTTGGTTTCCAACCCGACGAGAGACTCTCGCCGATACGACCTACGGGTATGGATAGTGATCGGGATTAGAGTCTAATGGTGAGACGTTGCCTCTGAAAGTGGTACCCGGCGTCCCATGGGCCCGATATTCCGGTCGATGCCCAGGATGATACACCGGACTTCCCGGATTCGATCAGTGGGCACTCCCGTGTCCATTAACACTGATCGATCCCGGGAGCACTAAGCCTGCAACGATAACTCCCAACGTCTCATCCTGCCGCTCCCGCGTGCTAGGACTCGACGTCTACGCTATGGGTGTGAGCTATGGCTAGGGAGTCAACCGCCAAGTTTATTCCCCCTTGGCCCAACGGTCAAAGGCGGTCTTTTTCCCGCCGATGACAATGAAACACCCCGCGTAACCGTTAGAATCCTAATCCCTATCGATTTCCTAACCCCATGGACGCATCGGGAAGAACCCCCGAAGGGGTTTCCACAAAAATCCCAGATTTGGGAACTACTCACAAAAATCCATGAAAAAGCGATCTAAATGAAATTTAACCGTTGGAATCATAATCGGACAATTGCAATGCGGAAGTAATAGAGTAGATAAGACAATACTAAAATTTGAGAAAGATCTGAAAACTTACAAAAGAGTAACAATTACAGCCGTCACAAGGAGATAAAACAGTAAAAAAATAGCAGCTCCCGTTTCTGGAACCCTAGGGGTTCTATATATAGACTTTTGCATCAACCGATCGGTTGACAAGTCAACCGATCGGTTGATCCGTTACAAAATAATAACAGAAAACGGCGAGCTTTCACCCGATCACATGAACCGGTCGGGTGAGTTCTTGAGTGACCGGTTGGATCAGGGAGCAGTCGGGTGAATCGATCGGTTCGACGTCCGTGTCTTCAGCTCTTCTTCTTCAGCTACAGATGAACCGATCGGGTGAGAGTGACCCGATCGGTTGGCGTTTTGCTCGAGAAAACAGAGAACAGCCCCCCGCTGAACCGGTCTGCGAACCGGTCGGGTGATTTCTTTGTGAGTTGCGGCAGAGACCGGGTGGTGCACGCGTGCATCACCCGATCGGTTGGAGATGACCAACCGACCGGGTGAGGGGCTGAAAGATGAATTCTTCGACGTTTGACCCCCTGGATCACACGTGACTTCTCCCGTTGCTCCGGGGACTTGGGATATCATCGTTAAACGTCCCCTACGTGGTCAATCCCTTGCAATCATGGATAAACAAAGAAAAGTGAAAGAAAACGAGAAAATACAAGAAAACGAATAAAAGACGGTGGAAAAACACGGAGAAACACAAAATAAAACGTGCGTGAATATATGAAATATAAACGCACGTCAACCCCTCCCTTTCTCTCCATTTTCGATGAAGGACTAAATAATTTGGAGAAAAAATCAATTTAGTTTGCCTTACAAGAAGGTTAAACTTTGACGAATTTTCTCTCCCTCGTCGTTGAGCTCCAAGAACGATGTCACACATTGTTGCGAAGAGGGTTGAATGATGAACATGTAGGTAAAAACGGTGCATCAATATGAGTTCGTTTGACCCCTCAAACGAGACTCTAAAGATTCGCCAAAACTTGTATTTTCGCAAAAGACAGCAGCCGCAAAAAACATCCACTTAGGGTTCGAAACCTTATGTGTTGGGGCCCACGGGGTGGGCCCCACTGCCCAAAATTCGGGCACGTATAGAGCCTGCCTACAGCAGGCCGACGGGTCCCACCCGCCCCACCCGTTGTTCCCGGGTGCCCACGGGTGCAGGTGCCCGCCCGTCTAGCGAGCCTGCCTACCCGCCTAGGTGGGCACATGCGTCGCACGTGCCTGCCTAAGCAGGAGCGGGTCTAGCTCGCGGGTCGGGCGTGCCTGACCTGCAGCGTGTGCGCCCGACCTGCAATGGCCTTTATGGGCCATTTTCGCTTGTTATGGCTATATCTTTTGCGTTTGGATCCGTTTTGGATGCCGTTTGAACATGCGTTTAGATCGGGACGATCCCGTCATTCAGGTAACCTTTTCTTCCAGTTTATTATATTAAATGTGCTCATAAATATTTTACGACATATTTAATTCTCTTTTGCATCATATGCAATATACCCACATCTAATATAAAAATCCATTTGCTTAAAATACAAATGAACTGAGGGCATACATCCCTCAACATCTCCCATTTGCACTCAGGATCATTTATCTCGAATCCAGAATCTAACTGCAACCTCTTTGCAGTCTTGCATCAAATGCATTTTCTCCCTTATTCTACCTATTACTTGACGAAGGTCTCACTTTGTATGAGACCCTACATCCTGACCATACTACAGGTAGGGCTCGAAACCGCAGACGGCAGTGACTAAGAGCAGTAGGTACCGTCCATGCTTTGGTATCATACTTATGTGGTTAACTCATTGACATGAGTATTTTCGGGACCACACTGATTATGTCCGTGATTAATACCACAGTTTTAGTCCCTTTGTTAAAACTATCCCGCTTAGTCAAGCCTAGGGTAAGGTCAACTATCAACCTCAATAGCTCGAAGCTGGTTAGTCTCCATCGATCTTTAGTCAAATAATATTGGACTACTTCCAACATACTCTAGCCAAAGTTTTTACAAAAGATCGAACTAATACGTGCGACACTAACTCCCATTGAATTTTAGAGACAAACCCTATCTTGGTCATTACTCTCCTCGCATGCTTCAAATATCACCCAACTAAAGACCTTTCAACGGGGCCTGCCCGAGGCTAGATCAGAGATCTAAGTGACACCGTTCTTGTACAGGTTTGTACAATGAGCTCAAGTCAGAGGACCAACTTGCCTATCATCACCGAGAGTTATCATTGACAGTTTAGTCAATGTTAACCATTTGATAACTCTTGATGGGTCATTCAGTGAACTCATTCTCCAATGAGCACATGTGTCTTGTCTTCGACTTCGCCAAGTCAAACGACCAAGAGATCATTGTCACCATTATATGGTGAAAACTATAACACAATGGTCTATCCGATGTGTCGATATCATTTTCCCGAAACATCTACGACCATGAATGTTTTTAGACTTATGCTACCGGTCAAACACTTCTCTATGATCAAGATCTCCATCTTAATACATGTTTGACCTCACATTAAGTCTCATGACTTTACCTAAGTTCTAATGAAGACTACATAATTATTAACTTAAGTAAATTCTTACCAAACAGATTATTGTTATTTCGAACAAGATGTTTGTAAACATACACAGGGATGAATTACCTCGAGGGCATACCCATCTCTCAACATCTCCCACTTGCACTCAGGCCCATTTATCACAGTATCTCATACCGCATTTACACATAAGTCTCTCATGAAGATACCACATTTATCCCGGTACTTTCATGTGGTAGAGCATTCATGAGTGGATCTGCTAAACCGTCTATCGTATAAACTTAAGGGGTTCTATGTTTTTATTAGATCACATATTTGAATCTCATCCAAATAGTTTCCTTGATTTATTGGAATCCATAAAAGTTGTCTTGCCTGGATCTTATCCTGCTTATTATCTTCTGCAAGAATTATCCAAAATAGTCACTAGCCATCTGCACTGTTCATAATCATTTCTGATAAAACATCAAACTCTTTGGCCACTTTGTCAAAACATATGTTCCGGCTCCTTGATGCGTCACATGCCTTTTATTTGCTCCCACTGATCTTGAAAACTTTATAAGTTTGTTCTTCTAAATTATATTTCGAAAACAAACATATTCCAATATTCATGGTCATCATGAGCATTGACAATGTGTCTGGTCCGAACAGATCTGTACACATCTGTTGGTGAGAAAGTTGCATCATAATCCATTTTTAGGAGTTCTGATGATAACCGTTCTCAACCAACATAAGTTGTACTTCACTATTTTTCTTCTGTACCAATCTTCTGTCTTGAAAATTCACTTGCAGCCAAAGGGAACACTTCCTTTGGGCACGTCTTCTAAGGTCCATATCTTATTTACGTGCAAGGATCCTTTTAGGATCGCATCAAACTATTTATCAGAGTCCATGCTCTGAATGGATTCTTGAAAGTTGACTAGGCCATCATCAAATATGATGTTTTACTCGACTCCTTCGTCTCACGAGGCTCGAGTAACCTGGTGACTTCCTAACGATTAATTCAAGGAATATTATATTTATAAGGTTCTAATAAAACCTTATTAAGAACCTATGCATTATTATCTGGGGCTTAACCCAGAAAGAGGATTATAACTCAGAGTCACTAGCCATGTATCACATCAAGTCAAACAGAGTGCGATTCATGCTCTCCAACACACTGATGTGTTGTGAGACTTGACCTGAGAGAAAATCTCATTCTCTTTTAATTACGCAAGAATTATATAGCTAAGTATTCGCCTCTTCGAGCCGATCAAAGTGATTCAAATACTTCTATCATTTTGTTCTCTATTTCATCAGACTTGTGTTTCATCAAGAACATATGTCTTAATAAAATAAGAACACCTATCCTGGCTAATTTAGACTTGGATCCGGATACATTGTATGTTTGAGACCACTAGTTCTTCAACTAATTCTCCCACTATCCTACAGAAGGAGTTTTGGCCATCATACCTGTAAGACAAGATTTACAAGTGTCTTTCGAGTCATAATATGAGAGGTCGAGAGACCCCTCGTTCAAGCCTAGTCTCTTTGGTACGACCTAGTCAATATTTTCCATGGATATATTTTGTTACTAACTTGTGAATTCATGTATTAACTCTTAATACAATATTGTTATACATTATAATCACATCAAATTATTTCTTGTAAAGTAATGCGATGACATTCGCCTAGTGTGATATAAGTCCCATATGGCCTAAAGACATCTTTTATTCATTAGTCAATATGTGAGACCATAGTTTTCTTTGTATAACAATTATTCTGAATTTTTTAGACATCAAACATGTCTCATTTTCAGTTCCTCCTACTATGCTATGTCTTATGATAGACAAAATATTCTTTTTCAATGAATTTTCCTTAGTGCATTCTCCTTTCTAAATCACATTTAGACATTTCTCGTTCTAACACAAATATTAGTTGGTCAAGCATCACATGTATCCAAACACTTGAGCTTTACAGCCTTGAGGAGACTCAACAAGTTGTTCGTCTCAAGATCTAATTTGGATACATGGTCTTGCACCGCACTTACACTCATCTTCGAGTCAAACAGTTTGATCGAAGTTTTGAACCTTGCGGATTGAAACTGTTTTACATACAAACTTGCGGAGACTCAACAAGTTGTATAGAGAAAACGTGCTTTGAACATCAGTATATTCAAGCTACCCCTTTTTCATAGAGGCGAGTGTTAAGTAGAATGCTTTTATTGTGTTAGACTTTAGAGCTTAACGAAATTATTGTCCTTAACTCAGTGTTTGATCGCACCCCGGATACACGCCCCGGAGCGACGGTTGTAGTTTTACCGCAAGCGCACGGTATAGCGGCGAGCGGGTATCGAACACAGGGAGGACGAATGACCGTGCTTGCTCCTAATCAAACTGGCTATTTAAGAGTAGAGAGAATTGCCTTGGGCGATCCTGTCACAATCGTCAGACAAACGTGCAGAAATATCAAATCAAATAAAGAACGTCTAGGGAATGGGGAATTCCCGCTACTCACCGTATTTCATAAATGTGGTTCGTCGGTATCAAAATTGCTAGAATGAGAATTTGGATGAACTAGTTGCAACTAAATGTAGAACCAAGCTCACGCTCTCGCGCTGTTGCCGGTCTATAGCTATCCTAGGGTCGGGTCCAATCTCTTGCAAACCCTAGCCTAGGAAAGCTAGCATTAGGATCAACATCATCGTTCAATCGTGCACCGAGCCCAATCTCTTGCAAAATCGGTCCACGATCTAGATTGAGATAGTTCCTACCCGTCCAATCTCTTGCAAACGGGTATCGGCACGGAATTGCAACCGGAGATCCTAGTATCGGTCCAATCTCTTGCAAACCGATACTTCGAAAGTCCGACTCCAAACCAATTCGGATTTCTAGGGCTTCCTATCAAATTGGGATCCAATCTCTTGCAAATCCCAATTGATATGAATGCCTAGCTATCCGTAGTAAATCGATCCCAATCTAATCCCTAATAGCTATTCTAGCTCAATTTCTACCAATTCAACACAAATAGGAAATAGGGCTTGTAGGGTTCATCCCCACGCCCCAAGACGTGGAGACTACTCACAAATCATAGCAATAGCACAAAAATAATCAATGAAATAGGCAATGGAATTCATCACAACAATGATATAAACAATAAAAATAGAGTTTTTGGGGAAGAGAGATGCAAACCAATGTAGTTCTTCAATTAATCCAACAAAAATCCAAGTTTTTCCTCTTCTCCAATCACAAATAATAAAACCAAAAAGTAGTCTCAAAAAGCTGCAAAAAATCTAAGAGATGGCTCTGTAAACTAGGGTAAAAACAGGGCTTAAATAGCCCCAAAAATCGTCCAAAAATCCTGACCAAAACGCCCCTGCACAGCCTGTTTTCCGCAAATTTCGCTACAGGCAGCGCATCGCACTCGGCCGAGTGACAAAAGTCGCTCGGCCGAGTGAAAACCATGTCATTTTCCAGTAAGTCGGGGGCTTCAGGGGTCTTCAGTTCGGGGGCGGCTCGGCCGAGCGAGTTGTCGTCACTCGGCCGATGGCTTCGCTGCACTCGGGCGGACGTGGTTTACCACTCGGCCGAGTGGGTCTTCTGAAGCTCAGGTGGCCGAAAAATAGTAACTTCGATATTTTGGAGGGGCTTTGTCTGGGCGCCACTCGGGCGGACGTGGTATCATCACTCGGCCGATGCGGTCTCCGACGCTCGGCCGAGTACACATGGAAATCGTGTCTGAACGGGTCGGCCGAGCAGTGTCTCGCTGGTCGGCCGAGTGGCTCCCCCACTCGGCCGAGTGGAACACAAAAAATGCCCATTCTGCTTATTTTGGCCTCCTCGTCGCTCCTGCGACGTCCATTCTTCTTCCGCTCCTCTCCAACAACAAAATACCCCTCGGGGAGGTCTTCGGTGGCCGTCTAGAGTAAGCGCATCTCGAGATCACTCCTAATCGCGCCAAATCACCTGAAATGCGACAAAAACAACAAATCGTGAAAAGCATCGCAATATCGTCGATATATCGTGAAAAACATGATTTGGGGCGATCTAAATGGCATGCAAACATGCGGAAAAAAGGTGTAAAATAAGGAGTGATCAAAATCCCCCAAGCTTGCCTCTTACTCGTCCTCGAGGAAGATAAGTAAAAGGCGAACCCGGTGGATTCGGAAAACGAAAACGGCGAAAAACGAAAAAATGAAAAACGAAGAATGAAAACGAAATGAAAATAAAGAAAGAAAGAAGCGAAGAGGTAGGATGCTAGATCATTTTCTCAGGACGTGGGTTTCACTTACTCTTATAGTATGCACTGAATGAAAAACACATGTCAAAGAATTTCATTTTGATATCATAGTATAATAGTGCAAGTAGAAAATAGAAAACCCACGAACAACGGTATAATCATGAAAAACGGAATAATTTTAAAATTAACATCGCCTGAATCATCTAAAGCGGTATACAAATCTCAGATCACACACTTTTCAATTGAACGCTTTCTATCGGGAGTATAAGAGTATCACACCATAGAATAGAGAGAATAGAAAAGTATGGATTTCATGAAATGAACGCTAGGCTTAGATTTCTGGATTTCGTAAAGCTAGAAACAATCTCACCGAGTATAGAATATTACTTAGCCTAGGTTGTCGTGCAATGTCAAGTAGTCGCTCTCTCACACATCAATGGATCCCCTCCCCCAAGCTTATCTATAAGCGTGATGGCACAAAAATATTTACATCCCCATTTTTATATAGCTCCAAAGGCAAAGAAGAGAAAGAAGAAAGAAAGAAAGTGAGATGGGATCTTTTATTGAGGATTTTTCCTCTCTTTTTTTTCTTTTTTTTTGATAGCATATATACAATGATCCCAACTCAAAGAGAGATAATGATATACAAGAATGTTCTTCTCTCTTTTATTATTTTTTTTCTTTTTTTTAGAATAAGAGATTTGGAGCTAGGAATTAATAGCGGGGGAAATGCCATAAAATAGAATCACTAAGGGGAGATTCACCAATGATTTTTAAAAGTAGAGAAATGACGTTCAAGATTTGTGGAGAAAGAAATAAATATAACTCTCGGTTCACTCTATAAGACATGCACGACAACGTCAGCAGGGTAATCTAATCTACTCAGTTTCGATCACAAAAAAGCTAACTAATCCAGATATATCATAGCTAATCATCATTCAATCATCCTGAAGTGAAGTGTACAATTCATGCATATAGAAGTGTTAAAGGAAAAGAAATCAGTACTCCAGATATAGGCATCCAATGCGTGAATCTTGGTGTGTTTTCTGTGATAGCATACATATGAATATTCAGGCTCAGCTAATAATAAAATTTCATCCATTTTCATGTGGAAAAAGTGTAGGTTACTACTCCTAAATGCAAAGCAAGTCATAGCATATGATATCAGAAATGAAATCTAAGACATGACAAATATAGCATGCATATAGAATAAGCTACCTCCACGTAGACATCATCACAGAAAATTCATCTCTAGCATGAGATGAAAAAGAAAGAAGTAAAGATAAAAGGCAAATAGAACTATGCAATGCGGCACACATAAAAATAAGAAAAACGTGATGCATGGCAAAATAAAAGAAAAATAATGAAAAATGAGTGCAAAAGTGAAAAACGGTGTGAAAAACTGAAAATAAAGGTGGCAAATCGAAAAAGAACGTGAGAACTCACTCCCCCAAGCTAAACGGCACAGTGTCCTCAATGTGCAAAGTGTGGCACACAGAGAGACAAGTAATGTGAGGGGCAAGTGAGGATGCATGCATGATGGGAAGAAAAAAGATAATAAAAGGAAAAATAAAGAAATGAAAATATGATGCGGAAATGATGCATGCACAGATAGGAGTGATACGAAAATAAATACGGCACCAAAAACTCTCCCTCTCTCCCAAAAAAGATATATAAAGATGTGATCAAAATGTGAATCCCAAGTAGATATGATATGATATGCACAAATAGATATGATCAAAAATATAATCCCAAAATAAGTGAGGGGAGGGGGGGGTGGACAAAAGTGCATCAGGACCCAGCAGAGACGGGCAGCACAACGGCAGGAATGGATCAAGGCATCAAGAGTGCCTAAGAAGGCGGTGCCGCGCCGTCTCCGTCCTGAGGCGGAGGTGGTGGTGGTGTAGGTGTAGGCTGCTGAGCTGGGGTGGGCGTGGAAGTGGAAGCAGGTCTAGTGTGTGTGGAAGTGTGTGTGGGAACCTGCTGGGTGGGTGGGGGTACGCGCGGGAGACGCTCCAGAACCTGTGTAAGGCAGTAGTGGATCTGGGGGATCAGCTCGAAGCGTCCAGCCATCGCAGAGACGGTGGAGGACAGGGTCCTAAGGTCTCCTCTAAGACCACTCACCGCCAACTCAAGAGCACGTATGCTCTGCAGTACAGTGTCGGGCGGGGGTGGTGCAGAGGGACGCACCGGTCGGGGCTGCGCAGGGCGAGGCTGGCGTACGCGAGTGGAGTATGTAACGGGCTCAGCAGGGAAGGGGACAAAAGGTGCCGCGCCTGCAAAAGTGGTCCTGGACTCAGTGTGAGGTCGGGGCGGGCGGTGAGAAGTGGAGGCAGCGGCAGCGAAAGAAGAGTACAAAAGCGGCTGCGAGGCGGCTAGAGAGGTCAGTGGCACAGAAGTGTGGACAGACGCCATGACGCTCTCAGAGAATACGGCAGCGGTGGAGACAGAGGACTCTACCGCTGGGGTGGAAGTGTGTGGACTGAAAGGCGCAATCCCAGCGGAGATCATGCTAGCCATGGTCTCCACGACCGCGGCGAACGAGGGCTCTCCATTCTCAACAAAGGTCTGCGGGCGCTCAGGGAGAGCGGAGCAAAGAGGCTCGACGGATAGAGGGCCGGAGGTGGTGGTGGGAGTGGTGGTGACAGCCTCGGAAGTGGTGGGGGTGGGCTCAGCTAAGGTGCTCCCGACACCGACAGTGGTGTCAGGAGCAACGGAAACATCTGGTATGGGCTGAGGGGCCACAGGGTCAACGGGCTCGGCAGCTGGCTCGGCAGGGTGTGCAGCAGGGTCTACAGGGGGAACGGGGGCCTACTCGGCCTCCTCGGCCTCGAGCAAGTACGCAGCGGGGATGAGGACATCCATCGCAGGGAGCCAGTCAACGTGGGCCGGTGCAATCTGGGTCCGAGCTGGGCTCGGGAGAATCATGTAGTCGGCACCGAAAGGGCCGTGCAACCAGACCCAGTGACGCTCACCATGCGGACGAAGCATCTTCATCCGGGCCATAACATCTATCGACAAAGAGGTGGGGCCCGGGACGCGTCGCAAGTCGTCGGGGAAGTCCTCGCCGGTCATAAGAGCCAGCAAGGTAATCAGGCCGCCGCAGCATATCGGTGAGCGAGCGCCCACCGATACAATGATGCGGTCTAAGTACCATGCCGCGATATCGATCACGACGGCGGGGACAAGCTCATCTCCATCCCTAGATAGAGCTCTGTGACGTGTCATCGCGTAGAGCATGTAAAGCTCTGGTGTAGACATCGTGCCCGGCTCATATCTGGCCAAAAATGTCGTCGCCATAAGGCGCTGAGCAATGCGAAGGCAGGGATGTATGATGGCCGAGGCCTTGGCCCTACTAGGGTCAAAGGAGGCGTGGAGACCCGTGATACGTGCCCAGAAGGCACCGGCGTCGAAAGAGGGTGGAGGGATATGTGTGGGGCCGTAACCGCGATCGGCTCCGGGGACAGTGGGCCACGAGAAAAACGCTCTCATCATATCGAGAGTGACCTGGCACTCTCGATCCATGAACCGGAATGAGTATCCCTCATCGGTCCGGGTGATCAAACTCAAAACCTCAAGTGTCGGGCGGGTAAAAGTATCCGCCGACACCTGCAGAAAATCTCGCCAACCCACGTTGTCGTTCAACGTGAGCATCCCCTCAAGTACCCCCAGGCGTCATAGGTCAGCGAGGTGTGCAAACCTGGAGGGTACGATTGAGCGCTGGGAGATACGCTCGAAGACGGCGCGGTGTGCGTCGTCTCGGAACGTAATCCCGAGCGGCCCGGCCAGTGGAGCCGGTGGTGGTGGCTGTGGATCGGCAGGGAGAGGTTGTGCGGGCTGTGGGTGCACTGCAGGCTGTGCGGGGTGTGCGGGGCCTACAGGCTGTGCTGGGTGGGCGGCGTGTGTGGGGGAAGGAGGAGGAGGAGACTCTTCCGCCTTGTGGGCGTGGCCGGCGTCATTCGACCTCTTCCGCTTAGCGGAAGGTCTCCTCGTCCGCGGCCGTGTCCGGGGCGGCATATCGGCCCCGAGCGCACCGAAAAGTGAAAAAGTGTGGCGTGTGCAAAAAGAATGGAAAGAGTGTACCAAAACACGCCGCGAGTGCTAAGCAGTGGAAGCGTGCGAAGTCCGCGCCTCCACGAAGTCCAAGACAGCCCGTAGAAGCTCCCCTAGGCTCCCCTAAGCTCCAAAAAGCAACCTGCGCATGAAAAAGCGATATCAGCGAGTAATAATCAAAATGTATGGAGCAATAGGGGTATAACAGATAGATATGGGAATTGATTCGGGTTAGGGGTTCGATTAATACACGGATCCTTGAAAAATATGCAAAAAGAGGAGAAAACGGGCAAATCAAGCTATACCGGAGGTGATCGGAGACAAGGCCGCTGGCGGCGACTCGGGCGGGGTGCGGCGATGGTCAGCCGGCGGTGGCTGGCCGAGCGGCGGCGTGCGCGGTCGTCCGGGCGAGTGGGGGGCTGGGTGAAGCGAGATCGGGCGAGGGGAGCTGAGGGGGCGCGGGCGGATTTGGGATTTGCGATTTCGAAATCCGCGCCCCCCCTCGCCACTTATATAAAAAAAGGTTACGACTCGGCCGAGTGACATGCTCACTCGGCCGAGCGAGGCAATAAAAATTTTCTCCCCGATATCGCTTCGGTCGAGTGGCTTTGCCAGCCTCGGCCGAGTGACGTAAGTCCATTCGGCCGAGTGACTCAAGCTACTCGGCATGACTCGCCCTAGGAGGGTATCCGTTTTACTCGGCCGAGTGAACAAATGTACTCGGCCGAGTAGCAGTTATATCGAAATCAAGAAAATAAACAGAGAGTTGGGTTTAGCAGACTTCCCTCGTTCGTGAGCGGCTCGGCCGGACGAACTTGTGTACTCGGCCGAGTGACTAGTATACTCGGCCGAGTGAGCCTTGTGTTCTGCTGTTTGTCTTCGTTTGGGCTCTAAACTCCGTCTTTCTTCCTCCAGTCGATTTCATCCTCCTCCTAAGCATCGAGCGCCTTCTTGGGGCGCTCCTCGTCGCCTTGTTCATCCTCCTCATGATGGATCTTCCTATCTCCTCTCCTGTCAAGAAAAATAGGACCAGTTATCACGAAATTTTTGGTCGAATGACTCAAAACACTAAAAATTTCTAAAACGAAAATAAAGAAAAAGTAAAAATAAAGCAAAAACCGTCGGGTTGCCTCCCGACAAGCGCTCGTTTTAGGTCGTGAGCTCGACCCCCTATAATTTTCAATCAATGCGGGATGTTTGGTGCATACGAGATGCACCCGTCAAACTTCCCAGGGAGCGCGCTTGGATTTGGATGTGGCGGCGTAGCGTTCTCCCTCGGAGGTCTCCTATCTCGAGTGGTGTTGGGGGGAGGCTCCCCCAAGCTAGCATTTGCCCCGGTCAACGGCTTAACCGGCGATGCCGATTTCCGTACCGACGGAGCTTTCTTTGGAGACTTTAATTTCGAGAGCTTGCAGAGCTCTCGAATCCTTGCGACATCAGCGTCGCCTTCATATTCATCAGCGGAGAAGTCGGGGGAATCATCTTTATTCTCTTCGTGGCCTAAATCCGGGCCTTCTTCAAATTCTTCATCAAAAAGAGCGCCGATTGAGTGAGGAATCGCCTCCTCTATCACCTCATCAAGGAGGTCCATATAATCAAGCTCCTCGTGGTAAGGCATGTGCTTCATTGCCTTAGGAATGTGGAGCTCCACCTCGATGTTGCCGACGTTTAAAGTAAGTGTACCTTCGCGCACGTCGACGATGACTCCGGCGGTGGCGAGGAATGGGCGTCCAAGTATCAATGAGGTGTCTCCCTCCTCCTTAACGTCCATGATGACGAAGTCACATGGCAAGCATATTCCACCCGGGACTTGAAGTGGGATGTCTTCGGTAATCCCCACCGGCCTTGTTATCCGTCCATCGGCTAATTGAATGCGCATGTCGGTGGGTTTCAACTTTGTCCCGGTGTTAAGCTTTAAGAACATGAAGAGGGGCATGAGACTTACACTAGCCCCAAGATCGACCAACGCCTTTTGAAGAGGCACGCCGCCCAAGGTGTAAGGAATCCGAAAACTCCCCGGATCTTTAAATTTTACCGGCTCCTTCTCTCTCTTGGTGAACCAAGAGCCCTCCTCGGCTAGCATGATCTTCTCCTTCCTTTTCCTCCCCGAAATCAAGTCCTTCAAGAATTTAGCATACGTGGGGATCTCCACGATGGCGTCGAGGAAGGGAATATTGAGGCTAACTCCTCTTAGATACTCGAGGAATTTCGCTAGCCTTTTCTCCATTTTCGCTTTCGCTAGTCTTTGGGGGAATGGGACCGGTGGCATGAAGCGCCTTTCCTCAATCAATTTTTCCGCTCTAGATTTCTCCTTGTCGTGTGGCTCCTTCTCCTTATCAACCTCAACTACCGGCTCAACCGGCTCCAAGCTTTCCTCCACGGCCTCCTCGGTAGGAATCATAGCGGGGGTGGTGTCCTTCCCGCCTCTAGTAGTGACGGCAACTACGGCGTTGATGTGGCCGGTGTTGCCCCGTGGGTTTTGCTCCGGTTGCACCGGCAATCGTTGAGTGTTCCGGTTGAGCAACGCTAATTGCTCCGATATTTGAGCCACTACGGTATTAAGAGATTCTTGCCCCGCCTTCAAAGTAGCATTCACCTTATTTTGCTCGACCATGAACGCCTCCACTCTAGCTTCGAAGTCGGATCGTTGTGGAGCTTGTGGAGGGTTTTGATTTTGATTCCTCCACCCTTGGTTGTATCCGGGAGGCCTATATGGTGGAACTTGTTGCTTCAGTTGGAAGTTTTGTTGTGGAGGCCCCCTCGGTGGATAGTTTTGTTGTTGGGGTGGTGGTGGTCGAGCTTGTTGAGGCGGTGGTTGTGGCGGGTTCAAGGCTCCTTCATTGTTGGCGTAGGAGAATCCCGGATGATTTCTTGCGGCCGGATTGGACCAATACCCTTGGTTCCCCGCAACATATTGTATTTGCTCCAAGGATCCTTCTCCTTGCTCTCCTCCCGCGTACATGGCTTGAGATTGGTCTTGCCAATCACACATTTGGTTGGTCGGCGCGGAGGTGGAAGGTGCTCCTTGGGGCTCCGTGATGAACTTCTCCAATCTCTCCACCACCTTGTGGAGAGAATCAAATTTGCTCGTGAGCTCCGCTACGGCCTTCGCCTCGTAGATGCTAGTTGGCTTTAAGGAGGATGTGGAGTGTCCTCGCTCATCGCCCCATTGTTGGTTATTTGAGGCCATCTCCTCAATTAGGGCCGTAGCTTCCTCGGGAGTCTTTGACAAGATTGCACCATTCGCCGCGGCATCAATAATTTGTTTGGTCCCCGGTTGGAGACCGTTGTAGAAGCTATGAACTAGCTCCCAATCCTCTATACTGTGGTGCGGGCATTGATGCTGCAAATCCTTAAAACGCTCCCATGCTTCATAGAGCGTCTCCTGTGGTCCTTGCTTGAAGGACATGAGAGCGCTCCGGATCTTCACCGTCTTGGATGGCGGATAAAATTTGTCAATTAATGCACTCGCCAATTCGTCCCAAGTGGTGAAGACACCCTCAGCTTGCGTCCTCAACCAATAGAGTGCCTTGTCCTTTAGTGTAAAGGGGAAGAGACACAGTCTGATAGCATCGTTGGAGACCCCCGGCATCTTGAATGTGGCGCACTTCGACAAGAATAGTTGGATGTGGTAGTGGGGGTTCTCATGTGCGTTCCCATGAAATGGGTCTTGTTGCATCAAAACCACCAATCCAGTCTTTAGCTCGAAGTTCTTGTCAGCCGCCAACCCCGGCATGGCAATGGATGAGGTGGTAGAAGAAGTCTTAGGCCGAAGCCTATCTCGAATAGAGATTATCCTTGCCATCCTTGCCGCCAATTCTTCAGGAGTTTCCGGGTTGGTCATATACCTCCCTTCCGGATCTTGTCTCTTTTCCGCTCTAAGTCTCCGCGCGGTACGTTCGATCTCGGGATCAAATAATAAGTCTTCTGGGTCCGCCGTAGATCTCGTGTTCATGCACAGGGGAAACAGAGTTTCAAAGAAATGATTAGTACCGTGGAAGGGTTAGGCAAGAAATAAGAAATAAAAATAATGATAATAATAAAAAGAAAAAGAATAGCTAGGGTGAAAAAGAATCAAACGCAATCGCCTCCCCGGCAACGGCGCCAAAAACTTCATCGCACCCCGGATACACGCCCCGGAGCGACGGTTGTAGTTTTACCGCAAGCGCACGGTATAGCGGCGAGCGGGTATCGAACACATGGAGGACGAATGACCGTGCTTGCTCCTAATCAACCTGGCTATTTAAGAGTAGAGAGAATTGCCTTGGGCGATCCTGTCACAATCGTCAGACAAACGTGCAGAAATATCAAATCAAATAAAGAACGTCTAGGGAATGGGGAATTCCCGCTACTCACCGTATTTCATAAATGTGGTTCGTCGGTATCAAAATTGCTAGAATGAGAATTTGGATGAACTAGTTGCAACTAAATGTAGAACCAAGCTCACGCTCTCGCGCTGTTGCCGGTCTATAGCTATCCTAGGGTCGGGTCCAATCTCTTGCAAACCCTAGCCTAGGAAAGCTAGCATTAGGATCAACATCATCGTTCAATCGTGCACTGAGCCCAATCTCTTGCAAACTCGGTCCATGATCTAGATTGAGATAGTTCCTACCCGTCCAATCTCTTGCAAACGGGTATCGGCACGGAATTGCAACCGGAGATCCTAGTATCGGTCCAATCTCTTGCAAACCGATACTTCGAAAGTCCGACTCCAACCCAATTCGGATTTCTAGGGCTTCCTATCAAATTGGGATCCAATCTCTTGCAAATCCCAATTGATATGAATGCCTAGCTATCCGTAGTAAATCGATCCCAATCTAATCCCTAATAGCTATTCTAGCTCAATTTCTACCAATTCAACACAAATAGGAAATAGGGCTTGTAGGGTTCATCCCCACGCCCCAAGACGTGGAGACTACTCACAAATCATAGCAATAGCACAAAAATAATCAATGAAATAGGCAATGGAATTCATCACAACAATGATATAAACAATAAAAATAGAGTTTTTGGGGAAGAGAGATGCAAACCAATGTAGTTCTTCAATTAATCCAACAAAAATCCAAGTTTTTCCTCTTCTCCAATCACAAATAATAAAACCAAAAAGTAGTCTCAAAAAGCTGCAAAAAATCTAAGAGATGGCTCTGTAAACTAGGGTAAAAACAGGGCTTAAATAGCCCCAAAAATCGTCCAAAAATCCTGACCAAAACGCCCCTGCACAGCCTGTTTTCCTCAAATTTCGCTACAGGCAGCGCATCGCACTCGGCCGAGTGACAAAAGTCGCTCGACCGAGTGAAAACCCGGTCATTTTCCAGTAAGTCGGGAGCTTCAGGGGTCTTCAGTTCGGGGGCGGCTCGGCCGAGTGAGTTGTCGTCACTCGGCCGATGGCTTCGCTGCACTCGGGCGGACGTGGTTTACCACTCGGCCGAGTGGGTCTTCTGAAGCTCAGGTGGCCGAAAAACAGTAACTTCGATATTTTGGAGGGGCTTCGTCTGGGCGCCACTCGGGCGGACGTGGTATCGTCACTCGGCCGATGCGGTCTCCGACGCTCGGCCGAGTACACATGGAAATCGTGTCTGAACGTGTCGGCCGAGCAGTGTCTCGCTGGTCGGCCGAGTGGCTCCCCCACTCGGCCGAGTGGAACACAAAAAATGCCCATTCTGCTTATTTTGGCCTCCTCGTCGCTCCTGCGACGTCCATTCTTCTTCCGCTCCTCTCCAACAGCAAAATACCCCTCGGGGAGGTCGTCGGTGGCCGTCTAGAGTAAGCGCATCTCGAGATCACTCCTAATCGCGCCAAATCACCTGAAATGCGACAAAAACAACAAATCGTGAAAAGCATCGCAATATCGTCGATATATCGTGAAAAACATGATTTGGGGCGATCTAAATGGCATGCAAACATGCGGAAAAAAGGTGTAAAATAAGGAGTGATCAGTGTTCGAAAGAACATTTTAATATCAGTGAGAACATAGTTTGGTTTATCGAATATTCCTTAACCAATCATTTTGTCTAGTTGACTTATTGCTTTTTAGGATATTACGATTTTGGATTCCACTTCTCTAAAACGTAGAACTACCCTAGTTTAGCATGTGTTCATGATTTTTAATATAGTTAAAATGGTTTTTATTCCAATATATTCTCCCACTATTTTTGCGATCATCTTTAGCCATATAGATGGACGAATATAGTTATTTAATGGGAGAGGAAACCAACCACCCTCAGCTTCACAACCTTGAGAAGGCTCAACAAGCTGATAGACTCTGCAGTTGTTTGATAAACTCATTAGCAATCACATCACATGTGACTCCCTATTGGTTTTTACACATAGTCACTTATGATCTTGAGGAGACTCAACAAACCATAATGACTAGTCTAGTCGAACCATTGTTTTCATGTCTAATATTAAATTACACAGATACTCGAGGAGACCCGACACAACGGTTTGGGTTAATACGAGACTACATCACATGTATGATGGAGTCGGTTCCTAAAATAGACTATGACATAGCTTGAGGAGACTCAACAACCATGACATGCATCTTTTAGTCCCCTAATACAAAAACAAGGAGGGCTACGACTAGCCTTGAAGAATATGTTTAACGTATTTGACTAGATGTAATCTATGGTTTCACATAATCATAATTCACATCCTTGCGGTCTAGCGGAACACTGCAAGGGATTTGGCTAGGCCACGATCAATATCCCAAGTCGAGCAAGGGTGATTCACAACACAAGTCAAAAAACACTAGACCAGATCATGGTCCATTGAAGGATACTAATTATTCATATGTGTGCCATCGACTTGAAATGGCTTCATTAAAACTATTTAATCATGTCAACTAGTTGAATCCTAAAATTCAAAATTATTAAGATTGGTTAATAATTTTTATTAATGTCCTTATCAACTATAAGGATTGAATTTTAGGGTGCTATCCTAATCATGTATTAGGGATTTAAAATTCAAGTTGCAATAATTTAAATAATAGCCTTTTTGAAATTATTATTAAAAAATTAAAATAATAATATGTTGCAGAGAGCTACCCTAATCAAGTACTAGGAGTTTAATTTGTTGCAACAATTTTTAAATAATAGCATGTCAATAAAAAATAATCTTATAATTTTCCGAAAGCTTTTTAATGGCTATCTGTTAAGGCCAAAATTGACCGAGATAGTTGTCAAGCTAATATAGACTCGAGATGCTGAGTTGGAGCCTCATCAGCAGTTGGAGCGGGACCCTTGGTTGGAAGAACCTGGGTCGAGTGATGGTAGTTAGAGATGATGCGATGTTCGATCAACCTTCGAGCCGTAGTTGTGTCGATTGTTCGAGACTGGAAAGCTCGACGTCGACCTTCAACGTTGGATGATGATCGTCAATCTACACCACAAGGACTCGTTAGGGGGGTCGAATCTGGATTCCGACACAAATCCCCTCTGCTGCTTAAGTTAGTATGGAACGTAAGGAAGATAGTGAGCTTGTTGCAGCTGAGATCGACCCACGGAGGTTCGGCTCGAGACTGACGGTGCAAGCTTGAATGTATAAGAAGTATAAGCGGAGAAAGTAGAGTTCTATGTCTTAGACCGTGTACCTTGGAAATGAGACACTTTCCCCTATTTATAGACGTATATGGTCCCATTAGAGACATTGGGGTAATAACGGCCACCCATAATGGGGCCACGATCTTCCCACATAAATAGGAATAAATGTTGTACATTTCCCTGAGATTCATGAGACTGCCTTTAATCCCACGTTCGAGTGAAGCGGACTCAATGGTCGACTAACCTTTGGCCTTTGACTGAGTCGGTATCGGGCTTCTTTCGTGGGACTTGCAGGCCATAATCATTTATTGACCGAGTAATCTCGAACGCCGGCCCAATGACTCAGCAATGGCCCCCGTCGCACGACCTTGAAGGAACAATCTGCTGAAGTCAAGCGACGTTACATTACATTAATGGGGCTCGATAGTCGAGAAAATTGCACTTGAGTTCTAGGCCCCAAGATGCATCCCTTATCGATTCAGATGATTTGTCGGTTTGAAATCCAGGACATTGTGGGCTCTTGGATCTTTAACACGTGTTCCATCATGCGGTTGTTGCCTCACCCATACATGACGGTTCCAGTAAAAGAGTGCGGGAGTACCGTCTTCATTTTCTTTATGTAGATTTTTCTTCTCTCGAAAGCAATGGCTCTGTCCTCCATCTCTGTCTCCAGAAGGAACTTGGTCACAGCCATGCAAAAGAATCGGGAAGGGATCATGGAGCCGGGCTTGCTGTCGAATGTGAGGTCCAAAGTCAACGCCGGTCAGATCGCCGAGCTTCAGATGAGATATGTCCGTCTTGCTTATCAAATCAGGCTGCATGGGACGGACGAGAGGGCTCATCGTCCTGGCGATCGGGAAGTGGGGGGTTTACGTCAAAACCTTCGAACGAGGCCTTTGGTTTTCCATGCACCCTTCATGCGGTACTTCTTGTGTAACCTGAAAATATCTCTCTGCCAGTTGATTTCGAATGCCATCGGCATGTTGATGGGCTTCATAATTCTGCACGTGACGAAGGGAATTGAACCAGCTCTGAGTCTGTTCAACTACTTTTTCTCGATCCCTCCTATTAAGACCCCAGGGTAGTACACGATAAAGGCCCATTGAGGCAGAAAGCTGCTGGAAGATCTTCCCTCCTCCAATCCCAAATGGAAAGACGGGTTTGTGTTTGTGGTGTTCTAGGGGGAGGCAATCTTCTGCACTGGTTGGAGCGCCCCTGATTTGGGACCTGCAGAGGATAAGCTGCTGACTATCGAGGAGAAGAAATCCGCCTATATTTTGACGAGCTTGTCGGAGGACATGAGGTCGATCAAGTGGCTATGGTCGGATGGCATGCTGTGTTTTACCGTGTGGACGAAAGGTTGGTTCGATTGTGCTCGCCAACCATTCGACCTTTGTCTTTCGACTTAACTTGTTTGTTTCTTTCGCAGGCATGGCTAGCATGGATTATTAGGTGGATCCCACATTAAGGGAAGCAGTTGAGGATTCCATCAAAGAGGCAGAGGCCAGCATGTTGTCGCCCCGAGCACCGACCGTGTTGAGATCGATAGCCCACTCGTGTGGTGATCGACCCATGGTTGTCGAGGGGATTACCCAGGTGGCTCGCACTTAGCAATAGAAGAAGAAAGGGTCCCCCTCCGAATTTGAAGTGGTTGCGCTGGAGGGGACCAAGAGGAGGTGGAAGCTCGTTCTAAGCGACTCGGAGTCGTCTGGGTCGAATGCAGCTGCAGAGTAGGTCTCTCAGCCAGGGAGTGATGCTTTTCACGAGGAAGATTCAAGGAACACTCAGGTTCCACCGGAGCTTCTCGTACACCAGGACTCCTGGCCTTGGGGGGGTCTTTTCCCCTCTGTAGGGTTGCCTGAGGACATCCCCGATGAATATATGTTGCTTTTACTGGAGAGCGATCCCCTTAAGCAGCATTCGACTGCTCGGAGGATGAGCTTGTTAGGGCGAAATTTCTGCTGAGACGTGGAGATTATGCTCTTCTTGATTGCAGGGCCGCCTCCCATATCGCTGAGAATGCGACCCTTCCACGGGACAGGGCTGTCATGGAGAGGGTTGATTACGAACGGCTTGCGTTGTTAGCCGTCCATGCCAGCGTCCAAGTAATTATTGTTCCGGCCTCTATCGATGTTGATATCAGTACGTAAGCTAACCATCGAGTGTTGTATGCAGGCTCTTATATCCATCACAGTGTTGCGCCATCGTGATCCGGAGGTGGCAAATCATGGGGTCAACCTGGAGGCCGTTAGATTGTTCGTGGAGCGATCTCAAGTTGAGCAGACCAGACTCAGCCTTCTCTATGAGACGAGACTGAATTGCCTCCAGAAACTCAAGGATAAGTTGCACGAGTCTCGTAGGAGGGAAGCTGAGCAAACCATCTTGAGGAAGCGAGCAGAGGATGCTCTGCTGGAGGATAGGGTTGAAGCCGAGGTCGTAATGGAGAGGGCGATTCAGGAGTTCAAAGATTCATTTCCTGACTTCGATGAGCTATACAAAGAAGGCTACGAGCGATGTCGACTGGAGATTAAGAACCGATTCCCCGACCTCTCCATTGAGATCGACAAGATCCCGGTGATATTTTCGGACCTCGGTGAGGATGAGTCGAGTCGAGGCATGGAGGAGGCAGCTCCCGTAGACCAGGCTACAACCATGGCTTGCGACGACGTAAGAGCGGATGCTACGGGGTACCCAAAGTCTACGGCCATACTGGATGGAGACCAAAGGCCTGACCGACCGCTGTAAGATCTCGGCGCTTTTGTTTTATGCCTGCTTGTAGAAATTTTTGAATGTATAGGGGATGATGTAAACGAAAACAACATTTTGCAATAGGAAGTGAAAGGAGAATTGGCATGTGTATAATTGTTTGTCATTGCATCTCTTTGTTTGTTGTTGCTTACGTCATATGGTGTTCGTAATGCCTGATGGCCCCTTTTGATGGGTTAGGTGCTGCATCCGGGTGATCGAGGATAAACCATCGAACCATACTTAGAAGTTGATCACCACGCTACATGGTGAGGAAGAGATTTACTCGACTCATGGCGACGAAATGGGATTCGTTCGGTAGCAAAGGGGTGGCCCTTCAAATTATGGCTGAAGACGTTCTGGGAGAGTCGTTCAGTAGCGAAGGGGGGCCCTTCGACTTATTATTGACGACATCTTCTAGGGATTCGTCAGTGGCGAAGGGGTGGCCCTTCGACTTATGTCTGAAGACATCCTGGGAGGGTTATTCAGTAGTGAAGGGGTGGCCCTTTGACTTATGACTGACGACGTCTTCTAGGAGAGTCGTTCAGTAGCGAAGGGGTGGCCCTTCGACTTATGGCTGACGACATCCTGGGAGAGTCGTTCAGTAGAGAAGGGGTGGTCCCTTCGACTTACGTCTAACACTCGTTTAGGAGGTGTGTCGTTCAGTAGCGAAGGGGTGGTCCCTTCAACATACGGCTGACGTTCGTTTATGAGATTCATTCATTAGCGAAGGGGTGGCTCCTTCGAATTAAGACTGACACTCGTTTAGGAGAAGAGTCGTTTAGTGGCGAAGGGGTGGCTCTCTTCGACTTACGGCTGACGCTCATTTAGGAGTAAAGTCGTTCAGTAGCGAAGGGGTGGCCCCTTCTACTTACAGCTAACGCTCGTTTGAGAGAGTCATTCATTAGCGAACATGCAGCTGACGTGCGTTTATATTTCATATATTTGCGCACGTTTTCTTCCGTGTTTTTCCGTATTTTACCGCCGTCTTATATTCGTTTTCTCGTGTTTTCTTGTTTTCTTTCACTTTTCCTTGTTTTCCACATTTTACAGGAGTTTACTGGCATAGGGGACATAAAACGACGATATCGCAAGTCCCCAGAGCAACAGGAGGAGTCACGCATGATCCAGGGGGTCAAACGACGATGATATCATCTTTCAGCCCCTCACCCGATCGGTTGGTCATCTTTAACCGATCGGGTGATGCATGCGTGCACCACCCGGACGCATCTTGGAGCTCACAAGAAGTCACCCGGTCGGTTCACATGTCGGTTCAAAAGCCTAAAGTCTCTGGATTTTTATTGTGATTGCCAACCGATCGGGTGACCTTCACCCGATCGGTTCATCTGTAGCCGAATCTCCAGAGCCAAGACACGGTCAGCTCAACCGGCCTCCTCACCCGACGGCACCAAGATCCAACCGGTCACATTCATATGTCAACCGACCGGGTGAAGATGACCGGGTGAAGTCTCGCATCTCACTGCCAAAGTTTGAAGCAGGTCAACCGATCGGTTGACTTGTCAACCGATCGGGTGATATCTTTTCCTATATATAGAACCCCTAGGTCTTTGAGAAACGGGAGTTGGTTATTTTTTACTGTTTTCTTCATTTTGTGACGGCTGTAATTTCCCAGTTTTTATAATTTTTCAGATCTTTGTCAAACTTTAATATTATCTTAATTGCTTTACTACCATTGCATTTCTATTGTCTAATCATGATTTTTACGGTCGATTTCTGTTTAGATCGCTTTTTACTATATATGTGTGAGTAGTTCCCAAATCTGGGATTTTGGCGGAAACCCCTTCGTGGGCTCTTCCCGATGCGTCCATAGGACTAGGAAATCGAAAGGGATTAGGATTCTAACGGTTACGCGGGGTGTTTTATTGTCATCGACGGGAAAAAGACCTCCTTTGACCGTCGAGCCAAGGGGGAATAAACTTGGCGGTTGACCCCCTAGCCATAGCTCACGTCCATAGCGTAAACGTCAAATCCTATCGCGCGGGAGCGACAGGATGAGATGTTGGGAGTTATCGTTGCGAACTTAGTGCTCCCAGAGTCGGTCAGTGTTAATGGACACGGGAGTGCCCACTGACCGAACCCAGAAAGTCCGGCATATCATCCTGGGCACCGACCGGAATATCGGGCCCATGGGACGCTGGTACCACTCTTAGAGGCAACGTCTCACCATTAGACCCTAATTCCGATCGATATCCTACCCGTAGGCCGTATGGGCGAGATTCGCTCGATAGGGTGGAAACCAAAATCCCGGATTTTTCCTTTATATTGTTTATACCTTGCATTCATTTACCGTGACAACCATCATTTGATCCGGGCTAGCTCGCCCATGGGGTGAATTTGATCCTCTTTGACACGAGCACATCCACGCCTCCCTGAGTTCGACCTCCAAACCACACTACAACACCGTGCGCTTGCGGTTACAAATATTTAAATCGCACGCCCCCCATCGTGTTATTGCACACATCTAGCACTCACATTAGCGGGGGGCGTCAAGCTTTATGGCACCGTTGTCGGGGAGGCAACGTGCTTGTTATTTTAGGATTTCATGAACCCTTGTGTCTAGCTCACATCCCTACCTCGGATAATTTTCGCATTCTTCTTTTTTATTTTTATCTTCTTATTTTTATTTTTATTTTTATTTTTTATCTTATCTGTTTCTTTCCCACTTTTCGCTTCACGGGTGTTTGTTGTTTTTCATGCGCATGAGTTCAAGAAGTCTCGACGACTTGATCCCCGTTGATCCATAGATAAATGCCACCCTAAGGCGTTTGGCCGCCGAGAAGTGAAGAAGAGAGGATCCTGAAACCATGGGGGAGAACACCCCGCCTCACAAGTCCTTGCTGGAGTACTCGATGCCTTCCATCGAGTCCACCTCCGCCATCCGTCCTCCAGCTATTACAGCCCAAAGCTTCGAGCTTAAGCCATCTTTGGTGACGTGTGTTAACGGGACTAGTTTGGCCGGGCCCGGAAGAGCCAAGTCAACTATGACTGGTCAACCAGACTACTACGACTTCGACCTCGGCCCAAGGATCTCACGGGCGGGCCGCGCTTCTCCACAAATGACGAAGGCCCACTTCCACAGTGGAGGAAATCGGGGCCCAAGTCGGGGAAACATTCGCCAAATATGGCAACCGTCCAAGGCCATCACTCTCTAGCCATCATGGCTCGGCTTAATGGCTCAGCTTAATGGCCCGACTTAAATGGCCATCACTCTATAGCCATCATGGCTTGGCTTAACGGCTCAGCTTAATGGCCCGACTTAAATGGCCATCACTCTCCAGCCATCAAGGCCCGCCAGATATGGCAACCGCCCGAGTCCATCACTCCAGCCATCATGGCCACCTTCAGGACATTCATCTCCTCATCAAGATGGGTGCAATTAGTGTAGGTCAAAACTTCCCACATTTGCACGTCCCCATGAATGATGGCCATGATGTCACATCATGGCACATTATCAGGACGAGTCACCTATATGAGGGGAGGGTGGGCATCATCCAGGAGGACGGCATCTCAGGTAACAAAACCTAAGGTACTCCATCAACGACCTCGTTCTCCCAATTCATCTCCTTCCTCCCCCGCTCGCGCCGAGAGACGCCGTTACGATCTCCTCACGAGTCGGACCGTCTACGCCGGGCCTCCTTTCTCAGATCTCTATCTGACTTAGGCATCGGAGGGGATTTGGCCGGAACCAAGGTCCGGCCCCCCTGACGAGCGTTCTCGTCTGCGCAGGTGGACAACAGATCAACGGGCCGAGGCTACCCCTCGCCCCTCTCCGACCACTCGATCAACCGGACAGTGAGGCTTCCCCTCACCGTCAGCCTGCCGTGGCCGAGCACGTCCTACCGAGGCCGAGCGTCCTAATCGGGTCCGAGACTCTCCCTCGCCACCCGTCGGCCGTGCATCTACCCGGGCGACTGAGGCTACCCCTCGTCCCCCTTCCAGCCGAGGCCGAGCACACCTGTCCGAGGCCGAGCGTCTCAACCAGGGCCGAGGCTTCCCCTCGCCCCTTCTGCACCGATTCGAAGCCCCCGAGGGACCCAAAGCGGGCCCCTTGACCACGTTGACCGGGTTCTCCACGGTCAACGCTTTGCAGTGAGAAAACACTCTGAAACATCTGGCGCCGTCTGTGGGAACGAGTCAACATCCATGTCATCAACCACACGGGCGATGACTCGTTCCGTTAATCAATAACTTGGGAGATCCAACACCACCCGAAATAGGTTGGAAGACGGTCCATTGTTTTGAACTGAACCAGATCAAGCCAAGGATCAATCGACCCACACGGGTGGGACCCCTCCCAACCTTGTGCAAAGGACAGCCTCGTCAATTAAATAGCATTGAAGTCTCCATTATTTTTGCCATTGGCGGCCTCAAGTTAAGGCAATTGAAACGCATTGGAGTTTCAATTATTTGGGCAAGTGGCAGCCTCACCCTAGCGAGGGGCAACCTTGAAGGAAATGAATCGGCTCCACGGCCAGCGAGGTTTCATTCCTCGAGCTCCGATCTAAGCTCGGAGGCCCGTCGAATCAACGGAGCGTCATCCGATTGTCCACGGCACAGATCCAAGCTCAGAGGCTCCTCGACTCACCTCCGTCATCCGAGCACCCTCCAAGCTTCTGGTCAGAGACGAGCTCCAACCTCCGAGCTCAAGGGATGTCCAAGCATCCGGACGCCTCCCACACCACCTCGACGGCGACAGCTGCAATAAGGAGCGCCGGAGCCGGCGGGGGGTCACAGAGAAGGCTGTAGGCGAAGAGCCGCTCCCAGGACTAGTGGAATCGGGTGTGCCCCCCATTCGACACTCGAGTTCCCTACGATGAGCTGGGCTCCGCCTTAGCAAAGGAGGACACCACCCTCTGCGCCGCCATCCCCGTTCGCCAGCACGTCACCGTCGTCGTCTGGCGCTTCGCCACCGGCGAGCCCCTCGGCCTCGTCTCCAAGTGATTCGGCCTCGACACCTACCTTCAAAATCCGCCGGAGAAGAGGCATCAACCCTTGGTGATTGACCGTGAAGCAGGGCTTCCCTTTGAGATCCAATCAAATGTTCAGGGTAATCTCAATTTCTTAGAACTACACTCTTGAACACATCGATTTTGCAGGAAGTAGGTTATCTCCTCTGCTGCTCGGCCACCGAGCTCGGTCTCCGAACAAAGGGGACTCGAATCTGGTGAAGCCCATCAAACGAAGCAGGCGACCGACCCGTCGATCTCCACCGAGATCAGTACGACGGGCCCGCCGCCGCCACTTCGCGTGGAGCCTGATCTGTCCCCCAGCGGGATATCATCTCTTCCGACGATGCTTCTCAAAGTCGGATATCTTCCGACAGAGCCCCCACCAGGGTCCGATCTTCAACAGGGTCACCGAGTTCTACTTCTACGGAACTTCTCCGGCCTTCTTTTGAGTCGGAGATGAACCCAATCCCCCAACACTCAATGACCGGAGTTGGTCGACCCAAGGACCGATCCTGCAAAGCCGCGTCAAAGTTCGTCGACGCACTTATCCGACCAACGAGCCAGAAATTGCCCGACCCGACGATTGGACCTCGCTCGACCCTCCTCAGGTTACAAACGTAGGGGATCTACCCTCGCCGAAAGGATCACGATCGGCCTTCCTCAGGTCGACAATGCCCGATGCTTCCAAGTATACCCAACCACCGGTTCGTCGCTTCCTCCCTTTTGCTGAGAGGATGGTCCGAACTTCCACTGCTCGGATTGAGCTCCATCACCCCCAATCCAAGACTCCATCTGACCTTGATCAAGGATTCATCTGAATACTTGGTCGAGCTTCATCCAGGTTTCATTCGATCGATCGAGGATCGAGACCGGGTTGAGATCTTCCCCACTTTTTGTTGAGCCCGTCCGGCCTCATCCTTACCCGGACCAAGCGGCCGGCCACGCAGAGCTCCCAGTGCAGACTGAGGCCGAGGCCGACCCCTGGGGAAACCGACCCAACAAAAAGGTCAAACTGTCCTCTTCCCCCTTGCTAATTAATTGTGTGCTTTCAGACAATTACAAGAGCTTCCCTAACAATTCTCCTCTCTTAAACTTCTTGCGAGGTGGTGATAAAAAGCCACATCCTCCGGTTTCAACAAATGTCTCACAAAAAGCTTGTAGATAAGGCTGCCATGGTCGCGACAACGCCGGAGCACACGGCGGCCGGCATGGTGGCCTTGGCCAACTTGAGGGAGAGGCGCAAGGAGTGCGTCTAGATCCAGAGCCGGAGCAGGAGCCGGAGCTGGAGCTGGAGATACGGTTCAGACAAAAGCCGGAGCCGGAGCAGGAGCTGGAGCTGGAGATACGGTTCAGACAAAAGCTGGAGCTGAAGTTGGAAATGGAACTGGAGCTGTGTCTAGATGAGGTCGACTCATCCAAGAGGAGGCCGACCACACCAGTTTAGCCAAACCAAGAGGAGGCCGGCCAGACAAGTCCGACCACCTTGCCACGTATCTGAGTTTCAACGCCAAAACACCTTGTCGAGCTTACAAAGTTATCCCCACTGCGACGTAGCTGATTGAACCAGCCGAGCATCCAGACTGCTCCTCCGACCGTGGCCAAGCCGATCTGGCCGAAGCACCCCCGTCCAAGTTCAAGCACCCAGATTGCTCCTCCGACCGTGCTGCTGGGTCCCCGCTTGCCGAACAACTCCTGCATCCACCGAGCTGGACAAAGCAGTGGCAGAGCGCCACCATGGAATCTTCGAAAGGCTTCACAAGGACTTCACCCTTTTCGTCGGCCATAAGTCGAGGGGCAACTCTCTTCGCAACCGAACGAACAGATCGGTCAAAGGGCTAGGGGCAACCCCCCCAGCAGGCCGAGCACTCCTTCATCGGCCGTAAGCCGAGGGGCAACTCCCCTCGCCACCGAACGGATCTCCTTCGTCGGCCGTAAGCCGAGGACCAACTCCCCTCGCCACCGAACGAATCACCTTCGTCGGCCGTAAGCCGAGGGGCAACTCCCCTCGCCACCGAACGAATCACCTTCGTCGGCCGTAAGCCGAGGGGCAACTCCCCTCGCCACCGAACGGATCACCTTCTTCGGCCGTAAGCCGAGGGGCAACTCCCCTCGCCACCGAACGGATCTCCTTCGTCGACCGTAAGCCGAAGGGCAACTCCCCTCGCCACCGAACGGATCTCCTTCGTCAGCCGTAAGCCGAGGGGCGACTCCCCTCGCCACCGAATGAATCACCTTCGTCGGCCGTAAGCCGAGGGGCAACTCCCCTCGCCACCGAACGGATCTCCTTCGTCGGCCGTAAGCCGAGGGGCAACTCCCCTCGCCACCGAACGGGTCTCCTTCGTCGGCCGTAAGCTGAGGGGCAACCCCCTCGCCATCGAACGGATCTCCTTCGTCGGCCGTAAGTCGTGTGGCAACTCCCCTCGCCACCGAACGAATCTCCTTCGTCGACCGTAAGTCGTTGGACGACTCCCCCACGACCGAACGAATCTCAGGCTGACGATCTATCGTCCCTGGCCAAACTCCGCAAGACGGGCCAAAGTTTTGCAGAGAGTACAACTTCTTCCACATTATACTACATCTCCCGACCTCCACCTCAACAATGGTAGAGCTCAGAAGATGGGGGCATGTTAACGGGACTAGTTTGGCCGGGCCCGGAAGAGCCAAGTCAACTATGACTGGTCAACCAGACTACTACGACTTCGACCTCGGCCCAAGGATCTCACGGGCGGGCCGCGCTTCTCCACAAATGACGAAGGCCCACTTCCACAGTGGAGGAAATCGGGGCCCAAGTCGGGGAAACATTCGCCAAATATGGCAACCGTCCAAGGCCATCACTCTCTAGCCATCATGGCTCGGCTTAATGGCTCAGCTTAATGGCCCGACTTAAATGGCCTTCACTCTATAGCCATCATGGCTTGGCTTAACGGCTCAGCTTAATGGCCCGACTTAAATGACCATCACTCTCCAGCCATCAAGGCCCGCCAGATATGGCAACCGCCCGAGTCCATCACTCCAGCCATCATGGCCACCTTCAGGACATTCATCTCCTCATCAAGATGGGCGCAATTAGTGGAGGTCAAAACTTCCCACATTTGCACGTCCCCATGAATGATGGCCATGATGTCACATCATGGCACATTATCAGGACGAGTCACCTATATGAGGGGAGGATGGGCATCATCCAGGAGGACCGCATCTCAGGTAACAAAACCTAAGGTACTCCATCAACGACCTCGTTCCCCCAATTCATCTCCTTCCTCCCCCGCTCGCGCCGAGAGACGCCGTTACGATCTCCTCACGAGTCGGACCGTCTACACCGGGCCTCCTTTCTCAGATCTCTATCTGACTTAGGCATCGGAGGGGATTTGGCCGGAACCAAGGTCCGGCCCCCCTGACGAGCGTTCTCGTCTGCGCAGGTGGACAACAGATCAACGGGCCGAGGCTACCCCTCGCCTCTCTCCGACCACTCGATCAACCGGACAGTGAGGCTTCCCCTCACCGTCAGCCTGCCGTGGCCGAGCACGTCCTACCGAGGCCGAGCGTCTTAATCGGGTCCGAGACTCTCCCTCGCCACCCGTCGGCCGTGCATCTACCCGGGCGACTGAGGCTACCCCTCGTCCCCCTTCCAGCCGAGTCCGAGCACACCTGTCTGAGGCCGAGCGTCTCAACCAGGGCCGAGGCTTCCCCTCGCCCCTTCTGCACCGATTCGAAGCCCCCGAGGGACCCAAAGCGGGCCCCTTGACCACGTTGACCGGGTTCTCCACGGTCAACGCTTTGCAGTGAGAAAACACTCTGAAACAACGTGGATCCAGCAGGATCAATTTTCGGGTGCACCCATGGAGAGCCCGATTGAACATTTAGACTCCTTCTTGGAGAAATGTGACACCTTCCGGATAAACGGTGTCACAACTGAGGCGATCCGACTGAAGCTGTTCCCATTCTCTCTGCGAGATAAGGCTAAGCTGTGGCTTAGGGGAAAGGACCCGAATACATTCAACACCTAGGAGAAGCTCTCAAATGCTTTCCTGACGAAGTTCTTTCCTCTGGGGAAGACCATGAAGCTGAGGAGTGAGATCTCCTCCTTCTCTCAGGCCAGCCACGAGTCCTGCATGAAGCTTGGACGAGATACAAGGAGATGCAGCGAAGATGTCCCCACCATGAGCTCCCCAAGTGGCAGATCATAAATCTGTTCTATAATGGGTTGAGGGACGATTTGAAATCTTCCATGGACGCCGCGGCTGGAGGGTCCTTTATGTCGAGAAGCGAAGAAGATGCCGGACAGATTCTGGAAAATATGGCATCTAACAATGAGCGGTGGTGTGACAAGAGACCCACACCTAGATCTAGGGGCATCCATAGGGTCGAGGACGTCGACAAATTGTCAAGCAAGTTTGACTTGTTGTCGACCCAGATCTCCGCATTGATGGTAGGCGCCGGTGGCGCCGGTACACAACAGATTGCTGCATGGAATCCGAAGTTTTTGGAGAATTCGACGGTGGTGACATCTCACCACCGTTGGATCAGGCGAGCGCATTATTTTACAATCCTATGGGGAATGCGCCATTTCCACCATGAACCAACTCCAACCTGGACTACTCTCCAAACAACCGGAATCATCCGAACCTTAGTTACCGGGGACTGTATCAGCCACCGCCTCAGCAGCAGCAACAACAGATATATCAGCTGGCTAGGCCTCAGCAGCAGTTTCAGCAGCAGCAATTTCAGCAGCAACAACCTCCACAATAGTACCAGCAGTACACTCCAAGGAATCAGCAGCCCATCCAGCAACAATATGGCCAGCAGAGGGTCATCTCTCCAGTTGAGTCACTCTTGACTCAATACATCGACAACCAGAAGAAGATAAATCGGAAGCTGGAGATGGGACAGAGAGTCCTCACTGATCAGGTGACCCAGCTAGGGATGCAAGTGGCGAACCTTCAGAGACCGCAGAATCTTTTACCGCCACAGCCTGAGGTGAACCCGAGGGGGGTAAATCGGACCTTGGTGCTCACGCATGAGCATGAGAACGTGTCCGCCATCGTCTTGAGGAGCGGAACACAAATACCCACGAGAGTGCCCCCCCAAAGGACCGGAAGCACCGTTGGTCGTGGAACGACCAATTGAGAAATTAAATGACGACGGTGCTTCATCGCCCAAGCCAACTACTCCGGAGGAAGTTCATAGAGAGGAGAAGAAAAAGGATGAGGAAGGGAACCTAAGAGTATTCAAGCCCGGTGTGCCTTTCCCACAACGACTTGCCAAAGCCAAGATCGATGAGAAGTATGGCAAATTCTTTGCCATGGTAAAAGATCTGAGCTTACAAATCCCCTTTCTCGAGGCCATCGAGACAATTCCCTCATATGCCAAATTTCTGAAGGACTTGGTGACACGGGGATCCAGAAAGGAGAAGGTCGTGTTAATGACAGAGTGCAGCGCCCTCATTTAGCGTGCAAATCCGCCCAAGCTCAAGGACCCAAGAAGTTTCTCCATCCCTTACTCTATTGGGGAAGTGCGAATCCAGAGGGCGCTCGTCGATCTAGGAGCGAGCGTCAGCTTAATGCCCCTATCGCTGTACAAGAGATAGGGATGGGAGACTTAGAGCCCACCGGCATGACATTACAACTTGCTGACCGTTCGGTCAAGTACCCGTTGGGAGTAGTGGATGATCTCCCCATCGATGTGAGAGGAGTACAAGTACCGGTTGATTTTGTGGTGATGGACATGCCGGAAGACAAGCATACCCCTATTATCCTTGGACGACCCTTTATGGCAACCGTCGGAGTTTTGATAGACATGAAGAATGGGAAGCTTTCCCTCAATGTCGGCCAAGAAAGAGTCGAATTTGACTTAGGGTTGTCGATGAAGCACCCAAATCCCCCGGACGATCCGAGTATCAGTATGCTAGAGAATGAAGAAGATAGAGCTGTTGAAACAAGTGCCTGGGAAGTACTCTCGAGGAATCCCCACGATAGCTTGGGGGACCTTGGAGAGCAACTTGGCTCCCCAAGGAAAGAAGTTGCTGATGAGGCGGTCGCACGCCACGTGACCCCTCTCAGATTCCCTAAGGCTCCTCCTACGAGGAGAAAGGGGAAAGAGCCCATGGACCTCACCGGTGAAGAGGTCCGGATCCTGAAAAAGATGGCGGTGGACGCCAATATGAAGGAGAAGCCCCCGGACCCCGTCGACAAAGGGAGAGTGGTCGAGCAAATTCTCTTGTCGCCACCGACTGCAACAAAGGGAGAAGCTGAAACGATGCCAAACCATGGGCATCACCCGTATCGCCCTCCTTGAACATCATCAACGGGCATCGAGCCAACGACGTTAAACAAAGGCGCTTCATGGGAGGCAACCCATGCTCTAAACTTTTGTTTCAATTTTTAGGATTATTTTTTAACTTTATTTTATCTATTTTTATAAATAAATCCAGCCGCAAGAACTTCCGTTGTGGAACTTAGGCGATTTGTGGGTTTTTGCAGAAAACAAGGCCCCAAACTATCGGTTGATAACTCAACCGATCGGTTGGGATGTATCAGCTAACGGCTGTGTCTGCCACTAAATGAACCGACCGGGTGAGGAAAGAAGAGATCGGTTGGCAGACCGGGTGACCTGGGGGAAACTCTCGGGAAAGTTTCAAAATTTGTCAACCGATCGGGTGACAAGAAGCGAGACCGGTTGAGGGACCGGGTGAGAAACCCTAAATTCTCGGAAAAATGTGTGGAGCGGTCAACCGATCGGTTGACATGTCAACTGACCGGTTCACCTGTAACAACTCTTCAGCCAAAATTTTCGACCACTAAGTCAACCGATCGAGTGAAAACTCACCCGACCGGTTCGACTTAAACCCTATAAATACCCCCCGACCCACCCGTTCACATCCCCTCACCCGATCGCTTTGTTCACCGTCGTTTCGCCTTCCACCCTCTCCCAACGGCCAAAAACTCCTCTCCTACGTCCTCCACTCCTCCATTAGCCTCTCTCTCCACCTCCCCCTTCCATCTCTCCATCTCTTTCTCTCTCTCCCTCTCCTATTTCACAATTTTCTAGCCCTAATCCACAATATCCACCCCCACTTTCGAATTTTGCTGAAGAAGAGTGCCGCAGCTCCACACTTCTCCCATTGCATGGCATTGGGTCAACTACAAGCGAAGAACTCAAATCTCTGCTGGGTAACTTCGCTCCACTTCTCAAATTTCAATTTTTACCCTAGATATTTAATTTGCTTGATTGTTCGTGTGTGTGCACTTCGATAGTATTTCACACTCATTTGCATCACTCACACGCACACATGGCCCGGGATAGAGATAAGGGGAAGGGTATCTTGCGGGAGGAGGAACCGTCTTGAAAGAGACGTAAACAAACACGTCCTCCTCCCCACACACGTGAACTGACACTAGCCCATCCCCCACCTGTTATCCCCCTGTGGACCCCATGTTGGGCCCGCATGGGTACCTATTTAGGAACCAAGAGCACAAAGACTTTTATCGTAGACTTGATGCTCGGGGGCATCTTTCGACCAAGTTCACCCACGCCCAATCGCTTATCGACCTCGGTGTCTTCACCGAGGTCGAGACTCTTTTTGCTAACTTAGGTTGGTTGGCCTTCTTGAATGCCTCTGCGGTATCCTACCCGTCACTCACCTAGAGTTTCTTTCTACACTTGTTTGTGAGTCGGGGTCGACTGTTATTTTCCGGGTGCGTAACAAAACCATCCGCACCAACCTGGATATGATCAATGGTATATTTGGTTTCCCTATTCTAGGGAATGACGCTATCCGACACTACGGATACCCCCTGGAATTTGACATCGATAACTTTTTGTTCCGCCTCACCATACTCCCTCGCTATCCCCGAGGTAAGGCCAAGGCCTCCTCCATCATCCATCTCATATTTCGTCTGGCCCATAGGATCATATCCTCTGCATTTTTCCCGTGGGATGAGTCAGGCACCGTGACTATCCCTGATCTTTTTATTCTATGGGCCATGACTTTCCCCTTTGTTCGCGATGATGATGAGATTAGCTTTAGGGCCCCGACTGTCCCTGTCCATGTCGGTGATTGGCTTGTTTACAAGCTTCTCGAGATTAGCAGGGCCGGGAAGGGCAAGATCTGTTGTGGGGGCATTATCACTATTATTACTTCTTACCCCCAATTTAATATCAACATCCCCTGTGACCTTCCCACTGCCGCAGGACCCTCACGTCTAGATCTTGACGTCCTGCAGCACATTCATATGATTAAGCCCTGCCCCGATGGTCATTTCGAATTCAATTACGGCCACCCCCTTGCCCCTACACCATTCTCCCCAACCCCGCTCGCATGACTGTTGCTATCGTGGCGGATTGGACTTTTCCGCACGATCCCGAGTTTCTAGCGGGGTTGCACCTTCCTTTCTTTTCCCCAGATGCACGCAGACCACGTTCCCCTGTTGCCCACTTAGACGAGCAGGATATTCCTGCGTCCCGGGGAGATATCGGGGCTGGCCCGAGTCACCATGTTTCTGCTCCAGGCCCTATCACTTCTGTGAGCCTTTCTCAGGCCACTTTAGGCCTTCTGTCCAGTGCCGGCATGACCACTGCCGCCGGCACTACTTCCACATCACTTGTCGGCACCACTTCCGCTTCACGTCAGTCCACTTCCTTTGGTCACCGTAAGGTCTCTGCCCGTCTTGCTCTCGAGAGGGAGGTCGCAGCCCTCCGTGATCTCGCCACGTCCTCTGTCCCCTCGGACCCATCACCATCCTCCTTTCTCACTCATCCACGTTTCCTCGCACTTGAGAGGAACGTGGCCGCCATCCTTCGCCTTCTCACTCACCTCAACGGACCACCACCACCCACACCACCACCCACACCACCACCTTCACCACCTCGATGATCCTCACCTCCCCTGTCACATTCATCACCTCCCCCATCCCATACATCCCCACCTCCTTCACCACCACCTTGGCAATCATCTCCCCCACCCACATCTATTCCCATCCATGTATCCACTTCTCCTCTCACGACCACTTCCGTCGCCCCCACACCACCTCCTCCCTCCCCCACCATCACTTCATATGTGCGCCGCAAGAAATTGCCGGTGCGCTCCAAATCTCTCCCACCCCCACCCACTACCGTCACCATCACATCTTCTCTCCCCATTTCTATCCCTTCTACCACCGCCTTGATCGCCGTACTTCCACCACCACCCACCTCCACCGACACTCTACCCATCGTTCACACCACCACTGCACATATTCCCCCACCTCTGTCCCCACTTCTCCGCACACCCCCCGCATCCCCCGACCACCCAGCCACACCCTCTTCCGAGGAGGGCGAGGACTCGCCTTCTCCTGATTTTTTAATTCACTTTGTTTTTTGACATCCCCCTTGCATATCTCTGCACTTTCACGATCATATCTCATTGCTAGCATTGTCATGTCTAGCTTGGGGGAAGTCTATTTTGCTGTGTTGTCGTGTTTTGTTTTCTTTGTGTGTGTGCTTGTTTCATTTGTCTGTCGTATCATTTTCTTTCTTTCTTTTTCTATTTTTATGTCGTGTGGTTTGATTTTGATTTTCCCTTTATTTTCAGTTTCGTATCTGTGTCTTCCTTGTTTTTCATTTCTTTTTGTGTCAGTGCGTTTTCCCCCCCATTTTCATTGCCCTCCCATACTCACTTTTATTGCATTGAGGGCAATGCAAGCTTCAGCTTGGAGGAGTCGCACTTTGTGCGTCATTTGAGTCTTTCTTTTTCGTTTTTGTGTCGTTTTCATTGTGTTTTAAAATTTTCTTTTCTTCTATTTATCTTTTTCTCCTAGAGATGAACCCTATGATGAATTGCCACAAAATCACACACACATAGCATGTCATCGATAATTACACTCACTAGCCCTAGGATATCGAGTCCCCCTGCATTTCACGCATCGTGGGTCCCATTAGCTTTTTGTGAGTCGTGTGTCGTGCCTAGCTGTTTGGTGTGCTTCTGCTTTGTGATTTTACTTTATATACCTTTCCAGGAATGACCCCTAGATTATCACGCTTCGATATGAATAATGCGGTATTTGCTTCTCTTGTCTGTTTCTGTGTGCATGATTATATATATCGTATGCTTCATTTCGCATGTGTCGGGATTCCACAATTAAGGACTAGGATAACCCATTTAGCCCATGCTCTAATTAGCGAGAATAATTTCCTTTGCCCAAGTCTTTAGATTCCGATTTCTTTTTTTAGTTTTACTTGGTGCAAATCCCCTCGTCGTGTACCGTTCTGCCACTTGGGAGAGTACACATGTGTATAGCCAAAACCCCAAAAATTCAAAAAAAAAGAGAAAAGAAAAGAAAAACCCAAAAAGAAGATAAAAGAAAAGAAAGAAAAGAATTGTATAGCCAAAAATCCAAAAAAATATACAAATACCCAAACCCCAAAAAAAATTCCCGTGTGAATATCTTTTCCTACTTGCCGAGAATAAAGGGAAGGCGAGAATTTGCACCGAGTGTTCTACCCCACACCATCTCAACCCCCATCGGTTTCGAAAACACTTGGCTTAGGAACTTTTTAGCTATTATATAGGCTATAATGGAGTGATTTCCTTAACCCTAGTTGTGGAGTCCCTGAAGCATGATATGTTTCGATTCTCTCTCTCTATTCGCATGCATGCTTGAACTATATATTCACCGCTTTATTCAATTCGAATAGATATTTGGGTCATTTCCTGGATTTGTGTATATCGAGCTTTATCGCACATTGTAGATAGTAACACCGTCTGCTAGCACACGACCACACTCACTCGCACTTCACCGCATGGGCCCACGGCACTTGTCTGGACTCGTATTCCTTGGTTTAGTGATGTGATTTGGCGTTTGCTTTCTTGGTGTGTCGTTTTTGATTTTGTTGGCCCTGACGGGCGATCTAGGATATAGAGTTTTCTTTGTCTCTCTTTCTCTCTATTTTCTCTCTCTGAGCTCCTACTCTCACTCGTCTTCCTCGAGGACGAGGAAGAGTTCAGCTTGGGGGATTTTGACGTGCGTTTATATTTCATATATTTGCGCACGTTTTCTTCCGTGTTTTTCCGTATTTTACCGCCGTCTTATATTCGTTTTATCGTGTTTTCTTGTTTTCTTTCACTTTTCCGTGTTTTCCGCATTATGCAGGAGTTTACTGGCATAGGGGACATAAAACGACGATATCGCAAGTCCCCGGAGCCACAGGAGGAGTCACGCGTGATCCAGGGGGTCAAACGACGATGATATCATCTTTCAGCCCCTCACCCGATCGGTTGATCATCTTCAACCGATCGGGTGATGCCGCGTGCACCACCCGGACGCAGCTTGGAGCTCACAAGAAGTCACCCGGTCGGTTCGCAGGCCGGGTCAAAAGCCCAAAGTCTCTGGATTTTTATTGTGATTGCCAACCGATCAGGTGACCTTCACCCGATCGGTTCATCTGTAGCTGAATCTCCAGAGCCAAGACACGGTCAGCCCAACCGGCCTCCTCACCCGATGGCACCAAGATCCAATCGGTCATATTCATATGTCAACCGACCGGGTGAAGATGACCGGGTGAAGTCTGGCATCTCACTGCCAAAGTTTGAAGCAGGTCACCCGATCGGTTGACTTGTCAACCGATTGGGTGATATCTTTTCCTATATATAGAACCCATAGGTCTTTGAGAAACGGGAGTTGGTTATTTTTTACTGTTTTCTTCATTTTGTGACGGCTGTAATTTTCCAGTTTTTGTAAGTTTTCAGATCTTTGTCAAACTTTAGTATTATCTTAATTGCTTTACTACCATTGCATTTCTATTGTCTGATCATGATTTTTACGGTAGATTTCTGTTTAGATCGCTTTTTACTAAATATGTGTGAGTAGTTCCCAAATCTGGGATTTTGGCGGAAACCCCTTCGTGGGCTCTTCCCGATGCGTCCATAGGACTAGGAAATCGAAAGGGATTAGGAATCTAACAGTTACGCGGGGTGTTTTATTGTCATCGGTGGGAAAAAGACCGCCTTTGACCGTCGGACCAAGGGGGAATAAACTTGGCGGTTGACTCCCTATCCATAGCTCACGCCCTTAGCGTAGACGTCGAATCCTAGCGCGCGGGAGCGGCAGGATGAGACGTTGGGAGTTATCATTGCGAACTTAGTGCTCCCGGAGTCAGTCAGTGTTAATGGACACGGGAGTGCCCACTGACCGAACCCGAAAAGTCCGGCGTATCATCCTGGACACCGACCGGAATATCGGGCCCATGGGACGCTGGTACCACTCTTAGAGGCAACGTCTTACCATTAGACCCTAATTCCGATCACTATCCTACCTGTAGGTCGTATGGGCAAGAGTCGCTCGATAGGGTGGAAACCAAAGTCCCGGGTTTTTCCTTTATATTGTTTATACCTTGCATTCATTTACCGTGACAACCATCATTCGATCCGGGCTAGCTCGCCCATGGGGTGAATTTGATCCTCTTTGACACGAGCACATCCATGCCTCTCTGAGTTCGACCCCCAAGCCACACTACAACACCGTGCGCTTACGGTTACAAATATTTAAATCTCACGCCCCCAATCGTATTATTGCACACATCTTGCACGAACACTAGCGGGGGACGTCAGCAGCCCTTTCGACTTACGGCTGACGCTCATTTAGGAGCGTCGTTCAGTAGCAAAGGGGTATCCCTTTCAACTTACGGCTGACGCTCTCTTGTGAGAGTCGTTCAGTAGCGAAGGTGTGGCCCCTTTGACTTACGGCTGACGCTCGCTTAAGAGAGTCGTTTAGTAGCGAAGGGGTAGCCCTTTCGACTTACGGCTGACGCTCGTTTAGGAGAGAAGTCATTCAGTAGCTGACGTGCGTTTATATTTTATATATTCACGCACGTCTTCTTCGTGATTTTCCGTTGTTTTCCGGTGTTTCGTATCCATTCTCTCGTGATTTTTAGTTTTCTTTCACTTCTTTGTGTTTTTGTGCCAATGCAAAAGATTGCCAGTGTTGGGGACATATAAAGCAGATATCATGAGTCCCCGGAGCAACGAGAGGTGTCACGTGCGATCTCGAGGGCCAAACATCAAAGAATTCCATATATCAGCTCTCAACCGATCGGCTAATGCATGCGTATCCGACCCGGACAGGAGCAGAAGTGAAGAGCATTTCACCTGATCGGTTCAGCAATCGGGTGAACCCGACAGAGCTCTCTGTCTTTTTGGAGCTGAATTGCAACCGATTGGGTGACTTCTCAACCGATCGGTTCATCTGTAGCCGAATTACCAAGCTAGCGACCCGACGACATCAACCGATCGAGTCAGCGACCGGTTGATGTATCTCCAGAGCAGAAGATCTGATCGACATCCGGCTCACCCGATTGGTTAATGCTTCAACCGATCGGGTGTGGCCATGTTTTCTATAAATAGCCCTAGGTTTTTCCCTGAACGAAACCCAGTTTATTTTTCTGTCTTTTGGGGGCTTTTGACGGCTCGGAATTTATTTTGTCTTGTAAGTTTTCTTATCGTCCTGTAACTTTGATATTTCGTTCTTAATACTATTTTCTCCATATTTCTATTTCCTAATTTTGATTCTGATGGCTAAATTTTGTTGTGTTGATAATTTTGCTATGAATCGTGAGTAGTTTCCCAATCTAGGATTTTGGTGGAAGTCCTTTCGTGGGTTCTCCCTAGAACGACCATAGGATTAGGGCTTCGATAGGATTTAGTAATTTAGATGGTTACACGGGGCGTTTTATTGTCATTGGCTGGAGAAAGACCACCTCTGACCGTCGGACCAAGAGGAAATAAAACTGGCGTTTGATCCCCTAACCACAGCTCGCACCCCCAGCGTAAACATTGAATCCTAGCACGTGGGAACGGCAGGATGAAATGTTGGAGTAATCGTTGCGAGCTTAGTGCTCCCTGAGTCAGTCGGTGTTAATGGACATGGGAATGCCCACCGTCCGAACCCAGGTAGACCTAGTGTATCATCCTGGGCATCGACCAGAATATCGGGTCCATGGGACGCTAGGTATCACTCTTAGAGGGAACGTCTCACCACTAAACCCTAAAATCCGATCGTAATCCTATCCGTCAGTCGTAATAGAGAGGGCACATGATAGGGTGGAAACCAAAGTCCTGGGTTCCCTTTTACATCTTACATCCCTCGTATTTCTATTTCGTGACAACCAACCGATTGATCGGGCTAGCTCACCCATCAGGTGATTCGGTTCCTTCTTGACAACAAGCACAACACACGCCTCCCTGAGTTCGAACCCCAAGCCACACTACAACACTGTACACTTGCGGTTATAAATATTTAAATCTGGTATCCCCGATCCTACTGCATATATTGCTAAATCTAGGGGACGTCAAGTTTTATGGCGCCGTTGCCGGGGAGGCAACGTGCTTGTATTTCTTAGGACCCTGTGAACCCTAGAGACTAGTTCACATTCTCACCACGCGATAATTTTCGCATTCTATATTTTTTTATTTTTTTATTTTCTGTTTTTTATCTGAAGTTATACCATACGTGCTTCACGGGTGTTTCTTGATTTTTCATGCGCAGGAATACAAGAGGTCTTGACGACTTGATTGCTCTAGATCCAGAGATAAATGCCACTGTGAGGGGTCTGAACACCGAGAGAAGAAGGAGGGACGAGGCTGCCACCATGGGAGAAAATACCCCTCCACAGAAGTCCTTGTTTGAATACTCGATGACGTCCATCGGGTCCGTGTCTAGCATCCAACCTCCGGCCATTACGGCTGGAAATTTTGAGCTGAAGCCGTCATTGGTGACGTGGATCCAACAGGACCAATTTTCAGGAGCTCCTATAGAGACCCCAGTCGAGCACTTGGACTCGTTTCTGGAGAAGTGCAACACCTTCAGAATCAACGGCATGTTAGCTGACGCCATCCAGCTTAGATTGTTCCCTTTCTCTCTGTGGGACAAAGCCAATCAATGGCTGAAGGGGAAGGACCCCAATACTTTCACAACTTGGGAGAAGTTGTCCAACGCTTTCCTGAACAAGTTCTTTCCCCCGGAGAAGACTATGAAGCTGAGGAGCGAGATCTCCTCATTCTCCCAAGTCAGCCACGAATCCTTGCATGAGGCATGGATGAGATATAAAGAGATGCAACAGAGATGCCCTCACCATGAGCTCCCCAAATGGAAAATCATCAATTTGTTCTACAATGGGTTGAGGGATGATCTGAAATCCTCAATGGATGCCGCGGCTGGAGGGTCCTTCATGTCAAGGAACGAAGAAGATGCCGAAAACATTCTAGAGAACATGGCATCTAATAATGAAAGGTGGTGCGATGAGCGCGCCACGCCCAGATCTGGAGGGGTGCACCGAGTAGAAGAGGTCGACAAACTATCTAGCAAATTTGATTTGCGATCTACCCAGATCTCAGCATTCGTGGTAGGAGCTGGTGGTGCCAATACACAGCAAGTGGCGGCAGTAGAAGCTGAAGTCTTGGGAGACTTTGATGGTGGTGATATCTCACCACCGGTGGATAGAGCGATCGCTCTTTTCTATAACCCGACGGGGAACGCGCCTTATCCACCAAGGACAAGCTCGAATCCGGTGTATTCTCCGAACAACCAGAACCACCTGAACCTAAGCTATAGTGCACCATACCAGCAGCCCCAGCAACAACAGCAGGAATTGTATCAGCCACCTCGGTAGCAGTAGTAGTTGTACTAGCAGCAACAACAGCCCCAGCAGATGTTTCAATAGTATCCCCCGAGAAATCAGCAGCCCCCGCCACAGCAGCAACCATATAACCAATACAACGGGTAATCTCTCCGGTCGAGACTCTCTTGACCCAATACATATCAAACCAGGACAGGATTAACCTACAGCTGCAAACTGGACAGAAAGCTTTGGCCAATCAAGTGACCCAGCTGGGGTTGCAAGTGGCCAATCTTCAGAGGGTTATGGCAAATTGCCGGGTCAGCCAGAGGTCAATCCTAGGGGGCCCAATCAAACATTGGCCTTGACGCATGATCTTACGAATGTGTCTGTGATAGTCTTGAGAAGCGGCACACAGATTCCGACTATGGAGGCCGCTAAGGAACCCGAAGCTCCATTGGTCGATGGGAGACCAAACGTAAAAGAAAATGACGATGGAGCTTCGTCATCTAACATTATAACTCTGGAGGGAGTTTCTGAGCAAGAAAAGAAGAAGAATAAGGGGGCAACTTGAGAGTCTTCAAATCTGCAGTGCCATTTCCCTAAAGACTTCCCAAGTCAAAAATAGATGAGAAGTAGGTAAGTTTTTCGACATGGTTAATGACTTAAGTTTATAGATCCCCTTCTTAGAGGCTATAGAGACCATCATTTCATATGCCAAATTTCTGAACGATTTGGTAACTAAGGGTACAAGGAAAGAGAAAGTCGTCCTAAAAGCGGAGTGCAGCGCTCTGATTCAACGAGCGAATCCGCCAAAGCTCAAGGACCCATGGAGCTTCTCCATCCCATTCTCGATAGGAGAGGTGAAAATCAATCGGGCGCTCGTCGACTTGGGTGCGAGCGTAAGTCTGATGCCTCTATCATTATACAGGACGATTAAAATAGGAGACCTGGAACCACCCGGAATGACTCTGCAACTGGCAGAAAGATCGGTGAAGTACCTGGTGGGGGTTATGGACGACTTGCTGGTGAACGTCAGCGGCGTACATATGCATGTGGATTTTGTAGTAATGGACATGCCGGAGGAAAATCATACCCCGATTATCCTCGGGAGGCCCTTCATGGCGACCGCTGGCGTACTCATTGATGTGAAGAAGGGGAAGCTATTCCTGAATGTCAGGGAACAAAAAGTAGAGTTTGATTTGGGATTATCAATGAAGCATCTGAAGGACCCTGTCCATAACAGAGTTAGGATCGATAAATGAAGTTTAGACTTACGCTTGCGTACGCGGCACGGTAGTCTACGAACTTCGCCTTCGGATTCGCCACGACGGATCGAGTCTACTCACGAACGGAGTAAGGCTACTAAATCCATAATCTAAATCTCTACTTTAGATTAAGAACTTGGATAAGAGGGAGAGAAAGGATTTCTGCAGAGCTTCGCTAGAATGAAGATGCATGCATGAATTTCATGCAAAAGGTGTAAGAAATGGCTTACCCTTGGGTCTTATTTATAGCCCCCAAGGTAGTTATTTTAGGGTAAGTTGTTCCTTTGGAACAACTTAATTAAGGTGTACCATAATACATGGCACATTATAAGCTTAAGTTGTACCATATGCATGGTACAACATAAGCTTAAGATATTCCCCCTTTATTAGCCATATGTCGCATGCACTTATGCATATATAATGCGACTTTCCCACTCATCCAGAGATCCTCTCCGCAAGGGAACAGATTCCCTTTGTACACGACTTCATGTACGCGACGTTCGAGGTCCGTATTCCCTCGTACATCCCCCACAAGGGTGTACAAACGTCTTCCATATCCAACATCTCCCACTCACACTTGAGGGGATTGTAAGAGAACGTCTTTCCCTTAGTTCTTTCATCTATCATACCGAGAAATAGACCGTGCGACCGTCATGCGCGTAGAGTCTGTTGTTGTGCACTTGTTAGAGATACACAACGACCTCGAAGGTGCAAAGTTGAGTAGTTCAACGCATGCTTTACCCTAGATTATTTCTTCCCATTTCTTATACTTTATATTCAACAATTGAATCCCATCTGGATCATAATTAGCTGGCCAGCTTTGAATCATTAAAGTCCAAATGTGAATATGAAATCAATCTTCCTCTTCTTGCGAACCTTCTGATCTTGACTTGATTCGCTTTTCTAACGTGCCCCGCCGAGCCGAATTATCATAGCCCATAAGTAACACGCTAAGATAGCGATCATCTCGTCAAATCTAAAGGAACCAATTGGAGTTCTTGAGGGTAAGAGTTAAGACCCGTATGGCCTTTGAGTCTCACATAATAGCAAACACTATTGCTACTAACTCAGTGGTCGAAATGCATACGTGGTATGAACACGTATTACAACATCACTCCTTTCCCATGGAGAGTATGTCTTAATGATGTTGTACGGATGAAAAGATCAGACACCACAGTGTCTATCTTTTTGAGTCCCCTTACTACTCGTGAAATATTCACGGACTCTCATCCTGCATAAGACAGATAGGATTTAAAAATCCTACAAGATCTCTTTCAAATATCCTTATGATACAGATCTCAGATCTTTTGTAAGCATCCATATGATGCAGATCTTTCATTCGACTATCTTGTTTAAGTCATGACTCTAAATCATTCGTCTAATGATTTTGACTTTAAACTAGTCTCATCTCTATCTTATCCATCTGATAAGATAAGGCGGTTGCTCATGTGAGAGAGCCAACCTTTATCTGTCCGACATACACACAATTCAGCTGAGATTTCAAAAATGTACACAAACATTTCTTAAGAAATTCATATGCAATGTTTGAAAAAGAACTTATTCTTTTATTAAATTAGACATGGGAATATATATTGGTACAACTCAGCTCATACGCAATCCTTGGGATGATAAGTGTTTATAAAACACATTTCTAGGGATCGCTTTCGTAAGCTGATCCTCTATCATCTCATGCGTAGATATGTACCTTATGTCTACCTTCTTGGTTTTATCATAGTCTTTTGCAAATCTGCAGTTCCTTTAAGATACTGCATTATCCTCTCAACCGCTTTCCAGTGTTCTTGCCCTGGGTTGGATTGGTAACAGCTTACCATTTCCAACGGCAAAACAGATGTCCGGTCTCGTACACACCATAGCGTACATAAGACTATCAACTGCACTGGAATATGGAACTTTTTCCATAATTTCCTTTTCCTTTTGGTTCTTTGGACACGATTCCAAATATAAATTATCGCATATGCTTATATGAATATCAATGGACTTGCAGTCCTGCATATTAAATCGTTCTAGAACCTTCTTTATATAAGTCTCCTGTGAAAGAGAAAGAAGTTTCTTCGAACGATTCCTTGAAATCTTAACTCCAAGGATATATGCGGCTTTTCCTATGCCTTTCATCTCAAATACTGATGAAAGCCAAGCCTTGATACTCATCACAAAGCCCTTGTCATTTCTGGCTATTAAAATGTCATCTACATATAGAGACATGATAATATACTTGCTTTTAATCCTCTTGATATATACTCAGTTATCTTCATCAAGCATGGAAAACCCATTTGATAAGACAACTTCTTGAAATTGTATATACTATTGCCTCGAGGATTACTTAAGACCGTATATGGATTTACGAAGTTTACAAACCTTATGTTTGTTTCCTTCTTTTACAAACCCTGTTGGTTGTTCCATATAGATCTCCTCGTCCAATTCTCCATTGAGAAAGGCAGTCTTTACATCCATCTGATGTAATTCGAGGTATAAGCAAGCTACCATTGCCAGAATCATGCGAATCAAGGTAAAATGCACAACATGTGAGAAGGTCTCTTCGTAGTCTATCCCTTCCTGTTGCGTAAAACCTTTCGCGACAAGGCGAGCTTTATATCTGTCAATAGAGCCATCAGCCTTATGCTTGATCTTGAGAACCCATTTGTTCCCAATTGCTCTATGTCCTCTGGGTAAGTTAACCAAGTCCCAGACTTGGTTAACTTTCATGGATTTCAATTCCTCCTTCATCGCTTCCATCCATTTGTCTTTCGCATGGCATGATGCGGCCTGTTTGAAAGTGGCAGGCTTGTCATCATCTTGTAGTAAAGTCATAAAGGTTTACGGAAATTCATCCTCAAATCTTAGAGGAGCCAACCTTGTACGACTACTACGTTGTATTTGAGATTTCTTCAAGTCCTTGTTGACTCGAATTTAGATCAATTCTAATATCACTCCCACTTGGAATGTCGTTAGAATTGCTCCCACTTGGATCATTATTCCCGTATGGAAATAGGATAATCGTCATTCGTATAATCCATTGGTGAAGGTTGAAACGTATTTTCGTTTTCACCAAGAATTCTCCCACTCGAATGAGGTAATCCTTTTTGATCATAAATCTCAAATAAAGATAAGTCCTGACTTATCTCGCCCTGTCTTGGAAACTCGTTTTCCAAGAAAGTGATATCCCTCGACTCAAACTCAATTAGCCCACCATTGTCTTCCTGACTAACAAAAATATAACCTTTGGAGTTTTCTGCGTATCGTATAAAGATACGTTTCCTTCCCCTTGGCCCAAGTTTGCCATACTTATGGGAGGAAATATGTGCGTAGAATGCACAACCCCAAGGTTTCAAAATGTTTAAGTCAGGAGACTTTTGGTTCCACAACTCATAAGGAGTGGTGCTAACTGATTTCGAGGGTACGCGTTTCAAAATGAAAGCGGCCGTCAATAATGCATCACCCCAAAAGGTGATTGGCAAGTTAGCTTGCTCCATCATTGAACGGACCATTTTTCATTAAAGTCCTATACCTCCTTTCTGCAACACCAATTTGTTGAGGAGTATAAGGCATAGTTACCTGATGTACTATGCCTTTTTCATCACAAAGTTCCTTTAAACTTGTTGATTGATATTCACCGCCCCTATCGGTTCGCATGACCTTAATCTTGTGATCTAATTGATTCTCCACTAAACTCATATAGTTTTTAAAGCAGGTTTAGTGCTTTCACTTTTGTGGGATATCAAATAGATATGACTGAATCGGGTGAAATCATCAATAAAAGTGATGAAATAGGACTTCCCGCGTCTTGTCTTGACATTCATCGGACCACATATGTCCGAATGGATAAGCTGTATTGGAACCTCGGCCCTTGTGCCGGTTCCAAACGGCTTGCGACAAGATTTCCTCACAAGGCAATGTTCGCAGGTCGACATTTCAACCTTTGAAACATTGGATAGAAGGCCACGTTTGGCAAGTCTATCTATATGCATTGGTCCAATATGACCAAGCCTTGCGTGCCAACAAATTATATTAGACTCATTAGTCAAAGAATTTGTCACAAGGAAATTTTCATTACATGAGGAAATACATTGTACTTATTACAATAAATCCTTTGAAATACAGACCCAGTACCAATAAAGGAATTATTACAAAATAGGTCCATATTACAATTATGAAGGAACCAACTATAACCAAGACCCATTAAATTGACCACAGTATTAATATTCCTTTGAATATATAGAATGAAGAGAACATCATAAAGTAGGAGAGTGTGGCCGTTGTCCAAGTCTAGCTTGCAATTCCCAACGCCTTTCTCTACAACACGTGAGTTGTTTCCTACATCGATCCACTTCATTCCATGGTGTATCCGGTGATACTCCACGAAGGACCGTCTGTCCTTTGCTATGTGGTCGGTGGCACCTCGTCACTTCCACTCGTACACGAACGAGCATAGTGACCGAGTTTGTTGCACTTGAAGCACTTGATCCTTTTCAAGTCTTTCTTCTTGTGCCATTTCTTGTGCCCACCCTTATGTTTGGGTTCCTTGGTAGACTCAGGTTGCTTATTACGTTCATTAGAAGACTTCGAACGATCTTTACGTTTCTTTCCCCCGTGTGAGGAACTAGCAACCATGTGCACTTCTGCACTTGGCTTGGCAGCCGCAAGCCGCTCTTCCTCTAATTCGAGGTGCTTGGAAACGTCGTTGAAGGTCTTGATGCTCTCATTGTGAGTGAGATGCATCTTCATTTGATCCCACCCATTTGGTAGGGAACGTATGACTGCTTGGATTTGTTGCTCATCAGTGAGCACATGACCTGCGTCCTTTAACTCCGAGATAAGGTTCGCCATATGTCGCAGATGTTTCCCCATGGAATGATCTGGACGTTTCTTATATGTATCGAACCTTATGGTTAAGGCGCGAAGTTTGGACACCGATGTGCCACCGAACTTCTCCTCTAGCTTGGACCATATGTCCATGGCTAGGTCATATTCTCGGAAGATGCGCATTATGTCATCAGCCATACTGCTTAATAACGTAATGCGCGCTATCTTATTCTTCCGAGACCAAGCATCAAAAGCTTCCTTGTCTCGTCTGTGTTGGGCCGTAGTGCCCAACTCGGGTTCAATCATTACGTTCTTTAGAGTTTCGAGCACTTCTTGCTCCTCTAAAACGTATTGTATCTTAATGGACCAAAGTTTGTAATTATCGCCGTTGAGTTTTTCACCTTTGTTTAACTCAACGACGATATTCTTTGAAGCGGAAAACATTTTACTTTTAAAATGCTGCAAAAGACACAAAACCGAAGGTTCGATCAAAACATTGCATAAAAATTCTTAAAATATAACTCACACTTGAAATGATAATAGAGTATCCCATTTGGATAGTTCTAAAAATTCAAATCCCACTTGGAATTATATTATATTTGATAAGTTACTTTCGAAAAATATTGAAGATGTTGTTCTAGAATCGAAAAGGTCTCTATGATTCCAATCACCATCTAGAACAACCTTCAATATTCCCCCATCACTTATCAAACAATAGTACTCTTATAGTACCAGCAGCGGAAAACGAGTTTGAAAACGTATTTTTCAGATATAATTCCCACTTGAAATGACAATAGAATATCCCATATGGATAGTTCTAAAATCAACTCCCACTTGGAATGATATTCATAATTTGATAAGTTATTTTCGAAAAATATTGAAGATGTTACTCTAGAGTCGGAAAGGTCACTATGTTTCCAATCACCATCTAGAGTAACTTTCAATATTTCTCCCTCACTTTATCAAATGTTAGTACTCTTATAGTACTTTGCAGCGGAAAAGCGTTTTTGAAAAAACGTATTTTTAAAAAATTCAAAATACATTGGCTAATCTCCCTAGAGTAGAGCACAACGTCATAAGTACATTGGCTAATCTCTGTAGAGTAGAGCACAATGACTTGGCTAATCTCGCATGAAGTAGAGCACTATGGCTAGTCTTCAAGGAGTAGAGCCCAAAAAAAACTTCATTAAAACGTTAGTCCCGTATGAACTAGTCGGTACTGTGGTTAGCCCCGTATGGACTAATCGACACATTCGAGTTTGACCAAGGCCTTTTGTTACCCCGTATGGGTCATTTGGAAAGTTTGCAATTGACCCAGACCTTCTGTCGGATTGGTCGACCAAAAACACTAAATTGGTCGACCAATTTTTTTGAATTGCAACTTCTTCCCGGCCAGGGCCTCTGCCCTGGCCGGGGCTTGGCCAAGGGCCGGCCAGGGCCTCTGCCCTGGCCGGCCAGGGGCCTTGGTCCCCTCGGCCAGGGCCTCTGCCCTGGCCGAGGCCGGCCAAGGCCGGCCAGGCCCTGGCCGAGGCCAGGGCATTGGCCCTGGCCTCTGCCAGGGCCGCCTGGCCCTGGCAGTGGCCAGGGCGCCGGCCCTGGCCTCTGCCAGGGCCGCCTGGCCGGCCCTGGCCACTGCCAGGGCCGCCTGGCCCTGGCAGTGGCCAGGGCGCCGGCCCTGGCCACTGCCAGGGCCGGCCAGGCCGGCCAGGGCCGGCCAGGCCGGCAGGCCTTGGCCAAGGCCGGCCATTGCCGGCCTGGCCTTGGCCGGCCATGGCTTGGCCATGGCCGGTCATGGCCAAGGCCATTTGGCATTGGCCGGCCATGGCCCCTTTGGCCATGGCCGGCCACCCCCTTTGAATGGGGTTGCCGCACACACTCCTCCCCCTTGATGGGGTGGTCGCCGGTGGTTATTGGCCGTAGCCAACCCCCTCCGCAAGTGAAGGGGGGTGCATAGCCTTCATAGCCCATTTGGCCATGGTGCATATGCACTAAATTCCTCTTACCCGATGGAAATAACTACCATCATCTTCCTCGATGAAGCACCCGTTCGTCGATGAAGCACCCGTTCGTCGAGAAATTAGTTATTTCCTAATGGCCGTGTGCCAAAAATGAAAAATAACATACTACGTGAACGGTCGGTTCTTCCCGTCACGGAGAGTTCCTACCATATCCGTAATGATAGGAGACCCTAACATGAAAAGAACAACCGCTGCGTTCTCTCCGTCACGAAGCGTTCCTACTATATCCGTAATAGTAGGAGACCCATTCGTGAAAAAGACAACGACTCGTTCATAGTTTCGACGGGGCGGCGGTTTGACCGGGGCGAACCCTTATGGCTCTGATACCAATGAAGGACCCTGTCCATAACAGAGTTAGGATCGATAAATGAAGTTTAGACTTACGCTTGCGTACGCGGCACGGTAGTCTACGAACTTCGCCTTCAGATTCGCCACGACGGATCGAGTCTACTCACGAACGGAGTAAGGCTACTAAATCCACAATCTAAATCTCTACTTTAGATTAAGAACTTGGATAAGAGGGAGAGAAAGGATTTCTGCAGAGCTTCGCTAGAATGAAGATGCATGCATGAATTTCATGCAAAAGGTGTAAGAAATGGCTTACCCTTGGGTCTTATTTATAGCCCCCAAGGTAGTTATTTTAGGGTAAGTTGTTCCTTTGGAACAACTTAATTAAGGTGTACCATAATACATGGCACATTATAAGCTTAAGTTGTACCATATGCATGGTACAACATAAGCTTAAGATATTCCCCCTTTATTAGCCATATGTCGCATGCACTTATGCATATATAATGCGACTTTCCCACTCATCCAGAGATCCTCTCCGCAAGGGAACAGATTCCCTTTGTACACGACTTCGTGTACGCGACGTTCGAGATCCGTATTCCCTCGTACATCCCCCACAAGGGTGTACAAATGTCTTCCATATCCAACAGCATCCACCGGAGGAACAAATGTGTAATCTACTGAATGTCGAGGAAGAAAGAATCGTTGAAGCTAGAGCTTGGGAGGTTCTCTCGAGGAACCCCCCGACAGCTTGGGGGGCCTTGAGGAACACATTGGGTTGAAAGAAGAAGAAGTAGCTAGAGAGGTGTGTATCTCATAGACGAATCCTCCCGGATTCAAGAAGGTTGCTCTGACAGAGAGCAAGGGAAAAGAGCCCATGGGGCTCACCGCTGATGAAGTTTGGATCCTGCGAAGAGTGGCGGTTGACGCCAACGTGAGAAAAAAGCCCCCAAACACCACCAGCTGGAGGATCATTGAGAGCATCTATCTGTAACCTCTATCACCGACAAAGGCCGCTGCTCCAAAAGCTGAAAGGATGCCGATCATTGGGCATCACCCGCACCAACCCCCTTGAAGATCACATACCGGGATCGAGAAAACGAGTCATTATCTATAGGATTAGTTTTCTTATTGTTTAGTGAATAAATTCTGCTATGGGGATTTTTATCAGGAGACTTAGATGATTTTTGCATCTGTGCAGGAAATTGCCCCCAACCGATCGGGTGATGCATTAACTGATCGGTTGAGCCGTATCTAAAGATGGTCGTATCAGGACATCAACCAACCAATCAGGTGGCACATGCGGTTGACCAGGCAGTAGATTGGGTGACAATAGCAGAGCTCTCGGGAAATTTTGGAGTTAAATCAACCGATCGGTTGAGCTGAAGCTGTGATCAGGTGGCAGACCGGGTGAAGAGTACAGTGCTCTCGGGAAAATTGTGAAGCGGTCAACCGATCGGGTGAAAACTCACCCGATCAGTTCTCCTGTAGCTGCTTTCCAACAAGAATTTTCGAAAATTGATTCAACCGATCGGGTGAGATCTCACCCGATCGGTTCGCCTAACCCTATAAATAACCCCCCTTCACCCGATTCATTTTCACCCGAACTCATCCTCTCTCTTCCGGTCGTTTCGCCTCCTCACTCTCTCAAACGGTCTCACACTCTCTCCCACTACTCCTAGATCCACTCCCTCACTTCCTCCATCTCTCTCTCATCATCAACCCTCCCATCTACCTCACTTCATCCCCAAATCTGCCAACCCTAGCCCTAACCCTAGCCCTAACTCACTCATTTCAAAAAATTTCATCTCTTGTTGGATTGAAGTACCCCGGCTTCACATACTCCTTAATTGCACGGAGAAGGACCTTTTGCAAGCAAGGAATCGCTTCGATACTGGGTACACTCTCTCCTGAGCTTTATTTTTACTTTGCCCAAGTATTTGCATTTTGCTACATTTGTCGTTTGATTGTATGCATTCATATAGTCTTGCATTCACATTGCATCATCAAACAATCATGGCCAACGACAAGGATAAGAGGATCATGCAGGAAGAGGAGCCATCTCACAAGAGACACAAATCCACACGTCCACAACGTGAACATGCTCCTCCTCCTCCTCCCACCTGACCTCCATCCCAACCCATTATTCCCGTTACGGACCCGCTGATGGGCCTGCAGGGAATCCGTTTCATGAGTCTAGCCCATAAAGATTTTTATAATCGACTCAACCAACGATCACATTTATCCACTAAGTTTGCAAATGCACAAACCATAATCGATCTCGGAATTTTCTCCGGTGTCGAGACTCTATTTGCAAACCTAGGATGGCTAAGCTTCTTTAACTCCCATGCACCATCATGCCCAGCCCTCACACTCGAATTCCTCTCGACTCTTAAAACTGAGGGGGGTCACTCATAGATTTCCGCCTACGAAACCGAAACTACCGCTCCCATGTGAACACCATAAACAACATTTTCGGTTTGCCCATTCTCGACGCCGATATCCATCCCTATGAGTTTCATCGCGACTTCAATGTCGATTATTTTTGGGGTGCCTCAGGCTTCATGATTATTATCCTTGAGTCAAGGCCAAGGCCTCCTCCATTATCCATCCTATCTTTCGTCTAGCCCACTGCATCATATCTAGCACTTTCTTTCCCCGGGATGAGTCCGGGACCGTGACTATCCCTGACCTTTTTATCCTTTGGGCTATGACTTTTGATTTCATTCACGGTGCTGACGGGATCGCTTTTGAGGCCCCGCACATACCTATTAACGGCGGTGCATGGCTTATTCAAAAACTACTTGATATTAGCCGCGCCGACAAGGGCAAATATTGCTGGGGGGCCTCATCACCCTCATTGCCTTGCACCCCCCGTTTGGCGTCGTTATCCCCCGTGATTTGCCGCATGCCGCAGGATCCACATATCTAGATCTTGATGTCCTGCGGCACACCCACATGATCAAGGCGTGAGGCGTAGGTCAGTATGTCTTTTACTATGGCCACCCACTTGCCCCTTATACCACTCTGCCTAACCCAGGGCGTATGCCTATCCAGCTTAAGGCAGACTGGTTGTTCCCTCCTGACCCAGAGTTAGTAGGGGGTTGCATCTTCAGTTTCCACTCCCTGACGCACCACGACCACCGTCCCCTGCCGCCCACTTAGGTGAGCAGGATATTCCTGCATTCAGAGGAGATCTCGGGGCTGGCCCTAGTGTCACGACCCTGGCTTCTGCCGCTGTTTCTTCTGAGGCACTCACTGCAGCCCTCTTAGGCCTTGCCTTCGGTGCCGGCACGACCACTGCCGCCGGCACCTCTTCTGCTGTTCGTCAGGCCACATCCGCTCGCCTCGCTCTTCAGGCTGAGGTGGTTACTCTGCGTGCAGGTGCATCTACCTCTAACTCATCGGACCCATCCACTTCCTTCCTCTCACACCCATGTTTCCTCGCACTCGAGCGAAACGTGGCCACCATTCTCCGTATTCTTACCCACATCCACGGTCCACCTCCACCTTCTCCAGCACCATCACCACCTCCTTCGCCTCCTCGATGATCATCACCACCTCCTTCACCTCCTCGATGATCATCACCTCCTCCATCACGATCTTCACCTCCTCCATCCCCCCGGGCAATCATCACCCCCTCCCTCCACTTCTTCTCCACCCACGACCACTACCGTAGATCATACACTCCCACCACCCTCCTCCATCACAACTGCATATTCGCGCCGCAAGAAATTAGCTGTGCGCTCGAAATCATTACCCACTCCTACCACATTGATCGTTGTATCCCTCCCACTTACCATTACCACCGACACTCCACCCATCATCCACACCACCACCTCACCCATCCATCCACCCCTTTCTCCACTTCTCCGCACACCCATCACCTCTCCCGCCCACACCCCCCATCCTCTTCTGAGGAGGACGAGGACACTTCCTCTCCTACATTTTGATTTCTTTCTTTTTCTCTTCCGATTTTTCCCTAGCCTATTATTTTTGCATCACCATGATCACACATTTTCGCTAGCATTGTCATGCTCAGCTTGGGGGAAATCGATTTTTTGTGCATATTGTCATGTGATTTCATTGTTGTGTGCTTGTTTATATGTGTTCTTTGGATGTGTTTTATATCTTTTATTTGCATGCTTCTTTTTCTTTATTTTTCTGTTTCGTTTTGTGGGTCTTTCATGTTTTTCACTTTTTTTGTGTCGGTGCGTACTTTCCTCCCATTTTCATTGCCCTCCCGTATTTACTCTTATTGCATTGAGGGAAATGCAAGATTCAGCTTGGGGATTCGCACTTTGTGCGTCAGTTGTGTCTTTTTCATCGTTTTTGAGTCGTTTTCATCGTGTTTTTCTTTTTCTTCTCATCTTTTTGTTCTCCCTCTCCTAGAGATGATCCCAAATGTTGAATTGTCACAGAACCACACACACACCTAGCTTAGCTACGATAATCACCTTCACTAACCCTAGGAAGCCGAGTCCTATTGCATTTCTTGCTTCGTGGGTTCACTTTGCTTTTATGTGAGTCGTGTGTCGTGACTAGCTAGTTGGTGTGCTTCTACTTTGTGATCTTGATTTATATATTTGTCCTTGGTTGACCCCTAGACTATCATGCTTTAATTTCGAATATGCGGTATTTTACCTCTACTGTCTGCTTCTCTATGCATGAAATATATATATAGTACGCTTCAATTTGCATGTGTCGGGACTCTACCAATAGGATTATGATAACCCATTTAGCTTATGCTCTGATTTGCGAGAGAAACTTTCCTTTGCCCAAGTATTTAGAATTCGATTTCTTTTTTGTTTTACTTGGTGCAAATTTCCGCGTCGTGTACCGTTCTCCCACTTGGGAGAGTACACAAGTATATAGCCAAAAATCCAAAAGACCAAAAAGAAAAAAAGAGGGAGAAGAAAAATCCAAAAAGAAAAAGAAAAGAAAAAATTTGTATAGCTAAAAGTCCAAAAAAATACAAATACCCAAAACCCAAAAAAATTCCAGTTGTGAATACCATTCCTATCCACCGTGAATAAAGGGAAGGCGAGAATTTGCACCGAGTGTTCTACTCCACACCTTCTCAACCTCCCTCGTTTTCAAACACACTTGGCTTAGGAATTTTTAGCGATTATCTAGGCAATAGTGCAGTGATCTTCTAGTTCCTAGCAGTCGAGTCCCCGACACATGATACGCTTCAATTCTTATTCTATTCTCATGCATGCTTGAGCTATTATTCACCGCTTATTCGAATTGAATCGATATTTGGGTCATTCTTTGGGTATGTGTATATGGAGCTTTATTGCACAATTTAGATAGTAACACCGTCTGCTAGCTCACGACCACACCCACTCGCTCTTCACCGCGTGGGCCCACGACACTTATATGGACTCAAATTTCTTGGTTTAGTGAAGTGTTTATCGCATGCCTGCTTAATGTGGCGTGATTGATTTCGTTGGCTATGACGGGCGATCTAGTAATTTATTTTCTTTATTTCTGTTTCTTCCTTTCTATTTTTCCCACCGAGCTCCTACTCTCACTCGTCTTCCTCGAGGACGAGAAAGGGTTCAGCTTAGGGGATTTTGATGTGCGTTTATATTTTATATATTCACGCACGTCTTCTTCGTGATTTTCCGATGTTTTCTGATGTTTCGTATCCATTCTCCCGTGATTTTTAGTTTTCTTTCACTTCTTTGTGTTTTTGTGCCAATGCAGGAGATTGCCAGCGTTAGGGACATTAAAAGCAGATATCATGAGTCTCTGGAGCAACGGGAGGTGTCACGCGCGATCCCGACGGCCAAACGTCGAAGAATTCCATATATCATCTCTCAATCGATCGGTTGGACAGAGCAAACGATCGGTTGGTACACTCGTATCCGACCCGGACAGGAGCAGAAGTGAAGAGTAGCTCACCCGATCGGTTCAGCGATCGGGTGAACCCGACAGAGCTTTCTGTCTTTTTGGAGATGAATTCCAACCGATCGGGTGACATCTCAACCGATCGGTTCATCTATAGCCGAAATTTCCAAGCTAGCGACCCGATGACATCAATCGATCGGGTTAGCGACCGATTGATGTATCTCCAGAGCAGAAGATCGGATCGACATCCGGCTCACCCGATCGGTTGATGCTTCAACCGATCGGGTGGCCGTGTTTTCTATAAATAGCCCTAGGTTTTTCCCTGAACGAAACCCAGTTTATTTTTCTGTCTTTTTGGGGCTTTTGACGGCTCAGAATTTATTTTGTCTTGTAAGTTTTCTAATCATCCTGTAACTTTGATATTTCGTTCTTAATACTATTTTCTCCATATTTTTATTTCCTGATTTTGATTCTGATGTCTAAATTTTGTTGTGCTGATAATTTTGCTATGAATCGTGAGTAGTTTTCCAATCTGGGATTTTGGTGGAAGGCCCTTCGTGGGTTCTCCCTAGAACGACCATAGGATTAGGGTTTCGATAAGATTAGGAATTTAGATGGTTACGCGGGGCATTTTATTGTCATTGGTGGGAGAAAGACCGCCTCTGACTGTCGGGCCAAGGGGAAATAAAACTAGAGTTTGATCCCCTAACCACAGCTCACACCCCTATCGTAGACATTGAATCCTTGCGCGTGGGAACGGCAGGATGAAATGTTGGGAGTAATCGTTGCGAGCTTAGTTCTCCCGGAGTCGGTCGGTATTAATGGACATGGAAATGCCCACCGTCCGAACCCGGTTAGACCTAACGTATCATCCTGGGCATCGACCGGAATATCGGATCCGTCCGCTAGGTATCACTCTTAGAGGCAACGTCTCACCACTAAACCCTAAATTCCGATCGTAATCATATTCGTCGGTCGTAATAGAGAGGGCACATGATAGGGTGGAAACCAAAGTCCTGGGTTCGCTTTTATATCTTACATCCCTCGTTTTCTATTTCATGACAACCAACCGATTGATCGGGCTAGCTCACCCATCGGGTGATCCGGTTCCTTCTTGACAACAAGCACAGCACACGCCTCCCGACGTTTGAGCCCCAAGCCACACTACAACACCGTGTGCTTGCGGTTATAAATATTTAAATCTGGTATCCCCGATCCTACTGCTTATATTTCTAAATCTAGGGGGGACGTCAGTAGCGAAGAGGTGGCCCCTTTGACTTACGACTGATGCTTGTTTGAGAGAGTCGTTCAGTATCGTTCAGTAGCAAAGGGGTATCCCTTTCAACTTACGGCTGACGCTCGTTTAGAAGTTATTTGCATCAACGTAAGTTCAGTTTTCACAAAACCTCGGGAGGATCGGGTCCTTTTCGAGGGGAGTTTTGATTGGGCAGTTTCTATAAACTTTACGAAGGCTTAAGGAAGGGAAACTTTATTTGATAAAAGAGACATGCTTTTTTGACGGAAGTAACAGAAAAAAGGAAAAAGGCATACATGTGGTTTCTGATCGACGTCAAATCTGTTACTGTTCATTGACCCTTTATTCGCCTCAAGTCTTTAGATTGCTCATTAGTCGATCACCTTGGTGACAGGTGATCCCGTTATCTTGCCCTTCTGCTTTGAGGATCCCTCCTTGCTTAGTAGATCAGTAGCCGGGTTATTGGGGTGTCCTCCAATGACTAGGGCATCGATCTCCTTTTTAAGAGACCAACAGTCATTGGTATCTGTCCATAGTCGTTGTTATATTTGCAGAATTTAAGATTGTCCCTCTTCTCATATTTACCCTTCGTTGCTGCTCTTGGATTAACTCTGCTCGTGGAGCATAGACGAGGACTTCTGTCTTAGGGGCGACCGGCTTAACGTTGGTAGGACGCTCCTTTCTTCGAGGGCTCCTCTCCCTGGGACTCTTATCTCAAGACTCCTGGCGGGGGGTCCCCGAGTTTGGTTTCTCTTGCCTCGTGTCTCTGCGACAGGAGGGGGTGCTCTTCGCATTAGCTCCGGCTGGTTCTTTCGCCTCCTCAGAGGAAGTGAACCGATCCGTTATGTTGAGCATTTCTGTGACGGTGCTAGGTGGTGGCTCCGAAAAGGTGCTTCTCTCAAGCGCAAGAGTCCGTACAAGTAATATAATCTGTGAGTCTAGATGTCGAATCCTCGGGAGGAAATCTGTTGCAACCACAATTCAAATCAAATAGAAATCCAACAAAGAGAAACTAACCACTTCAATGATGATGGTGATGTGAATGGAGTTGATCGTGGCGAACAATGCGAACGAAGAAAATTCGTATAAGAAAGTATCGACCAAAAGTATGCACATGGTATGGGTTCGTTAGGATCAATAATTCGTATTAACTTGGTTGACGGATATAACACAATGAATTCTCTTTTTGAGAGCAATTCACTGGAAAATACCCAATATAACTCAATGAGTTCTCCTTTTGGAAGCAATTCATCGGAAGATGCCCTTTTGGGGGTTCAAGTACAATATTCAATAAGATCATCGCTAAAGTTATAATACGATATGAAACTCTCTTTTGGAGAGATCAAAACTACGATATGAAACTCCCTTTTGGGGAGATCAAAACTCACCCTTTTGGGGCGATCATCAACTCAATCACTTCTTTTGGAAGATGAGAAAGACGATTTAATAACAAAGATTATAACTTTAACGACGTTTAACGGTTTAGCACAAGGATTATTCAACCAAACGAACACAAATAATATCCCCTAACTACGCCATACCATTCACAATAAGAATTAGCTACTCATGGTGCAAGAATAAACTAGTTTCATAGCAAAATACATCAATCTAATAGAAAAAATACTATAAAAAAGCACCAAATACGGGGTTTAAGTTTATGAATTTATCACCCAATCTCCAAGTTAGGTCTCAAAACTCTCTGGAAATACTAAGAACAGCCTCTGGAATTTTACAGAATTTTTCCCTGGTGAAATACGGCTCCTAGAGCCTCCAATACGCCCAAAATATGGCAAACCCCTCCCTAAAACCCTAGAAATACCTTATATAGGCTCATTGCGGGTTTATACGTTACTATCGGGTTTAAAACCCGCTCCAATTATGCTTTGAACCCGATCCGCGAGCGGGTTAAACGTCAGCCATCGATCGTGTGCGGGATTCGATCTCCGAGTGCCGCGTGTCCATTGAAAATCGTGCTCAGCGCTTCAACATCGATCGCGGATCGGAGTAATCTTGGCCCGTTCGATCGGAGATCGACGACCCACATTGCGCCACGTTTTCCCCCAAGAACGCGCGAATTTGTGCTACGCTTTGATCTCATCTGCGTTTGAAGCGGGTCGATTAGGAGCCATCCGATCGGCGATCGAACGCTTGGATAAGGCCACGTCGCTTCGTTTGCTGCTCCGTGCGGTCCGCCGTTGGATGGCAATCCAACGGCTGTGGGCGAGCCGCATCGCTTCGTTTGCTGTTGTCGTTGGATTAGGGCGGGGGGCACTGGATCGATGCCACGTGGACTTTGGGATTCGTGTGCATACGGATTCATCCGTATTTGAAGTTTTTTATTCCGTATTTCTCCATTTAAATGGTATTCTGCATTCAAAACTTCACAGCAATTAGCACAGATATCAGAAAAGTACAAATAAATAGTCGTTGGTATCGTGAGATCGAGATGAAGCTAGGAAAAATATAAAAAGTGCAGAAATACTTCATTAATTTCTGGTTTGTGCTCAAATAGAGTGTTTTCTCTAATAAATAATTGTGTACAAAATACGTATGAATTAGAGAACAATATAGCATCACATGGGCACAAAATAGGACTAAATGGGGGGTTAAATATGTAATATTGAAACCGAATCACACCCCCCAACTAGCGATTTGCTAGTATCTAGCAAAAAGAGCGATTAATATGGATGATTAATAAAACAATAAATTCCATCAATTGCTTATGGCATGGTTCAATGATACACATTCCAACATGATCTTGACTATCAATATACCCAATCCATGCACAAGATCAATCACATGATATTTTCTCTAATTTAATTTGAATAAATAGCATGCAAGCATCGTTTTGCGCAAGCGAAAGTATAACACGTCGTTTTTCTCTAGTTTTCTTGTTTCCAAGGAATTGGCATCTCACAAAGATCGTTCAAATCATGGGTATTGATGTTGCTTACTTTATTCGCCACTTTTTTTCTTTTATTAGTTTCGCGTAACGCGCATCAAGCAACATTCGCAGAAAAATGTATAACTTGGATCGCTCCATCAAATGAGTGAGTTTCCTGTCAATGGCTCCCAAATCAGACGATAATAGGGCATTAGGCCAAAAAGGACCCCTCGGACTGTACTACTCGAGCCAACCAAGTTATTTATTAGTGACATACTTATTCATTCATTTTTCTTCATTCATTTTTCTTCATTTTTTTCTTCTTTTCTTTTCTTTTTTTCTTTTTGTAAGTAACTCAATGCCCATCAATATGAATATAAACATTAGTACCAATGGCCAAATTCCTCTTCAACTTGAAGACTATTCTTATAAATCGTGTATACTTAAGCTTTTTCATCACATTAGCATGCATGAAATAAATTCAAACTATTTCGAGATATTAATCAAGGCAATTGAAAATTTTCATGAATAGCATATTAACGGTAATTCCATGAAGGAAAAATAATTTAATCAAGCCATAAACAATTTTTAGAACTCAATTAATGCGTAATCATCCGAATTTGAGGCATGTGAAGGAGTTTTAAATGATGAGATATGGTGATTTATTCTTCTCAAAAAAAATCCTAAGGTCTCATACACACCCCCCAACTAAAGATGGACATTGTCCTCAATGTCGAAAGGGGTATGAGTTTATTCAAGCCAGCAACCTAGAAAGCATATAAAAATCTACACTACTGGAAAGAACACACCGTGATCAAATGGCGGATCCCGAATCTTTAATTGCGGAGGAAGTTGTTCAATTTGCTCATTGGGCTCCTCGGCAAGTAATCTTCCACCATTATCTAAATTGGACCCCAGCAACACAACTCCAAGCATCTCTATAAGCTGTTTACCAGTTTCCTGCAAGAGATGAGTTATGTCAGTCCAAATTAGTTTAAGATTCCTTTCAACAAAAATATTCCAAATGTAGTCATCAAAATAGTTGAAATAAGTTAAAGCAAGTTGACGACTACTCCCTGAAAGATATGCACTACTCTCGGTATGATGCTCGATCAATGGGGAGAGGGGTAAATGATTTTGGGACAAAACTGGAGGAGGGCATGGTTCTGACTCCATGGCGATAATCTCAAAACCCTTGTCCCTAGTTGTCTCCTCCTCTCGTTCATCCAAAATTGCTAGCTCGTCCTCTCTTTTGCACACACTTTCTGCCATGTGGATATTTTTATTCATGTCCTCAACGTGACATGGCTTGCTCGATATACCTGCAATAGAAGATAAACTCGTATTAAATTCTTGAAGTTGAATTTCAAAAAAATTACTTTCTTCTAAGCAAGTGGCAATCAAATTAAGATTTTCAATAGATTTTTGAATCTGCCGACTCCGAGCAAGGAAATTCTCTTGGAATTGATGGGATGTAGCCTCCTGTGTCTGAATAGTCAAGTAAACTTCCTCTTTCAAGGATTGCAAAGGTACGTCTACGCTTTGCTCCCCTTGATCGAGGCACGAAGGCTCCGTTGAATCGCACTCTGAAGTCTCTTCCCTGGTTTCTTCATTTTCTTGCAGAGACTCCATGTATTCACACGCCTCTGTCGGCGTCATGCCTCCCAATAATTCCTGCAGCTGTGGTCATAGTCCATCTAGGAAGGACGCCATAAGCTCTTCATTTGTGTACCCATGCTGCGGATAGCTCGATACTATATCTGTGAACCTCCTCCAGGCCTGAAAGAAAGTTTCACAATCAGTCTGATTAAAATTAACAATCTTGAGCTTCTCCATCCTATGTTTGTGTGTGTTAGCGTACTTTGCATCATACAGATTGTTTGTGCAATAGAAATTCATATACTCCATTTAAAAAAATAAAAGTTTATGTACAATAAAATTAAACAAAAATTTATATACAGTAAAGTGGAAAGATCTCACCGAAGGTCCTCTAAATGAAAAAAACCGTAGTCACAAACCATTCCTCCCCGGCAACGGCGCCAAAAACTTGGTGGCTCCGAAAAGGTGCTTCTCTCAAGCGCAAGAGTCCGTACAGTAATATAATCTGTGTCACGCCCCGCTTCCCTAAAATGGAGACAAGACGTGAGAAGGTCCGCTCAGGCGTGGAGCTGTGAAGCTGCACGCCTGATAAGCGTCAATTTAGTATAAACATGTCCCTGTAAACGCAAACGGAACAACAACAATAATAATAATAAAATGAGACGGATATGAAATAACCAATCCCCAAAGTTTGTCCACAAAATATTCAACATCACAGAAAAGCCACCAGGCTAACAGGAAAGAGTCTAAGGCCCAGAACAAGGCCAAAAAACATAAACATAACAGAGTATCAACTAGGTGCCACGCACCGACAACTAAGCAGTCTAACAAAAGAAGCTAAACGAAGACACTAAGACTGATCTCCAGTGTCTACGAAGTCCTCGATCAACGCGGGTTCTGACTCAGCGTCAGCGAACACCGCGTCCTCAGCAAGTAACTCAGGCTCGGGCTCTAACATGTGTCACCCAAAAGAGAAAAGGGGCACATGTCAGCAAGTCGAAAGACTTGTGCAAGGAAACTGAAAGAAATGTAAACTAACAACCTAACAGTTAAAGTACGATGCATGGCATGGCAAGTATAGTAAGGGAGTAACAAGTAAGGTAAAGCACAAGTAGCAAGTATCAAGTGGTAGGAGTGACATGTAATGTCAAGTAACAAGTACAAGTACAAGGGATCACCCACACATGGATGCCCTATTGCCCGCAGGCTGTAGTCATGTACAAGGGATCACTCAGAGAGTGCCCTATTGCCCGCAGGCTGTATTGAGCTCGTCTTCTGGAGCACGAGCCAGAATTGTAATTGGCCTAGGGTTGTGCCCACAAAACGGGTGCCTAACCGGAACAAATAGTACAAGTATGTAGTGAAGCTACGCAATCACGATGAGTGTTCAAGCATGCAATGACACGAGCAGATATTCGCGTACCGTTAATTGAAATTAAACGTGACAGGCAAAATGCAATGACATGAACATATTCGTGTACCGTTAATTTAAATTAAACATGGCAGTTAAAATGCAATGACAGTTAAGGATGCATGGATGACATGAACAGTTAATACGTGTACCGTTAAGGGAAAGTAAACGTGACTTACAAGCATGATGAAGGTGACGGACCAAGCTTCGTTGTCAAGCTAGGTCAATGGCGTCCAGACGGATATCCTTTCACCGTCTAGTCTCTTTTACGCTAAAGCAAGGAAATGGCCTAAGACATGGCCCAAATCAAGAGATGCAAGTTTCACTTGCCTGATACCGGGATTGACGAGCAATGAAGATCGTCACACAAGCTAACTATAGAATAGATCGCTGTTATAGCAAAACAATCAGTAGAACAATGATTCTAAATTGATTTCTTAATGGAATCCTAATTGTCTAATAATCCATTTTTATTAGGGTTTCACAAATGTCAATGTGGGTTATGCTAAAACTAAAGGATCGAGCATTACCGTGAAGAAGCGGAGGAACAATACCGAGCAACCACGGCAACGGAAGAACGATCCGGCTCAGATCTGGAAATGAGGGAAAATCTGGAGAAATAGGTTTTGATATGGGTTTTGGGGGCTTGATGAAGGTTTGAGGAAGGTGGAAGGTGGAAAGTGTTAAGTGAGGGTTTGGATGATGGAAGATGAGCTTGGGATGATGGAATAAGGGTTTGAGGAAGAAGAGGGCTCAATGGGGGAGAAATTAGGGTTTGAGGTCATGAGGAAGAAGAAGAAGAAAACGTTTGGAGGGGTATTTATAGGGTTTGGTGGCGGCTAGGGCAAAACTAGGGTTTCCTGTACTGTTTAGTCGGTCAAAGAGCAACCACTGACCGACTAGTTTGGGAACTAGTCGGTCGGTTGACCAACGCAGACTGACTAAGTGTAAACAGTAACCCCTGACGAAAACCTGAACTAAGAGTTAGTCGGTCAAAGAACAACTACTGACCGACTAGTTTGAGATCTAGTCGGTCGATGAACGTTCTTAGACCGACTAAGAATGAATAGTACTTGGTATCAAAAATGATCATAGAGCTAGTCGGTTAAAGAACGATTGCCGACCGACTAGTTTGACATCTAGTCGGTCGATGAACGTTCTTAGACCGACTAAGAGTAAACAGTAACTGGTATCAAAAATGGTTAATGAGTTAGTCGGTTAAAGAAGCATTGCCGACCGACTAGTTTGTAACCTAGTTGGTCAACCAACATTCTTAGACCGACTAACGATAAACAGTAACTCCTGAACATTTATCAAAGCCCACTAGTCGGTTCAAGAAGGTTTGCCGACCGACTGGATCGTCATCTAGTCGGTCGGTGCCCCTTCTTAAACCGGATAATGTGCACTGAAAGTTTCGAAATGGAGCGCGAAGCTCCGGGATGGTTTCCTAAGTCCCCTAGGCTCGTTCTAACTCTAAGATATCGACGTTATGAAGCCCGTCACGAATGACTTACTTCAAACACGCCGACCGCCGGAAGAATCTAGAGAATCACGACGAAACGAACGAAAATGAAAGCTAAGGAGACGAAAATGGAAATCACAAGGAAGGGAGAAAACAACCAATAATATAATATATATATAATAAAATCCATACATGAAAACCAGTCGTTACATCCTACCCAACTTAAGAAAAATTCCGTCCTCGGAATTCCCAACACTCACGTGTCTAGGAACAAAAGTGGGTAGCGCCCTCGCATCTCATCTTCTCTCTCCCAAGTAGACTCTCCCGACGAACCGTGCCGCCACATCACTCTAACAAGATCGATGACCTTGTTCCGAAGTGACTTCTGACGGCTGTCCAGAATCTGCACTGGATACTGGTCATACGTCAAATCTGGGCGAACGGTGATCTCCGAGAAATCCACAGCATGAGATGGATCGCTGATGTAACGACGAAGCTGCGACACATGGAAAACATCGTGAACTCCTTCCAAAGATGGCGACAAGGCTAAGCGGTAAGCTACCTCGCCAACCCTCTCCAGAATGTCAAACGGTCCAATATATCGCGGGCTCAACTTCCCTCGCTTCCCAAAATGAATCACTCCACGATTCGGGGAAATCCTCAGAAACACATGATCCCCAGGCTGAAACTCCAAAGGATGGCGTTTAGCATCAGCCCAATGCTTAAAACGGTCCTGAGCAATCCTCAACCTCTCCCGAATGTTCCTGACAACCTCCACAGCCTCCACAATCATCTCAGGTCCTAACAGCTCCCTATCACCAATGTCATCCCAACTCATTGGCGATTGACATTTCCTCCCATACAATGCGGCGAAAGGCGCCATGCCAATAGACGCCTGGTAGCTGTTGTTGTAAGAGAACTCCACCAAGTGTAGATGGTCCTCCTACGAACCTTGAAATCCAACATGCACGCTCTCAGCATGTCTTCCAAAATCTGAATCGTCCTCTCGGACTGGCCATTTGTCTGCGGATGGTACGCCGTGCTGAAACTCAGACGCGTACCCAAACTCTTCTGCAAACTCTGCCAGAACTGAGATGTGAATCTCGTGTCTCTGTCCGACACGATACTCACGGGGACCCATGAAGTCGCACGATCTCTTGCATGATTCACGTTACATCACTATCTAAGCTAGGAAAAGGAAACAGAAACGGAGAGTAAAAGAATTTACCTCCATGTATATCCTTGCTAGCACCTCAGTGGACTGTCCTACTCGGAATGGAATAAAGTGCACGGATTTGGTCAATCTATCTACGATCACCCAAATCGTGTCGTTCTGCTTCGGACTCCGAGGTAGTCCAGTCACGAAATCCATAGTGATGTGTTGCCATTTCCACTCCAGAATTGGAAGCGGTTGCAGCAACCCTGCCGTACGCTGATGCTCCGCCTTCACTTGCTGGCAAACCAAGCATTTGGCTACACTCCGAGCCACACTCCTCTTCATGCCGTGCCACCAAAAGTTCAGACGAAGATCCTTGTACATCTTGGTCCCACCAAGATGCACATAATACGACGAACTGTGTGCCTCCACCAACAACTCCTCTCTGATATCTCCAGCAGGCACACACAACCTGGCTCCATACCTCAACGAGCTATCTTCATGAACCAAAAAGTCAGTCCGCAGACCGGCTTCAACCTGTTCTCGAATCCTTACCAATTTTGGATCTCCGGCCTGACTCGCCTTAATCCGATCCGTGATCGTTGACTGCACCTGCATGTACATCAACGAAGAAGCTTCCCCTGGAAGAAAAATCTCTGCATCGGACCCGCAAAAATCCTGCTGCAATCTCCACTGCGGAGTCAAAACCATCACCGCGGGAAGCCTACTCAAGGCATCTGGCACCACATTCACCTTGCCAGGGTGATACTGCAGATTAATCTCATAATCTGCCATGAGCTCCAACCATCGACGCTGTCGCATGTTGAGCTCCTTCTGGGTGAAAATATACTTCAAGCTTTTGTGATCGGTGAAGATTTTCACTTTCTCACTCAGCAAGAAGTGTCTCCAAATCTTAAGAGGAAACACAACAGCAGGCAACTCCAAATCATGCATCGGGTAATTCTTCTCATGAACCTTGAGCTGACGAGAAGCGTAAGCTACAACATGTCCATGCTGATGCAAAACACAACCAAGACCCTTGCCAGAAGCATCGCAAAAGATCTCGAATCCTCCGCTGCGATCAGGCATAGCAAGAACAGGGGCAGACGTCAGCCTCTCCCTCAGAACACCAAAGGCATCCTCACAATCACCCGACCAAACAAAAGCAACATCCTTCCGCGTCAACCTGGTCATCGGCTCCGTAATACGGGAAAAGTCCTTAATGAAACGCCGAAAATATCCTGCCAAACCAAGGAAACTCCGAATCTCAGATGCAGACGACGGAACAGGCCACTCCCTGATAGCCCTAATCTTCTCGGGATCCACTGAAATACCATCTCCAGTCACCACATGCCCGAGAAAAGTAACTCTGTCCAACCAAAACTCGCACTTAGAAAACTTAGCATACAACCGATGCTTCCTCAGAATCTCCAACACCGTCCTCAAGTGCGAGGCATGCTCTTCCTCTGACTTCGAATAGATCAGAATGTCGTCAATAAAGATAACGACAAATTATCCAAAAAGTCGTAGAAAATTAGGTTCATCAGATTCATGAAAACTGCGGGTGCGTTAGTTACGCCAAAAGGCATAACCACAAACTCATAGTGTCCATACTTCGTCCTGAAAGCTGTCTTCGGCACGTCATCCTTCTTCACCTTCAACTGATGGTAACCACTCCTCAAATCCAACTTAGAAAACACCCTCGATCCTCCCAGCTGATCAAAGATATCATCGATGCGAGGCAACGGGTATTTATTCTTGATGGTCACCGCATTCAGCTCCCGATAGTCCACGCACATGCGACGCGAACCATCCTTCTTCCTCACCAACAGCACCGGTGCTCCCCACGGAGACACACTAGGGTTGATGTAACCCTTCTGCATAAGCTCATCTAACTGCCTACGCAATTCCTCCAACTCTGTTGGCGCCATACGATATGGTGCCTTCGAATTGGGATGCGCACCTGGAATAAGATCAATAGAAAACTCCAAAGCTCGATCAGGCGGCAATCCAAACATCTCCTCAGGGAAGACGTCATCAAAATCTCGCACCACAGCTGGACTCTCCAACTCCATCTGTATAGCCACAACCTCCACCGGTCTGGTTCGAAATCTGACCGGATCCAGCGAACTGCTACCTCGACTGAACTCAAATACTGGATGTCCGGGAATCTCGAACACCACCTTCTTCCTCCGACAGTCAATCATAGCATAGAAGCTCGCAAGCCAATCCATCCCCAGGACCGCATCGTAGTTGATGATGTTGTGGACAATGAAATCAGCACAAAGCTCACGTCCACAAACCACCAACGGGCAAGAATTGCACCCACGATGCACCGAGACCACACCGTTCCCTGTGAAAATATTCCAACTCTTAGGAAGAGAGGACGTCGACAAGGAATGCTTCTCCACGAAGCTCCGGGCCAAAATGCACATCGACGCACCGGAGTCAAAGAGGACTCGTGCAGGAAATGTGCAAACCAAAACCACACCTAGCAACCAGTCTAACAATCAAATCCTATTCTAGCAACAAACATGAGCAAGCAACCAACAAAATCAACAATCAAACTAACTAAGGAAGAAAAATAGCTAGAATGAGTGTTACCTGTAATAACTTCGTCCACGGCCATGCTCTCCTCCTCAGTCATCAAAAAGGCCTGCCCTCTCGGTGGAACAGCCTGCCGAAAGGCCTGTCTCTGTGGAACAAGGGGCGCTCCACGTCCAGCGGGCACAGGGGCTCTCTGCTGCAATGGCTGAGCAGCAATAGGTCCCCGCCAAGGCTGCTTCGACCTCGGGCACTCTCTGATGGTGTGGGCAGGATCCCCACAGACAATGCATTGCCCTAGGAACCTCCTACACTGATCCCTGAGATGTCCAGTCTTACCACAGAAATGGCAAGTCTTCAGAATAGGCCCTCCTGGCCTCTTGAACTGAACAGGCTGAATAGGCCTGAATCCAGGTCTACCTGCTGCTCTCGCCGGCTCCACAGGCCTCTTCCCAGCTCCTGCAACATGCCCCCTCCTCTGGTTCAAATTCAACTCCTGCCGCCTTGCAGCAACCAGGACATTCTGATATGTCTCCAGGTCAAAAGAGGTCACAAAGCTCTGAAGCTCCAAGGCAAGTCCCTGAAGGAATCACTGAGCTTTCTCATCGGCATCTTGCACCATCTTTGGTGCAAACCGACTGAGCCTCGTGAACTCCTGGTGGTACTGATCCACCGACAAGCTCCCCTGCTTCAGATCTATGAAGCGCTGCAGCATCACCTGCCTTGCAGCCTTTGGGAAGAACTCTCCATCAAATCTGGCATTGAAGGTAGCCTAAACTATAGGCACCTCCAACACCTTCTCCTCAGCATCCCACCAGTTTCTGGCATTATCCTTCAACTGTCTCTTGGCCAAATCAACCCATCCAGCCGGGTTAATCTTCGCCATCGCCAGGTTATCCTCAATGTTCCTCATCCACTCGTCCGCAGCCAAATGACCTTCAGAACCATCAAAATATGCAGGACCCAGCTCCCTGAACTAATTCGCTCCAGGCTCGGGGCGAGGGGCTTCCACTGCCCGAGCAACTCGAGCGACCGGAGCATTCTGGACCTGCAGCAGCACACCCTGCTGAACCTGCATCATCTGCATCATCATCCTCATCATCTCCCCGTTAGTGGGCTCCCGCTCAGGCTCCTCAACATGAGGGAGCGCACCACCGCCAGCACGGGTATTTCACCTGCCTGCCATCTAATGACACAAACGAAATAATTAGACTCAATAGCTTATGGCTCGGATGTCAAATTTATTTATTGGACAATCTTATATTATTATCGGTATCCTGATAATTGCAGTTACAGAGGACCTGCATGGGCCACCACTAAAACCTGTCACGCCCCGCTTCCCTAAAATGGAGATGAGACGTGAGAAGGTCCGCTCAGGCGTGGAGCTGTGAAGCTGCACGCCTGATAAGCATCAATTTAGTATAAACAGGTCCCTGTAAACGCAAACGGAACAACAACAATAATAATAATAAAATGAGACGGATATGAAATAACCAATCCCCAAAGTTTGTCCACAAAATATTCAACATCACAGAAAAGCCACCAGGCTAACAGGAAAGAGTCTAAGGCCCAGAACAAGGCCAAAAAACATAAACATAACAGAGTATCAACTAGGTGCCACACACCGACAACTAAGCAGTCTAACAAAAGAAGCTAAACGAAGACACTAAGACTGATCTCCAGTGTCTACGAAGTCCTCGATCAACGCGGGTTCTGACTCAGCGTCAGCGAACACCACGTCCTCAGCAAGTAACTCAGGCTCGGGCTCTAACATGTGTCACCCAAAAGAGAAAAGGGGCACATGTCAGCAAGTCGAAAGACTTGTGCAAGGAAACTGAAAGAAATGTAAACTAACAACCTAACAGTTAAAGTACGGTGCATGGCATGGCAAGTATAGTAAGGGAGTAACAAGTAAGGTAAAGCACAAGTAGCAAGTATCAAGTGGTAGGAGTGACAGGTAATGTCAAGTAACAAGTACAAGTACAAGGGATCACCCACACATGGATGCCCTATTGCCTGCAGGCTGTAGTCATGTACAAGGGATCACTCAGAGAGTGCCATATTGCCCGTAGGCTGTATTGAGCTCGTCTTCTGGACCACGAGCCAGAATTGTAATTGGCCTAGGGTTATGCCCGTAAAACGGGTGCCTAGCCGGAACAAATAGTACAAGTATGTAGCGAAGCTACGCAATCACGATGAGTGTTCAAGCATGCAATGACATGAGCAGATATTCGCGTACCGTTAATTGAAATTAAACGTGACAGGCAAAATGCAATGACATGAACATATTCGTGTACCGTTAATTTAAATTAAACATGGCAGTTAAAATGCAATGGCAGTTAAGGATGCATGGATGACATGAACAGTTAATACGTGTACTGTTAAGGAAAAGTAAACGTGACTTACAAGCATGATGAAGGTGACGGACCAAGCTTCGTTGTCAAGCTAGGTCAATGGCGTCTAGACGGCTATCCTTTCACCGTCTAGTCTCTTTTACGCTAAAGCAAGGAAATGGCCTAAGACATGGCCCAAATGAAGAGATGCAAGTTTCACTTGCCTGATACCGGGATTGACGAGCAATGAAGATCGTCACACAAGCTACCTACGGAATAGATCGCTGTTATAGCAAAACAATCAGTAGAACAATGATTCTAAATTGATTTCTTAATAGAATCCTAAATGTCTAATAATCCATTTTATTAGGGTTTCACAAATGTCAATGTGGGTTATGCTAAAACTAAAGGATCGAGCATTACCGTGAAGAAGCGGAGGAACGATGCCGAGCAACCACGGCAACGGAAGAACGATCCGGCTCAGATCTGGAAATGAGGGAAAATCTGGAGAAATAGGTTTTGATATGGGTTTTGGGGGCTTGATGAAGGTTTGAGGAAGGTGGAAGGTGGAAAGTGTTAAGTGAGGGTTTGGATGATGGAAGATGAGCTTGGGATGATGGAATAAGGGTTTGAGGAAGAAGAGGGCTCAATGGGGGAGAAACTAGGGTTTGAGGTCATGAGGAAGAAGAAGAAAACGTTTGGAGGGGTATTTATAGGGTTTGGTGGCGGCTAGGGAAAAACTAGGGTTTCCTGTACTGTTTAGTCGGTCAAAGAGCAACCACTGACCGACTAGTTTGGGAGCTAGTTAGTCGGTTGACCAACGCAGACCGACTAAGTGTAAACAGTAACCCCTGATGAAAGCCTGAACTAAGAGTTAGTCGGTCAAAGAACAACTACTGACCGACTAGTTTGAGATCTAGTCGGTCGATGAACGTTCTTAGACCGACTAAGAATGAATAGTACTTAGTATCAAAAATGATCATAGAGCTAGTCGGTTAAAGAACGATTGCCGACCGACTAGTTTGACATCTAGTCGGTCGATGAACGTTCTTAGACAGACTAAGAGTAAACAGTAACTGGTATCAAAAATGGTTAATGAGTTAGTCGGTTAAAGAAGCATTGCCGACCGACTAGTTTGTAACCTAGTCGGTCAACCAACGTTCTTAGACCGACTAACGATAAACAGTAACTCCTGAACATTTATCAAAGCCCACTAGTCGGTTCAAGAAGGTTTGCCGACCGACTGGATCGTCATCTAGTCGGTCGGTGCCCCTTCTTAAACCGGATAATGTGCACTGAAAGTTTCGAAATGGAGCGCGAAGCTCCGGGATGGTTTCCTAAGTCCCCTAGGCTCGTTCTAACTCTAAGATATCGACGTTATGAAGCCCGTCACGAATGACTTACTTCAAACACGCCGACCGCCGGAAGAATCTAGAGAATCACGACGAAACGAACGAAAATGAAAGCTAAGGAGACGGAAATGGAAATCACAAGGATGGGCGAAAACAACCAATAATATAATATATATAATAAAATCCATACATGAAAACCAGTCGTTACAATCTGGGAGTCCAGATGTCGAATCCTCGGGAGGAAATATATTGCAACCACAATTCAAATCAAATAGAAATCCAACAAAGAGAAACTAACCACTTCAATGATGATGGTGATGTGAATGGAGTTGATCGTGGCGAACAATGCGAACGAAGAAAATTCGTATAAGAAAGTATCCACCAAAAGTATGCACATGGTATCGGTTCGTTAGGATCAATAATTCGTATTAACTTGGTTGACGGATATAACACAATGAATTCTCTTTTTGAGAGCAATTCACCGGAAAATACCCAATATAACTCAATGAATTCTCCTTTTGGGAGAAATTCATCGGAAGATGCCCTTTTGGGGGTTCAAGCACAATATTCAATAAGATCGTCGCTAAAGTTATAATACGATATGAAACTCTCTTTTGGAGAGATCAAAACTACGATATGAAACTCTCTTTTGGGAAGATCAAAACTCACCCTTTTGGGGTGATCATCAACTCAATCACTTCTTTTGGAAGATGAGAAAGACGATTTAGTAACAAAGATTACAACTTTAACGACGTTTAACAGTTTAGCACAAGGATTATTCAACCAAATGAACACAAATAATATCCCCTAACTACGTCATACCATGCACAATAAGGATTAGCTACTCATGGTGCAAGAATAAACAAGTTTCATAGCAAAATACATCAATCTAATAGCAAAATACTATAGAAAATCACCAAATACGGGGGTTTAAGTTTAGGAATTTATCACCCAATCTCCAAGTTAGGCCTCAAAACTCTCTGGAAATACTAAGAACAGCCTCTGAAATTTTACAGAATTTTTCCCTGGCGAAATACGGCTCTTAGAGCCTCCAATACGCCCAAAATACACCAGTCCCCTCCCTAAAACCCTAGAAATACCTTATATAGGCTCATTGCGGGTTTATACGTTGCTATCGGGTTTAAAACCCGCTCCAATTACGCTTTGAACCCGATCCGCGAGCGGGTTAAACGTCAGTCGTCGATCGTGTGTGGGATTCGATCTCCGAGTGCCGCGTGTCCATTGAAAATCGTGCTCAGCGCTTCGACATCGATCGCGGATCGGAGTAATCTTGGCCCGTTCGATCGGAGATCGACGACCCACATTGCGCCACGTTTTCCCCAAGAACGCGCGAATTTGTGCTGCGATTTGATCTCGTCTGCGTTCGAAGCGGGTCGATTAGGAGCCGTCCGATCGGCGATCGAACGCTCAGATATGGCCACGTCGCTTCGTTTGCTGCTCCGTGCGGTCCGTCGTTGGATGGCAATCCAATGGCTGTGGGCGAGCCGCGTCGCTTCGTTTGCTGTTGTCGTTGGATTAGGGCGGGGAGCGCTGGATCGATGCCACGTGGACTTTGGGATTCGTGCGCATACGGATTCAGCCGTATTTGAAGTTTTTTATTCCGTATTTCTCCATTTAAAAGGTATTCTGCATTCAAAACTTCAAAGTAATTAGCACAGATCTCAGAAAAATACTAATAAATAGTCGTTGGAATCGTGAGATCGAGACGAAGCTAGGAAAAATATAAAAAGTGCAGATATACTTCATTAATTGTTGTTTTACGCTCAAATAGAGTGTTTTCTCTAATAAATAATTGTGTACAAAATACGTATGAATTAGAGAACAATATAGCATAACATGGGCACAAAATAGGGCTAAATGGGGGGTTAAATATGTAATATTGAAACCGAATCATTAGGGGAAATGGGGAAGGGCCCTCCTTATGTGCTTGTTCTGGACCGCCTGGGTGAGCGCCGCTATAACGGTCACGTCCGGTGTCTCTTCTACATCGATCCTCTCGTCATTGAATCTCTGGATGAAGGCTCGGAACGACTCATTCTCGTTCTATTTGAGCGAGAAGAGGTGAGAGGACCTCTTCGTGGGACGTCGTCCTACGACGAATTGTTTGCAGAATATTTCTGCCAGTTCGTCGAACGAGCCGATGTAGCCGTGGGGTAGCCCTTCGTACCATCTTTCTGCCCTCTTAAACAGGGTAGCATGGAAAGGCTCTACAAAGGTATGGCTTGTCGACCCCATGGATCAGCATGACGTTCAACTACTTATGAATGTACAACCACTGGTCGCATTTGTCATCATAAGCTGGTAGAGTAGGGAGCTTGAACTTAGGAAGATGAGGAGCAGAGATGATATTCTCTTTCAGGGGGTCTACCAAATCGCAGATTGGACCAGTAAGGATCCTCCTACTCCAGGTTGCAAGAAGTTGGTTCCCGAGGATCGGTTCAGGATCTCCTCCCTCCACACGAATCCACCTGTAGGGTTTAGTAGGTTATAACCTGGGGGAGCCCCATACATTACCTGATCTAGGATGATGCGGATTCCTGCCCAGTAATTGGAGGGGGTGGATTCTCCCTAAAGAACGAAATCTCGATTATCGACCCCCACTCTGTTGTATTGGTGGGCCGGGGGGTCGAATTATGGAGGTTAATCTCCAGTTGATCTGCCCTTGGGTCCCCTAGATCTCGGAGGAAAGCTGAGCCCCTGGTTGGCATCAGGTTCAGGTTTGGAAGCGGCAACGGCTCATTTATTTGGGATGGGCTCCCCATATTGTGGTGTAATAAAGTTGCCAATGCGCCAAGGCTCCTATCGACATACTCAGTGAACTGGGTGAACTCCTTTCGGGTCACCCTAGGCTCATTTGAGGCCTCTGCTAATCGTGGTGGTGGCATTGTGGAGTCCGTGACGTCCTCCACCAGTACATTGTTCGCTCTCAGCTTCTCCTTCAGACCTTCGACCGGTCCGGCATTGCTGGGTCTAGCTGCCATAGCTTCTAGATTGCTTTGGGATGTCAAGCTGGTTAACGTTTTCCCACAGACGACACCAGACTGTTAAGGCCAAAATTGACTGAGACAGTTGTCAAACGGGATGCTGAGTCAGAGCCTCGTTAGCAGTTGGAGTGTGATCCTTGGTTGGAAGAACCTGGGTCGAGTGATGATAGTTGGAGATGATGCGATGTTCAATCGACCTTCGAGTGGTAGTTGCATCGAATGTTCGAGGCTGGGAAGCTCGACGTCGACCTTCGATGTTGGATGATGATCGTCAATCTGCACCACATGGACTCGTTAGGGGGTCAGATCTAGGTTTCGATCCAAATCCCCTCCGATGCTTAAGTTAGTATGGAACTTAAGGGAGAGAGGGAGCTTGGTGCAGCTGAGATCGACCCACAAAGGTTCGTTTCGAGACTAACGGTGCAAGCTCGAATGTATAAGAAGTATAAGCTGAGAAAGTAGAGTTCTATATATTAGACCTCATACCTTAAAATGGGACCATTTCCCTTATTTATAGACGTTCAGGGTCCTTTTGGAGACGTTGGGGTGATAACGGCCACCAATAATAGGGCCAGGATCTTCCCCCATAAATAGGAATAAATGTTGTGCACATTGATGTGTCCATATTTTCTACTATTTTCATATCATCATTTCATTGCATCTCATGCCATTTTCGCATCCAAATCCTACATTTTACTACGATATTGTATTTCTGACGATATATTCGAGTTTCATAGTGTTTTATAAGTTTTAAGGGATTTTGGAGCGATTTGGAACCCCCACTTGGGTATGGACACATCCGATATGCTCATGAGCTCATTGGCGAGGCTCTGGAGGAGTTCGTAACACTTTCAGAGCCATTGGAGGAGAAGAGAGAGAGAAGAGGAGAGAGAGACACCCCAGCAGCTCCTGGAGATAGTTTCCCAGACTGCTCGGTCCGAGCAGTTCAGCTGCTCGACCGAGCAGCTCAGCTGCTCGACCGAGCTGCTTCAATTTGAGAAGAGGAGCTGATACGGGCTGGCTCGGACCGAGCAGTTCATCTGCTCGATCGAGCAGCCTCAAATTCCACAGCTGAAGCAGTCCGGCGACACAGCCCGAGTAGCTGACCGAGTCGACCCCTACTCGGATCGAGCAGAGCTGACTCGGTCCGAGTAGGCAGAGCGTTAATTTTGAATTCTCTCGATTTCCTGTAGTGCTCGGTCGAGCAGCTCATCTGCTCGGTCCGAGCGATTGAACGAGAAGCTTATTGCTCGACCGAGTCACCTACTCGGTCGGTAATGCCAAGGCCATTTTTCTGAAAGAATTATCTGAGCCGTCGATTGCGCGATTACGGGCGACTGAAGCTGGGAGCTGTCCGAGAGCGAAGGGGGGATTCATTCTGAGTTTTGGTAAGATTTTTTGCGGGGGAGCTTAGGCGATTTTTGGTAGAGATTTTGAAGTAAATTTTTGTAAGAGAATTTTGGATTGAATTTGCAGATTATTACTTTTGTTCTTGATTCTTTTTGCGCTTGGAAACTTGGAATTTATCTGGATATATAAACTGCAATTTCTATTAATTTCTCGCTGTAAGTCTTTTATCCATATCCTTTTGATTTCTATAATGTTTTCGTCTCTGAGAATGATGTTTTTATCCATCACTATCGCTATGTGTGAGTATATTCTTTCTAGGGTTGATGGGTTAGCCCTAGGATCCTAGGGGGAAGATGTAGATCTGAACCCCTACATTGAATTTGGGACTTAGGGAAGTATTTCGGTAGATCCTATCGAATCCATAGATAACCCGTACTGAGATCATGCCCACGGTCTGTGGAATTGATGTGCTTAAGGGGTATCTAGGGATTCGAATAAGGAAATCAGTGGATTCAACCAAGGCTCGTGACCATGCCCGGCTCATGTCTTGAGGGGATCCATCGACGAACTATACCGATACGTTGACGGCTACCGCCATTGTGTCAACGAGAGCCACCGAAATACCTCGTAATTCTAACCCACGAGAGTGGTACGGATTGGGGGATTAATCCCCAAGCCCTAATGCAATGCAAGGACCCTATTCCAACGTCGACCCCCAACGATCTTAGTGGCAATCCCTAATGCCCTAGTCCCTTTTATTAGTATTACAACAACACCACCACAACCAAATCTTCTACCCCGATAGCTTTCTCACTTCGAGACTTAGAAATGAACTGAGAATCCATTGACACTATCACCGTCCCTGTGGGATTTAATATCATTTATACTATAACTCGACACCGTCCGCTTGCGGATTGAGCCCGGAATTGAAGCCTTGGGGCCATACCACACCTGGCGATCGTGACATCGCCAGGTGGAACCTAGATGTAGGTTTCGGGTGCGTCAAGTTTTTGACGCCGTTGCCGGGGACGGCAATAGTTTTCTATCTCAGTTTATTTTTATTTTGTGAAGTTTGCTAGCATTCTAATCATTTCTCACCTTTCCATCATTTTTATTCTTTTTATTTATTTCGGTGCTACTAACTGTATTTATTTGAGTTTTTTTGGTGCATGAACACTCGCTGCAAGGGGTCTACTAGAGAATTATTATTCGATCCTGAGATCGAGAAGACAGCCAGGGCTTTGAGAGCCTCTAGTAGAAGTTTATCTCCCTCCGCTCAGATGGCAAAAAACAATCCTCCTCCTCCTTCTCGCACCGGGTCCATCAGGGACCACATGAAACCAACGTTCGTGAACAACTCCTCCATTCTTAGACCGCAACTTATGGCAGCAAGCTTCGAGCTCAAGACGGTGTTGGATCTGGATCCTAATCTAGAGGGGGGGTGAATATGCTTATAAAATAATTCGTGCAACCCACGAACAAACTCACGCAGTTATTGCAGCAGCAAAGTAAATAAAATGCAGACACATAGTACACAGCAGATTTACCCTGGTTCGGTCGCCCCAACGACCTACTCCAGCCCCAAAGCAGATACTAGTATTGAATAGCGCAATAGGTACAAAAACATAAGTTAGAGCACGCTCAGAGCACCCTTTACGTCTCTACCCACGCCAGGCTCTCAGTACCCCACTCACTGTGTTTTCTCTCACTATCAATCCTAGTAACGCTTTCTACCAGCTAGTCCCAAACTAGCTGGGTCCCACTTGTCTAGCCCCAACCAGACAAGTCCCAAAATAGCCACAGAATATAGGTAAATTTTCCCTTACAGAGATCTATACTACTACACAGAATAATAATAAAGAGTTCAGATAAGATCAGTTTGTGTAGGCGTAGTAGTCTCTATCAACAAGTGCGGGTCAGATCTGAATCTAACGTGATGTAGTCGTCTCGTCGTCGGCAACTCAAGTTGCGGCCTTAGTTCTCTCTTTGGCAACTTGCGGCACTTGAAGTTCCTTGCCTTGATGGCACTATGGTGATATTGCAGAACATCGGCTCTCCTCAATATGTGGACTCCTCAATAGTTCTGCAACTCTATTGGCCCCCTTTGAATTAATTGTTGCAGCTTGCTACTTGGTTGTAGGGTTGTAGCTTGCTTTCCCTTTGGAGCATGCAAGGAACCGAAGACAAACAAGAGATTTTGCAAACAAAACTTTCGGCCGGTGAAATTTTGTTGATGAGCTCTCAAATAAATTTCCTGCAGCACTCTTGGGAAATAAAAAACGGCTGCTCCTTGTGCTCTTGGGAGTTGCAGCTGTCTCCTATTAATTTTGATGAGTGCCCATCTTAAAATATCCAAGGGAAGAGAATTTGCCAAGTTTTTTTTGTAAAGATAGGCTCTTGGACCCTAATTTGTTTGCGGCCTGTGAAGTGTGGCACCTTTTAAAATTTTTTTATTGGGCACAAAAAAAACAAGAACGGCTGAGAACTAGGTTGGCTAATTTATGTTTCTTTGCAAAGATGAGGCCGGCCGGTGTTCTCAAAAAAAATGTTTTGAACAAAAAAAAAACCTTTGAGAAACAATTCGGCTGCTCCCCAGGCTTGTGCGGCAGTCACCTACCCTCAAAATTAATCCGGCTCTTCTCCTTTCAATTCTTGCGACCTGTTGTTTTCAAAAGGGATGTGTCTTTATTTCGGCCTGAGTTTAAAAAAACAGTGAAATAAGGTTGCAAAAAAATATGTATACTAAAACTTGTACCTCCCTTTGGTGCATGCGGCTTGGAAATGATAGGAGCCAAATTTATCCTTCCTTTGTTTGTGTATGCCGCACGTTTCTTCAACCTTAGAAGATGAGTTTTCATAGGGTGATGCTAGGGTGATGCGGTTACGGGGAATCCTATTTTGAATAGGAGTTTAGAGATTTGGTTCTTTCACTTTGCACCACAAATAGGAGATATGATTTGATCAAGTTGGGATTTGATAGCAATTCAAATTAGATATGAAATTGGATTTAGCAATTCAAATTGGAATAAATCTCAAATTGATTTGACCAAATCCCAAATAGATTTCATCTCCCTTTATATTGACCAAGTCAAATTGCTTTGTGTACAGCGCTTTGACCAAGTCCATTAGCTATGTGGATAACAATTCCTCCACCGGTTGACTAAGTCATGGCTTTGAGAATTTACCGCTTTGTCATTCCTGAAACACACTTAGCACACATGTTAAATAGTTCGCACACGTTTGTCATCATCAAACTAAAGTTCCTAGATCGTTGCGTCCAACACCGTAGACACGATGGTTCGCACACGTGGATCTACCACACCGCCCGTTCGCGGGAAGAGGCCGTCGTCTGGCGCCTCCTCTTCCCGACCCCTGTGTCATGCCCGACACACCTCCACCTCTACCACAGCTCCCGCCACCACCACTACCATCCCCACCACTGTTGGGATTTCATAATCCCATGTTCACTTTCCTATTCTGTTCAATATGATTTTGATGTGACAACTATTATTATTGCTACAACAGATCAATCTGATGCAGCAGGATCCCTTCTACGGGCATCCGCATGAAAATCCCAACCATCACATTGCCACCTTTCTGGCGAAGTGTGATACGTTCAAGGCAAAGGACGTTAATGATGATGCTGTGAAGCTGCGGCTTTTCCCGTTCACTTTAAGGGATAAATCCTCATATTGGCTCCAGGCCCACCCTTCCAACCATTTCACCACCTGGGAGAAGCTTTTGCTTGCATTTATGGATAAGTTTTATCCACCCTCGAAGACGATCCCGATCTGTGGAGCTATTTCTAACTTCAAGCAGCTCCCACAGGAGTCACTTTACGAGGCATGGGAGAGGTTCAAGGACCTCCAACATCAGTGTCCTCACCATGAGATCCAGTCATGGGATTTGGTGCAGAGCTTCTACAACCGGCTCCAGCCTAGCACCAAGATAATCATCGATGTTGTGACGCAGGGCGACCTACTTGATAAGTCTCCTGAGGAGGCTATTAACATGTTGGAGCACATGGCGGCCAACACTCAGCAATGGAACGATGAATGAACTGTTGTGACCCGGACTCCTGAGGTCAAGGTCGCTAGCCACTTGGATTCTCACATCGAGACCTTGTGCAAACAAGTGGCCCGCATTGAGCAACGTCTAGACTCCATCTCTGCTTTACCCAGTTCATCGTATCATCCTGCAGAAGAATATGTAGATCAGGGATAAATCCCAAGGGAGGCCCAATACGATGGTGCCAAGACATCTAAGACCGTTTAATACGTTCAATGAGAGGGACAGAATCAGTGGCAACATCCAGCTGCCAGGAATCACCTGGGGTTTTTCTATGGAAACCCAAGTAAAGGGCTGAAACCTCCGTAATTTCAGAGGCCACCACCCCCTCCTCGGTAATAGCAGAGCCAGCAGTAGAGCGGATTTAGGCCAGATGGGCCTTACAGGCCGCCAGGATATCAGTTCAACCGGCCACCTCAGCAGAATTATAGGCCCAATCCACCCAAGTCCAGTCTTGAAGCCACATTGGAAACTTTCATGAGTGGCCAGATCCGCTTTAATCAGGACACGTCGAACCAGTTCAAGAATATAAATTTTTCACTTGATGAACTGAGGGGGCAAATGTCGGAACTTTTGAAGAATCAGGGGAGATTGCCCTCCCAGCCGGAGACAAACCCAAGAGCCTAAGCTAATGCTGTGGTTTCAGTGACCACACGTGGAGGACGGGTGACTGACCCCGTCATGGTTCCGGTGCTGAATAAGGAGAAGGTCACCATTGAAGAAGCTGTTGATGACAGCAATAGAGAAGAGGCTACTGAAGGGCCTATCATTATTAAGGAGAAAGCGGATGCCCCTCCTGTCATGCCTACTACGACAACACCTCCTGTTGATGCATCCAAGAGTAAAATTTCCCGACCTCCCCCTCCATACCCACAAAGGCTAGCCCTAGCCAAAATGGAAAAGAAGTACTCCAAGTTCATGGAGTTATTAAAGGGAATCCAGCTGTACATCCCATTCATGGATGCCATCACAGAGATCCCGATCTATGCAAAATTTCGGAAGGATCTCATCACTGGATAGAGGAAGCCCGAAGAAATCAAGCTATTGGAGGATTCCACCTCCGTTATCAAAAAATCATCTCCCCCAGAAGTTGCCGGATCCGGGGAGCTTTACCGTGCCTGCTCCATCGAAGGGATGCCTATCAGCCGAGCATTGATTGACTTGGGGGCTAGCATCAGTTTGATGCCGCTCTCCATTTTCAAGAGACTTCAGACGGGAAGTGAGTTAGAACCGACGAGCATGTCCATCCAGCTCACCGATCATTCCATCACCTACCTGGTGGGAATAGCAAGGGACCTCATCCTCTAAATACCCCCAGGACTATGTGTCCCAGTCGACTTCATCATCATGGATATGCCTGAGGGAGGGAGCTCCCAACTTATACTCGACTGCCCTTCATGGCGATGGCCGGTGTTCTCATCGATGTCCGAGAAGGGACCCTCTCTCTCAACGTGGGGGATATTGAAGATGAGTTCCAGCTACAAAGGCTGATGAGAGAGCGAGCCCATGTAGAAGGGGCCAGCTATCTAGAGCTTCTTGAAGAGGAAACCACTGAAGATTTTACTTCCGAGTGGGTCATAAAAGACCCAATGTAGACAAGCATCGACGACGATGGCGACCCAACCTACAACAAAGCGGTCGCCGCATACATCCGAGTATTGGATGAGGAATTTCAACATCATTCCCCTAATCACAAAGAACCGGAGACCATATGCTACGTGGAGAAGAATCTTGAAGTAGGCAGAAATCAAATACCTCCGGATTACACCATCACGAAGATTGACGCGCGACCACCGTGCGCACCAAATGAGAATTGATATATTTGGGGGAGTCGAGCTCATGACTGAAAACGAGCGCTTATTGAGAGGCAACCCAATTTCTTAGATTTTGTACTTTCTTTTTCAGTTTCTTATTTTCAATTTTTATTTCGTGTTTTTAGACAAAACTATAAAAATCATGAAAATTTGATGAGTTTGTCTTTTGTACAGGATGGATAGGTGGGGGTATGCGTATCGACATTATAAACAGAAGGAAGCCAGAGGAGAACATCAGATTCGAAGATTTGGGGAGAAAACCAAAGAAAAAAGAGGAGATAGGAGACACAGGAGACTCGACTGAGCAGCTTCACTGCTCGGTCGAGCAGTACAGACACGGAAAAAGGAAGGATATATAGATTGGCATCTTTGCACGGCCCGAGCAGCATCCTGCTCGGTCCAAGTAGAAATAGACTCGGTCCGAGCAACGCATTACTAGGTCGAGTGCTAAAGGCTTTTGAAGTTGAGGAGAAAACGTCACTCTGCCAACCCGACCAGCTTATTATTGGCTCGGCCGGAATAGGCAATGGCTTGGTCGCTGCTCGGTCGAGCAGACGAGGGAGTATAATTTTTAGAATTTGCTTGACTCGGTCGAGCAGCCCAACTGCTCGGACCGAATCGAGTCGGGTCTTTATGTCCAAACCCGACTATAAGTAACCGCAGTGAAAAAAATTTTAACCTAAAATTTTTTATCTCTAATTCCCCCCTCCCCCGAGCTCCCTTTCCCATCCCACTCGTTCAAAACCCCTCCCCCTGCCGTCCCCCCTCACCCCTACCGCCACCGGCTCCTCCAACTATGCCGCCACCTCTGGTCAGCCTCTCTCCCCCTATCTCTCTCTTTCTCTCTCTCTATCTCTCCGCCCCTCCCCTCTTTCCCCCCTTTTCGCCCTCATTAGTCGACGGCACCGTCGACGGTGCCGCCGCCCCATTCTTCCCAAACAAACCCCCCGTCTTAAACCCCCACCGTCGCCTAACCCCTCTCTCTATCGGTGATTGCCCAAAGCCCCCCAAATTCCAGTCGAATTTGCCCTAGGGCATTGATCGAGCAGTGATACTGCTCGGTCAGTTCCCATCGAGTAGCACGACTCAGATCGAGAAGTATCACTGCTCAGTCGAGTCAGCTAAATTCTGCGTATCACCCATTTTTACTTGATTATCTGACGTTTTGATCATTTCCAATTGCAGGTACTCTCTGATTACATCAGTAGCAGCTGTGGGAACTAGCTTACAGATCTTTTGGACACTCGCATCGTTCGTATCTCTAGCACATACGGTACACTCGTTCCCCTATCTATCTTTATACTGTATTTTATATACCGTAGACATGATGGTTCGCACACGCGGATCCACCACACCCCCCATTCGCGGGAAGAGGCCATCGTCTGGCGCCTCCTGTTCCCGACCCCAGCATCGTGCCTGACATACCACCAGATCCTCCACTACTACCACACCCTCTACCACAGCTCCCGCTATCGCCACTACCATCCCCACCACCACTACACATGTCACGGCCGCCGTTACCACATCCACCACTTCCATCCCCACCACAGCACCTTCCACCATCTCTACCTCATCACCCCCACACCTCGCACCCTCCACAGATGCCCTGCCTGCACGTCTCCCGACTTATGGCATCACATTTCGAGACAACGCACACCGAGAGCGCTTTTTTAGGCTCTCTCAGCGCCGTCTCCTACCTACGGCGTTCATAGACGTGCCTGCCCTTAGATCCCTGGGACTCCTACAGGGAGTTCACCACTTGTACCGAGCTATCGGTTATGACCGTTTTCTCGGTGTACATGCTCCCACTGACACCCACATAGCACTGAAGGGTCTCAGCTCCCTTGCTCTCACCCCCAGCGGGTGACATCATCACCTTCCGCCTCATGGACCACGACTGCACTATCTGTCATGCCCCGCTTCCCAAAAATACGGAGGCGAAGTATGACTAAGGCCCGCTTAGGCCGGAGCTGTGAAGCTTAGACCCAATAAGCGTCTGTAGGGGTACCATTTTAAAACTTCAGGTTCTTGCATTAATAAAATTCAGAACAATAGAAAGTACAGAAAGGAAAAGGCATTCATTAAATTAGAGATATAATATCCAGCGAGTACAAAGTCTAAAAGAAGCCTAAGCATGGCAACAAACTATCTAAAAGCAATTAAAAGCAGTAACCTCTGAAAGTGACGAAAAAAAAACCTCAAGGTCTAGTCCTCGTCAGGCACGTGCTCTGGGTCGACGTCCTCGGCTCCTCGTACTCCAGTGAGTCTGCCTCATCCAAGAACTCTGGCTGAACACCTGACGTACAACACCCAATAGAAAAGGAACTGCACGTCAGGTAAAGTCTACAAGAAGGGTTAGACTCTACTGCAAGTGCACCAACTATTAAACAATGATTTACTGGTTGTTTAGCATGCTGGGGTTATAACAGACGGTTTACTAGTTGATTAGCATGCTGGAGTTATAACAGAGTAACAAAAGGAAGTGCACGCAGCAGGAAAGTAAAGCATAGCAAGTAGTAGTCATAGCGTGTGCTACCGACTACGGGACTACCCTAAAGGTGACAGGACAAGACGGATCTAGACAAGACAAGACGGACAGGACACGACACATGAGACACGAAGGGTTCACGCCTTACAGGTTGAGGGGGATCAGACCCTCTCCCCGTGCGCACGCTCAACCCTACCCCAAACCCAAAAACTCAGGACAAGAAGTACAGAGATCACTTCCGCTAGGGAAGCACCTAAAATGCTCGCAGGCTTTTTGTATCACGGAGATCACTCCCGCAAGGAGAGCATCTGAAACGCCTGAAGGGTTTTTGTATTACGGAGATCACTCCCGCAAGGAGAGCAACTGAAACGCCCGAAGGCTTTTTGTATCACGGAGATCACTCCCGCAAGGAGAGCATCTGAAACGCCCGAAGGCTTTTTTGTGTAACAGTGACATGACACGACCGGTGTACGGGAGAGTTATTCTAGGGTGTCCACATGCACGCACACACAAGATAATCCTACGGTGTCACAAGTCGTTGTTCGTCGGACATTAGACTTCGTCGTCAAGTCTAAGTCGTCAGGGTGACCCGGACGCTATCATTTCACGGCTGGATCTAAACACTCACAGTCTAACAGTTCTAACAATTAAGACCAAGACGCGGTCAAAAATGCAAGTGGGTACACTTGCCTGTGATGGCGAGTGTGTCGTCTGTCTGGGGCGTCTCGTCCAGTCGTCGCGTCTGCGGTAGTCCGTCTGAAACAGTGTCACGTTGATGGTGTCAGGCCTCGTTTTTCAGAAATTCCTATTAGGGTTCATTTCTAGGTTATCGGGACTACCCTATTCGTCAGAAGTCACATTTTTGATGTTTAGCCCTATTCGACGATTCTATCCTATGTGCACAGTCAAAAAGTCCATTCGTCGATTCTACAGTTCCACATCATTTTAAGGGGGCAGAAAGTAAATTTAATGAGTTAAGTTGCCGATTTTAGTTAGGTTTTTAGTTTCGCTACGGCGTGGGTTTTACTACATGTTAGGTGACTAACCTTGTGCGATGAACACGCACGAGTCTGACGTCGGGTCTGGAAACAGAAGCGGTGCTCGCATCCTCGACTATGGGTAGCACAGTGAGAGTCATTTCAGGATCGCCACGGCTACGGGTAGTGCAGCGAACGATAATGACGTCGGGTCTGAAACAACGGATCGCGTCGTCCTCTCTCTGGTTCCTCGACTGCAAGTAGCGTAACTGGAAGAGGTCGTCGGGGTGTTCCGGTGCTCGAACGAGGATGAGTCTACTAAATTGCCTTCAATCTTATCAAAATCATCATCAAACCCATCATCACCATCATCCTGACCATCATCATCACTACCAAGCTCCCCCAGAAGAAACACATCCAAATCATGCTCAGCGATTGAAGAGGTGGAAGTCTTAGTTTTCAAGTTAGCTTTTTTTGTTTCTGCTTTATTACTTGGTGCAGAACTCGAACTCTCTTTAGTCCCATCATTTCTCTTTTGGTCCACCATTTCAACTTTCAAGTTCTCCATATAACACTTCTCATAAGGGGCAACATAATTGTTTACAAGTATAAAATATATCCTCCAGAATTTTCGCTCTTTCATATATCGAGGGCATAGCTCATATCTGAACTTCGATATTTCCTTCACTGTCGATAGAACAATAGTAGCATGATTTGCTTGCCATTCATTAAGATCCCATCGCACATTTGACACGATAGGGACCCCGGATATCTCTCGTTCATCTTCCATAGGGAAATCGCAAAATGTGCTGATGGCAATCCCATTGACAAATTCCCTCAGCTCATCGGTAACCCCGAACATCTCCAATACAGCAGCCGACGCCTCCGCCAGCGGCGACACCTGTGACATTAAAGGCGAGATTGGGAGGAATCTGGATCGGGATCTCGATCTCGCCGACGAGGGCGACGATCGACATCGAAGGAGCGCAGCAGTGGCGCGGGGAGGCTGTGCTGCGGTCGCGGCGGGGGAGGCGAGGAGTAGATCGGTCGGGGGCATGGCTGTCGGTGATGGGGGAGGGCTATGGAGGATCTCCAGTGGCCGGCTGAGCGGGCTGCGACGATCGGGAGTTCACAGCCGCGGCTGCTGCGGTTGGTCGACGATTGCGAGTGTCGGAGCAACGAACGCGACGGTCGGAGGGGATGTGATAAGCGGTGAAGGGAAGTCACTGGCGGGAGTAAGGGTGAGGGGATCACGGCGGAGTCGGGGGTCTCGCAGGTGGGCGTCGGGGTCGCAGGCAGGGCCATGGTCGCGGCGGTGGAGCGGATCACGTCGGCAGCCTCGAGCTCGGAGAGGAAGAGAGGCGGCGCTCGTGGCAGGCGAAGACGCTGAGCGGCTGAGAGCAAGAGAGAGAGGACACGGGGAGGCCGTGGAGGCGGGGGCAGCGGATCGCCGTGAGGGAGGGGGAGAGAGAGAGAGAGACGGGGTGAGGCGGTTGCGGGATTTGGGAATTTAGAATAGGGTTAGGGTTTTTTTTTGTTTTAGGGTGAAAGATAGGATTAATATAATAAGAATAATTGATATCTACCTATTAGATTTATAGCTAGAAGGGGATTGACAAAGAGGTGAAGGGTGTACAAGTAGGGGTAAGTCTAGGGGAGACTAGAGAAGAAGATTAGGAAGAGTTTTAAAACGATTTAGGAGAGAGATTTTGTAACGACCCGCTCCCCGGAATACCCGATAAGTACGAAACCGTATCAGGTATTTCCGAAGAGGCGGGTGCTACGGGAGAGAAGTACAAAATTTCAAAGCACAAGCAGGCCCACTGCGCACTGCTGGGATAGTACCTGTAGCATTCCAACAACACAAAAACACAAAAGGGACCAATAACACAAGACTGATATAAATAAAACACTGATACATATAAATATACAACTATCCAATTCCAGCATCACTATATATCTAGAACAAAAGTCCATGTTCAGCATCTTATACAAATCTCGTATACAACAATAAGCCATATCTCATATGACATAAAACCCACAAGTCGCCAAAATACAAAACACAACCCTGAAGACCTCTCACACACCTGCACCACTCTCAACTCCAACCTGTTGAACTAACGTGCCTTCAACTCTACGATCCAGCTCCTTAAAATGTCAACGGGGACACGTCACAGCGTGACCCAGTAGGAATATACATCTCTATATAGATTATTATCCAATGCAATCAACTAAAAGAGATGAAATTACTTTAATCATAAGACATGGCATGGCACATTACTCTAACATACACGTATCTATTGGACAAGTACATCATCTTCTACAAAGTTGGCAAGTCATATTAAGGCATATGATTCAACATGTTAGAAAAAGTAGGAACTTCAACAACTAGCAATTTGCATCACAACTTGCATTATTGATTGAAAACTAGTTAGCAACAAGAATTGTGATCCACGGCTACATGTGTCTTAAAATGACATGAATCTTAGAAGTAAGATGGAATATATTAGTTGCATGAACTTGAGTATAGATGCTCACTAAAGTTAGCAACCCAAACGGGCATCTTATAATATGGCCACTACCTAACATTGCATAGAGTTTCAAGGGAGGGTTAGTAAGTGGCATCACAAGTAGTGTTCCTAACTTAGTTTCTAATGATTAGGATGTTATGGAAATGCTTATGAAATGCTCACAAAAATTTCGGCAGAGTTTCTCTTGCATTTATCAAATTTTTCCAATTGCAACATAAATAATATTACAAGGGAAACACGCTATAACCATAACAAGCATATCCTTGCTCAAGAAATCACAGGAGAAATGCCATAACTCAGAATATAATGGCAACTACAAGAGACATATAGCATTAAAAGCACAAGGTCCACATACTTGAAAGAGAGGGAATCCACATATAAGCACAATTTTCACTATACACAATTCATAAACACAACTTCATTATATACTAACTTTATTGTTGCATGCTTTGCAATATCAAGGGAAACAATCAACAACATTTAGATTTGCACGCTAACAACATTAGGATGACATAGAAGTAACTTAAAGGAACAATAAAACTAGTATACATTGAAGGAGGGGTTAGCATGCGAGACGAGCCTTGTTTCATTCTCAATACCATATAATTGTCAACAATGCCACATAAACAATGGTTAACTCGCATGCCATCAATTTGAAAGGATTAGCCGATATCATAAATCATTATAGAATTTAAAATACTAGTAACATTAACATGCTTTTAAATGTAGGGGCTTAGGAGTTAAATATTGGCATGCAACTAGAATCATTTCCCATGTTCCTTATTACACCATTGTGAACTATGACAATAACATGTAACTTATCGGGTATTCCGGGGAGCGGGGCATTACAGATTTAGCCAGATTTGGCTAACAAATTTCGAAATCTGAATCTGATTGGGGAGATCGACGGTCGAGGTTAATCCGGGTGATATCACTCAATCCGGGCGTCAGAAAAATAATCCGAAAATATCGGGGCGATCGTGGAGACGAGACGCACAAATCTATGGAGCCTGATCGTGTGTAACGCCTACCAAAAATTTACGTAAAATTAGGAACGGCGTTTTGAGTCAAATGACTAAAACGCCCCTATCGTTCAAAGTCGTTTTGCGAGAAAACGAGCCGTGAAACGACGTTCCCAAAAATTACAATAAAATCCAACACCCCGAAACGATGGCAATGGCATATCGCATCGCATATGCCAGAGCTCAGAAATAGCCAAAAAGAATACGTGCACGATAAAGCACGTGCACGTAGGTAATATGAACAGTCGGAAAAACGGCCGTTACACTATCACATTTGCCATGACCCGGGAATACTTCCACTTCCCTGCCGTACCCGAGCCCAGAGCAGCCTTTTCCCCGCTCTTTGATGTTGACTCTTTTGAGGCTTGAGAGTTTTGGTAGCGTATTTCTGGCCTTCCTCAGTATCGCCCTAGTCGGGCGAAGGCATCGTGCATAGTGCACACATGCCTTCGTTACGCTTAGAGGCACTTAGCTTCCATCCTCTTTTGCAAGCCTGAGGTCGGGACCATGTCCCTCACTGAGCTTACCCATCTTATGGGTATGACCTGACCTCTTCGATTTCACCCTGACGACTCCCTACGACCCTTCATGCTCTCTGACGCAGCCCACTGGTTGTGTCACAGCCTATACCAGACAGCCACCACCTATTTCTCCACCGACATATGCTGTGGTGGTTTCTTCACTATTTTTGCTAGGATGCTGGATATTCACGTCCTAGATGACCTTCACTGCCACGTTGGCCCGACACGCTTGACCATCGGCGTGCTCGAGCATTTGCATATTATTCGACCACACTGGGAACGTCACTGGCTATATCTCGTAGGCACCCACCATATCCCCCACATGGTTCTCCCCACCCCTCACCTGACACACATCCCTGCCATCCAGCTTGACTGGATGATTCCTCAGGTCTTCCCACTCCCTCACATACACGTACTCGAGCCCCCTGGCGCACCCGTCGAGGCAGCCTCCTATAACCCGGCCCCACGCTCTCTGGTGTTTGAGTTACATGACATTGCTGCTTTAGTTGCCGGGCTCCCAGTGCCACCACCTCACCTATCATCTTCTGGAGCCATTTCTTCCACCACCGTTGTATCCACCACCTTCGAGTCCTCGGGGACTGTCCCCACCTCTTGCCCCGAGACTGAGATTTCTTCTACCATTGTATCGGTGCCGGAGGGCACCAATATACCTTTTGCTGACGACCCCATAGATCTTGATTCTCCCGTACAAGACCATGCCCCTACTCTTCCACCCCTCAGTGACCTGATACCATCACTTCCTCTATCTTTAGGTCACCAGATTGCACTTTCTGGCACTACTTCCTCCTCACCCGTGGCCATTTTCACGGAGTCTGTCCGACGTTTGTCCATACCTCAGTGTCGACGACAGCTCTTTCTTCTGCCACCGCTGATTTACCTTCGATCTCACCCTCTCCTACCTTCCAAGCTCGGCACTGTGCCTCGGCTGCACAGGACTGATTCACTAGAGTGGTGACTCACAGACCATTCCTCGCCCTCCGACTGACTCGCGTACTTCAGACGCTCGCCTGACCGCGTTAGAGGAGTCGACTTCTAGCTTACGGCGGGAATTCGAGGACTTTGTACGCTCGACGACAACACACCGATCTAGAGTCGAGTCGGACCCGACTTCAATTATAGACCTGCTTCGGTACTGTGGCCCTCCATCTGTTATCCTTGCACACGCTCCGCCACCCAGGCCAGACACTGTGACCCCCTCTGCACCACTACGTGCTTCACTTTCTCAGGCTTCTGCAAAGCCTGTTTCTACCACTTCTGAGACGGCTGTCACATTAGATCCCTTGTCTGCCCTGGTTTTACTTCCTGCTGAGCCCTCCACTGCCACCGTTGATCTCACCACCAGCCCTCCTCATGACTTCTAGCCAGATCCTCCACCCACCACTCATGGTCCGCAACAAAGGGACCCATCACCACCCCCAGAGGGTGGTGCATCTGCTTGATGTTGTCCTTACCAGCTTCTGCCTCACCTATTTATTTTGTGCACATATGTCTGTTTGGGTCCTTACACTTACATAGCTTGGGGGAGGCGCCACCCATGCATCACATTTCATCCAGCATTGCATCATTTCAAGTTTTTATTTCCTTTTTGAACAGTTTTGTTTTTTTATTTTATTTTATTCCCCTTCCCACCCCACCCATCTAGCATCATCTCCCACTCACGAGCGTTTTCTTAGCAGTGAAGACACTGCTAGGTTTAGCTTGGGGGATGAGCGCTACCGCTTTATTTTTTATTTTTTCTTTCTTTCCTTATTTTAGTCTTTATTTCATTTTTCCACCGCTTTTTCACGTCGTTTTTATTTTTTCTCATTTTGCATCATATTTTGTAATTTCACCATACATGCATCTCTTTTTCTTTATCTTCCTCTTTTCTCCGCCTTTTTCTCTTTATTTGCTAAGGATGTATCACATGATGATATCTCTCGCGGCCTTATTAGTCGTTTACGATGCTCATTTTCGATGACATGCTATTATGGTAAATTTCAGTTTTACTATCTATATGCGTGCATTTCTTTTGCTGATCTATCTGATTTAATGCCTAAAATGAATTGAAAATCGAATGCATGAATTAGTATCTAGTATGGTCTATGTTGGGAATTGCACCTAGGTTCACGCATCACTAGAACACTTGGAGTATCTGTGTTCTTATCTTGTTCACTTCTGATAGCATGCCTGCTGCTATGGTACTATTTACTGCATGTCTTTTCAGTATTCGTTTAGAGGAATGAAAATATACATGCTATCTATGAGTTTAGTTAGGGTATTATTTTATCAAACCGTTGTGCACCCACTTATGAGTGAACTGAGAGTCTTACTATTTTCCTTCTCCACATATCTATTTATATCTCTACATATCAGTTGGTTACACCCCCACAGCTATCTTTACCGCATCTCACTTCCCAAACCCTAAAAGAAAAAGTATAGCTTCTAAATGAGAAAAAAAGAAAAAAAGAAAAAAAAAGGAATAAATGCGTATATATTCATATGTGAAAAAGAAAAGAAAAAGAAAGAAAAGGAATAAATTTTATATCATTTATTCTGGGAAGAAAAAGAAAAAAAATTCATATCATTTTCCCTGATGCGACGCCTCAAGCTAAGCTTGGGGGTGTAACCCAACTGATCACACGAGTGAGCCTGATAGTAGAGTGGAGACGGTGCATAACGGGGAGATTTAATAACACCTAAACATTACGAATTGATTTAGGTTTTGGAGATTTTTCATGAATCGAAATGAATACCTGAATATCGGTCGGCAATGCCAAGGCCATTTTTGGGAAGAATTATCTTAGCCGTCGATTGTGTGATTGCGGGCGACTGGAGCTGGGAGCTCTGCGAGAGCGAAGGGGGATTCATTCTAAGTTTTGGTACGAGTTTCTGCAGGGGAGCTTAGGTGATTTTTGGTAGGGATTCTGAAGTTAATTTTTGTAAGAGAATTTTGGATCGAATTTGGAGATTATTACTTTTGTTCTTGATTCTTTTTGTGCTTGGAAACTTGGAATTTCTTTGGATCTATAAACTGCAATTTCTATTGATTTCTCGCTGTAAGTCTTTTATCCCTATCCGTTTGATTGCTATAATGTTTTCGTCTCTGAGAATGATGTTTTTATCCGTCACTATCGCTATGTGTGAGTAGATTCTTTCTAGGGTTGATGGTTGGCCCTAGGATCCTAGGGGGAAGATGTAGATTTGGGCCCCTACAATGAATTTGGGACTTATGGAAGTATTTCGGTAGATCCTACCGAATCCATAGATAACACGTACTGAGATCATGCACATGGTCTGTGGAATTGATGTGCTTAAGGGGTATCTAGGAATTCGAATAGGGAAATTGGTGGATTCAACCAAGGCTCGTGACTGTGCCCGGCTCGCATCTTGAGGGGATCTATCGACGAACAATACCGCTACGTTCACGGCTACCGCCATTGCGTCAACAAGAGCCACCGAAATACCCCGCAATTCTAACCCACGAGAGTGGTATGGATTGGAGGATTAATCCCCTAGCCCTAATGCAATGCAAGGACCTTATTCCAATGTCGACCCCAACGATCTTAATGGCAATCCCTAACGCCCTAGTCCCTTTTATTAGTATTACAACAACAACACCCCAACCAAATCTTCTACCCCGATAGCTATCTCACATCGAGACATAGAAATAAACTGAGAATCCATTAATACTATCACCGTCCCGGTGGGAATCGATATCATTTAAATTAAAACTCGACACTGTCCGCTTGTAGATTGAGCCCGAAATTAAAGCCTAGGGGCCATACCACACCTGGCGATCGTGACACCGCCAGGTGGAACCTAGGTGTAGGTTTCGGGTACGTCACACGTCCCCAAGATTCACGAGTCCGCCTTTAGTCTCACGTTCGAGTGAAGAGGACTCAACGGTCGACTGACCTTTGGGCTTTGACTGAGTCGGTATCGGGCTTCTTTGGTGGGCCTTGCAGGCCATAATCATTTGTCGACCGAGTAATCTCGAACGCCGGCCCAATGACTCAACACTATCCTAATAGTTTTTCTTGAATTATCACATAATCAATAAGAACTAATATAACCATTATCAACTAAACAATTTAGCATGATGACAGATTAACTAAAAATTATCACATAAAATTTAGATAAACATGCAACTTAAAATATCTCATAAATTTAAGGTAGATTAAAAGTTATCATATAAATTTAAGGATCTAATAATTAAAGTTATCACATGAATTTAAAATTAAATCCAATTTCCAAAAACAATTTTCAAAAATAAAATGTCATATGTAAACAAATATTTTGATAGTTTAATTACCTACCTAAATCTCATGGAGAAAACATGTTGTATCACATACATTTTATAATTGCAAAATATAGATCAAGTAGACTGGCTCAGATACCACTGATGGGTTTTTTGGGTCCGTAGGGCTATACGATCGACGTCCAGCTTAAGTCGGACGGACGACGAGATAAAATCAGGAAGCGAAAAAACAACTTAAAACTACTTTAAGTCTAATACTAAAGAGAACAAAACCTAGCCAGAATTTCTACTATCCCGGGGTTGGGTCCGACCAACCCCTAACGATAGATCTATCAACCTATTTGTAATTATAAACACATGTTAATAAACTACATATATTTCACTTTGTTTCCGTAGAATACGAAGCGTCATTTTCAGCAACGTTTTTTTATCTCCAAAGTGATGCCCCGCACCGCTTCCGAGCCGAACCACGTCCCGAGCGACACCTCATCTCGAGCGAAATTGCTTTCCGAACCGCATTGCGTCTTGAGGTGAGCAACACCCTTGTCGCCGAGCCAACCATTCACCAAAGAAAGTTTCACCATGAGTGGATCCTCCGTCAAGACTTCGGATCCGATCCGAACTCCTTCATAGCTTTGCTAGAGACCGATCAGGAGCAAGGAAGAATTTAGGGAGAAAAAAGGAATATTTTCTTTAAGCTCAGATCCGGGCTTGCTCACATTTAAGGGAGCTACTCAGATCTGGAGATTGGGATGAGTTTCAAGGAGGGGAGTAGGCTGTTATTTATATAGGTGGTTGACCCCTCCCCTTCTCTCCATTTCTGATGTGGGACTAAACAATTTGGAGAGGAAAAATCAATTTAGTTTACCTTACACGAAGGCCAAACTTTGACGAATTTTCACTCCCTCACCGTTGAGCTCGAAGAACGATATCACACATCGTTGCGAAGAGAGTTGAACGGTTAACGTGTAGGAAAAAACAGCGTATCAATCTGAGTTTGTTTGACCCCTCAAACGAGACTCTAAAGATTAGCCAAAACTTGTATTTTCGCAAAAGACAGCAGCCGCAAAAAAAGGCACATAGGGTTCGAAACCATATCTGGTGGGGCCCACGGGGTGGGCCCCACCGCCCAAAATGCAAGCACGTGGGGCGCCTGCCCCCAGCAGGCAGGGGGGCCCACTGCCCAAAATGCGGGCACGTGGGGCGCCTGCCTGCACCAGGCAGGAGGGTCCCACTGATCACTCCTTATTTTACACCTTTTTCCCGCATGTTTGCATGCCATTTAGATCGCCCAAATCATGTTTTTCACGATATATCGACGATATTGCGATGCTTTTCACGATTTGTTGTTTTTGTCGCATTTCAGGTGATTTGGCGCGATTTGGAGTGATCTCGAGATGCGCTTACTCCAGAGGGTCACCGACGACCTCCCCAAGGGGTATTTTGCTGTTGGAGAGGAGCGGAAGAAGAATGGATGTCACAGGAGCGACGAGGAGGCCAAAACAAGCTGATTGGGCATTTTTTGTGTCCCACTCGGCCGAGTGGAGGAGCCACTCGGCCGACCAGCGAGACACCGCTCGGCCGACCAGATCGGATACGATTTATATGTGCACTCGGCCGAGCGACGGAGACCACATCGGCCGAGTGACGACATCTCGTCCGCCCGAGTGGCGCCCAGACGAAGATGTTCAACAATGTCCAACTTACTGTTTTTCGGCTGCCTGAGCTTCAGAAGACCCACTCGGCCGAGTGGATAATCCCGTCCGCCCGAGTACCATGAAGCCATCGGCCGAGTGACGACAACTCACTCGGCCGAGCCGCCCCCGAAGTAGAGACCCCTGAAGGCCCCGACTTACTGAAAAATTACAGGGTTTCTCACTCGGCCGAGTGCGACGCGCTGCCTGTAGCGAAAATTGCGGAAAACAGGCTGCGCAGGGGTATTTTGGTCACAGTTTTTGGACGATTTTGGGGGGTATTTAACCCCTGTTTTTACCCTAGTTTTAGAGAGCTTCTTCTTAGATTTTTTGCAGCTTTTTAGATCTACTTTTTAGCTTTATTCTTGAGATTGGAGAAGGGACAAAATCTTATTTTTGTTGGAATAATTGAAGAACTCCATTAGTTTGTCTTTCTCTTCTCTAAAAATTCTATTTTTATTGCATATCTCAATATTGTGATGAATTCTATTGCTTATTTCATTGTTTATTTTTGTGATCTTGCTATGAATTGTGAGTAGTCGTCACGTCTTGGGGCGTGGGGATGAACCCTACAAGCCCAACTTCATACTTGTGATGAATTAGTAGAAATTTTGCTAGAATTGATATTTAGGGATTAGATTGGGATCAATTTACTACGGTTAGCTAGGAGTTCATACCGACTGGGATTTGCAAGAGATTGGATCCTAATTCGATAGGAAAACCTAGAAATCCGAATTGGGTTGGAATCGAATTTCCGTAGTATCGGTTTGCAAGAGATTGGACCGATACTAGGGTTTCCGGTTGCAATTCCGTGCCAATACCCGTTTGCAAGAAATTGGACGGGTAGGAACTATCCCAACCTTGATCGCGAGCCGAGTTTCCAAGAGATTGGGCTCAGGGCGCGATTGAACGATGATGTTGATCCTAATGCTAGCTTCCCTAGGCTAGGGTTTGCAAGAGATTGGACCCAAACCTAGGATAGCTATAGACCGGCAACAGCGCGAGAGCGTGAGCTTGGTTCTACATTCAGTTGCAACTAGTTCATCCAAAATCTTAATCTAGCAATTTTGATACCGATGAACCACATTTATGAAATACGCTGAGTAACGGGGACTCCCCATTCCCTAGACGTTCTTTATTTGATTTGATATTTCCGCACTTTGTCTGACGATTATGACAGGATCGCCAAAGGCAAATCTTTCTTCTTAAATAGCCAGGTTGATTGGAACAAGCACGGTCATTCGTCCTCCCTGTGTTCGATATCCCGCTCGCCGCTATACCGTGCGCTTGCGGTAAAACTACAACCGTCGCTCCGGGTGTGTATCCGGGGTGCGATCAAGTTTTTGGCGCCGTTGCCGGGGAGGCGATTGCGTTTGATCTTACCACCCTAGCTATTTCCTTTTTTATTATTATTATTATTATTATTTTATTTCTTTATTTTTGCCTAACCCTTCCACGGTACTAACCATTTCTTTGAAACTCTTTTTTCCCTATGCATGTACACGAGATCTACGGTGGACCCTGAAGCTATATTATTTGACCCCGAGATCGAACGTACCGCGCGGAGACTTAGAGCAGAAAGGAGACAAAATCCGGAAGGGAGGTTTATGACCAACCCGGAAACTGCGGACCAATTAGCGGCAAGGATGGCGAGGATAATTTCTATTCGAGATAGGCTCCGGCCTAAGACCTCTTCTACTACCTCATCCATTGCCATGCCGGAGTTGGCGGCTGACAAGAACTTCGAGCTAAAGACTGGACTAGTGGTTCTGATGCAGCAGGATCCATTTCATGGGAATGCCCATGAAAATCCTCACTACCACATCCAATTGTTCTTGTCGAAGTGCGCCACATTCCAGATGCAGGGGGTCTCCATCGATGCCATCAGACTGCGTCTCTTCCCCTTCACGCTAAAAGACAAGGCACTCTATTGGTTGAGGACGCAAGCTGAGGGTGTTTTCACCACTTGGGACGAGTTGGCGAGTGCATTCATTGACAAGTTCTATCCGCCCTCCAAGACGGTGAAGATTCGGAGCGCTCTTATGTCCTTCAAGCAAAGACCCCCAAGAGACGCTCTATGAGGCTTGGGAGCGTTTTAAGGATCTGCAGCATCAATGCCCACACCATAGCATAGAAGATTGGGAGCTAGTTCATAGCTTCTACAATGGTCTCCAACCGGGGACCAAACAAATTATTGATGCCGCGACGAATGGTGCTATCTTATCAAAGACTCCCGAGGAAGCTACGGCCCTAATTGAGGAGATGGCCTCAAACAATCAACAATGGGGCGATGAGCGAGGACACTCCACGTCCTCCTTAAAGCCGACTAGTATCTATGAAGCGAAGGCTGTAGCGGAGCTTACAAGCAAGTTTGATTCTCTCCACAAGGTAGTGGAGAGATTGGAGAAGTTTATCACGGAGCCCCAAGGAGCCCCATCCACCTCCGCACCGACCAACCAAATGTGTGATTGGCAAGACCAATCTCAAGCCATGTACGTGGGAGGAGAGCAAGGAGAAGGATCCTTGGAGCAAGTGCAATATGTCGCGGGGAACCAAGGGTATTGGGCCAATTCGGCCGCAAGAAATCATCCCGGATTCTCTTACGCCAACAATGAAGGAGCTTTGAACCCGCCACAACCACCACCTCAACAAGCTCGACCACCACCACCACCCCAACAACAACACTATCCACCGAGGCGGCCTACTCAACAAAATTTTCAACTGAAGCAACAAGTTCCACCATATAGGCCGCCCGGATACAATCAAGGGTGGAGGAATCAAAATCAAAACCCCCCACAAGCTCAACAACGATCCGACTTCGAAGCTAGAGTGGAGGCATTTATGGTCGAGCAAAATAAGGTCAATGCTACCTTGAAGGCGGGCAAGACTCCCTTAATACCGTTGTGGCTCAAATATCGGAGCAATTGGCGTTGCTCAATCGGAACACTCAACGATTGCCGGCGCAACCTGAGCAAAACCCACGGGGCAACACCGGCCACATCAATGCCGTAGTTGCCGTTACTACTAGAGGCGGGAAGGATACCACCCCCGCCATGATTCCTACCGAGGAGCCAGTGGAGGAAAGTTTGGAGCCAATTGAGCCGGTAGTTGAAATTGATAAGGAGAAGGAGCCACAAGAAAAGGAGAAATCTAGAGCGGAGCAATTGAATGAGGAAATGCGCTTCATGCCACCGGTCCCATTCCCCCAAAGGCTTGCTAGAGCGAAAATGGAAAAAAGGCTAGCAAAGTTTCTCGAGTATCTAAGAGGGGTTAGCCTCAACATTCCCTTCCTCGACGCCATCGTGGAGATCCCCACATATGCTAAATTTTTAAAGGACTTGATTTCGGGGAGAAAGAGGAAGGAGAAGATCATGCTAGCCGAGGAGGGCTCTTGGTTCACCAAGAGAGAGAAGGAGCCGGCCAAATTTAAAGATCCGGGGAGTTTTCGGATTCCTTGCACCTTGGGCGGCGTCCCTCTTCAAAAGGCGTTGGTTGATCTAGGGGCTAGTGTAAGCCTCATGCCTCTCTCCATGTTCTTAAGGCTAAACACCGGGACGAAGTTGAAACCTACCGACATGCGCATTCAATTGGCCGATGGGCGAATAACAAGGCCGGTAGGGATCACCGAAGATATCCCGCTACAAGTCCCGGGGGGAATATGCTTGCCATGTGACTTCGTGATCATGGACGTTAAGGAGGAGGGAGACACGTCATTGATACTTGGACGCCCGTTCCTCGCCACCGCCGGAGTCATTGTTGACGTGCGCGAAGGGACCCTAACTTTAAACGTCGGCAACATCGAGGTGGAGCTTCACATTCCTATGTCTATGAAGCACATGCCTTACCACGAGGAACTTGACTACATGGACCTCCTTGATGAGGTAATAGAGGAGGCGATCCCCCACTCAATTGGCGCTCTTTTCGATGAAGATTTAGAGGAAGGCCCGGATTTAGGCCAAGATGAGAAGATAGATGATTCCCCCGACCTCTCCGCTGAAAATGATGAAGGCGACGCTGATGTCGCAAGGATTCGAGAGCTCAGCAAGCTCTCGAAATTGGAGTCTCCGAAGAAAGCTCCGCCGATACGAAAATCGACGTAACCGGTGAAGCCGTTGACCGGAGCAAATGCTAGCTTGGGGGAGCCTCCCCCCAACACTATTCGAGACGGGAGACCACCGAGGGAGAACACGCCGCCACGTCCAAATCCAAGCGTTCTCCCCGGAAAGTTTGATGGGTGCATCTCATATGCACCAAACATCCCGTATTAATTGAAAATCATAGGGGGTCGAGCTCACGACCTTAAACGAGCGCTTGTCGGGAGGCAACCCGACGGTTTTTGCTTTATTTTCACTTTTCTTTTATTTTTGTTTTAGAAATTTTTAGTGTTTTGAGTCGTTCGCCCCAAAAATTTTGTGATAACGGGTCTTATTTTTCTTGACAGGAGAGGAGATAGGTAAATTCATCATGAGGAGGATGAACGGGACGACGAGGAGCACCCAAGGAAGGCGCTCGATGCTTAGGAGGAAGATGGAATCGACTGGAGGAAGAAAGACGGAGTTTAGAGCCCAAACGAAGACAAACAGCAGAACACAAGGCTCACTCGGCCGAGTATACTAGTCACTCGGCCGAGTACACAAGTTCGTCCGGCCGAGCCGCTCACGAACGAGGGAAGTCTGCTGTACCCAACTCTCTGTTTATTTTCCTGATTTCAGTATAACTGCTACTCGGCCGAGTATATAAATTCACTCGGCCGATTAAAACGGATACGCTCCTAGGGCGAGTCTTGCCGAGTAGCTTGAGCCACTCGGCCGAATGGACATACTCCACTCGGCCGAGGCTGGCAAAGTCACTCGGTCGAAGCGTAAGCGAGGAGGATTTTCCATTGATCCCACTCGGCCGAGTGACCTAGTCACTCGGCCGAGTCGTAACTTTTATTATATAAGGGGCGAGGGGGGCACGTTTTTCGAAACGCAAAAAACCCAATTCGCCCGACCCTTCAGCTCCCCTCGCCCGCTCGCCTCGCTCGCGCCCTCACTCGCCCGACCACCGGTCGCCGCGCCGCCGCTCGGCCCGCCACCGCCGGCCGAGCACCGCCGCGCCTCGCCCGAGTCGCCGCCGGCGGCCGCCGCTCCGACCGCCTCCGGTATCGCCTATTTCGCCTTTTTCTCCTCTTTTTGTGTATTTTTCGAGGATCCATGTGTTAAACGACCCCTAAACCCAAATTGATTTCTATATCTGTCTATTATACCCCTAATGCTCCATACATTTTGAATGTTACCCGCTGATATCTCCATTTCATGCGCAGGTTGTTTTTGGGAGCTTAGGGGAGCCCAGGGGAGCTCCTAGGGACTGATTCGGGCTTCGCGGAGGCGCTGTCTTCGCACGCTTCCATTGCTTAGCACTCGCGGCGTGTCTGGGTATACTCTTTCCTTTATTTTGCACACGCCGCACTTTTCACGTTTTTCGGCGCGCGCTCGGGGCCGATATGCCGCCCCGAACACGGCCGCGGTCGAGGAGAGCTTCCGCCAAGCGGAAGCGGTCGGATGACGCCAGCCCCTCCCACGAGTTGGAGGACTCTCCTCCGCCTTCTCCCACACACCCCGCACAGCCTGTAGAGCCCGCACAGCCCGCACACCCAGCACAGCCTGCAGGCCCTGCACACCCCGCACAGCCTGTAGAGCCCGCACAGCCCGCACACCCAGCACAGCCTCTCCCTGCCACTCCACAGCCACCACCTCCGGCTCCACTGATCGGGCCGCTGGGGATCACGTTCCGGAACGACGCACACCGCGTCGCTTTCGAGCGTATCTCCAAGCGCTCGATCGTACCCTCCAGGTTTGCACACCTTGCTGACCTAGGACGCCTGGGGGTACTAGAGGGGATGCTCACGTTGTACGACAACGTGGGCTGGCGAGATTTCTTTCAGGTGTCGGCGGATACGTTTACCCGCCCGACACTTGAGGTGCTTAGTTCGATCGCCAGGACCGACGAGGGATGCTCGTTCCAGTTCATGGACCGGGAGTGCCAGGTCACTCTCGGCCAGTTGAGAGCCTTTTTCTCGTGGCCCGATATCCCCGGGGCCGATCGAGGTTACGCACCCACCCATATCCCCCCACCTTCCTTCGACGCCGGTGCCTTCTGGGCCCGGATTACGGGTCTCCACGCTGCCTTTGACCCTAGTAGGGCCAAGGCCTCGGCCATTGTCCATCCCTGCCTACGTATTGCTCAGCGCCTTATGGCGATGACCTTTTTGGCCAGATATGAGCCGGGCACGATGTCTACGCCAGAGCTCTACATGCTCTACGCGATGACACGGCCCAGAGCTCTATCTAGGGATGGCGATGAGCTGGTCCCCGCCGTCGTGATCGATATCGCGGCATGGTTTTTAGACCGCATCATTGTATCGGTGGGCGCTCGCTCACTGATATGCTGCGGCGGCATGATCACCTTGCTTGCTCTTATAACCGGCGAGGACTTCCCCGACGACCTGCGACGAGCACCGGGCCCCACTTCTCTGTCTATTGATGTTATGGCCCGGATGAAGATGCTTCGTCCGCACGGTGAGCGAACTGGGTCTGGTTGCACGGCCCTTACGGTGCCGATTACATGATTCTTCCGAGCCCAGCTCGGACTCAGATTGTACTAGCCCATGTGGACTGGCTCCCTGCGATGGATGTTCTCATCCCAGCTGCTTACGTCCTCGAGGCCGAGGAGGCCGAGCAGGCCCACGCTGCCCACGCTGCCCCCGCAGACCCTGTTGCCCCTGCCGAGCCTGCTGCCGAGCCTGTTGACCCAGTGGCCCCTCAGCCTATCCCCGATGTTTCCACCGCTCCAGACACCTCTGTCGGTGTCGGGAGTACCTTAGCTGAGCCCACTTCCACCACTCCCACGGCTGTCACCACCACCACCGGCCCTCTGTCTGCTGAGCCTGTTTCCTCTGCCCCACCCGAGCGCCCGCCGACCATAGTTGAGTGCGGAGAGCCCTCTTTTGCCACTGCCGTTGAGACCTCTGTCACCGCCTCTGTCTCCACTGCTGCTGTGTTTTCCGAGAGTGTCGTGGCGTCTGTCCACACTTCTGTGCCACAGACCTCTCTGGCCGCCTCGCTGCCACTTTTGTATTCTTCTTTCGTTGCTGCTGCCTCCACTTCTCACCGTCCTGCCCAGCCTCGCACTGAGGCTAGGCCCCCACTCACGAGTGCAGCGCCTTTTGTTCCCTTACCTGCTGAGCCCGTCACCTACTCCACCAGAGTACGCCAGCCACGACCTGCACAGCCTCGACCGGTGCGTCCCTCTGCACCACCTCCCCCTGACACTGTACTTCAGAGCATTCGTGCTCTAGAGGGGGCGGTGAGTGGTCTCAGAGGCGACCTTAGGACCCTGTCCTCCACCATCTCTGCGATGGCTGGCCGCTTCGACCTGCTCCCGCATATTCACTACTGTCTTACCCAGGTCCTGGAGCGTCTCCCCCGCGTACCCCCGCCCACCCAGCAGGTTCCCACCCCCACTTCCACACACACTCAGCCTGCTACCACTTCCACCCCCACACCCGCTCAGCAGCCTGTCCAGCCACCACCACCACTTCCGCCTCAGGACGGAGACGGTGCAGCACCACCTTCTTAGGCACCCTTGATGCCATCGATTCTTTTTGCCATTGTGCTGCCCGTCTCTGCTGGGTCCTGATGCATTTTTGTCCACCCCCCCCTCCCCTCACTTATTTTTGAGAGTCTCATTTTGATCATATCCTTATATATCTTTTTGGGAGAGAGGGAGAGTTTTTGGTGCCATATATATATCTGTATCACTCCTTTCTTTACATGCATCATGTCCGCATCATATTTTTCATTTCTTTAATTTTTTTTCTTTTCACTTTTCCATCATGCATGCACCTCACTTGCCCCTCACATTTCTTGTCTCTCGGTGTGCCACACTTTGCACATTGAGAACACTGTGCCATTTAGCTTGGGGGAGTGAGTTCTCACGATCTTTTTCGATTTGCCACCTTTATTTTTAGTTTTTCACACCATTTTTCGCTTTTGCACTTATTTTCATCATTTTTCTTTTATTTTACCATGCATCACATTTTTCTTATTTTTCTGTGTGCCGCATTGTAAATAGTTCTATTTTCCCTTTATCTTTATTTCTTTTTCATCTCATGCTAGAGATGACTTTTCTATGATGATGATGACGTGGGATTTAGCTTACTCTATATGCATGCTATATTTGTCATGTCTTAGACTTTATTTCTGATATCATATGCTATGACTTGCCTTGCATCTAGAGATAGTAACCCACACTTTTGCCACATGAAAATGGATGAAATTTTATTATTAGCTGAGTCTGAATATTCATATGTATGCTATCACAGAAAACACACCAAGATTCACACATTGAATGCTTATATCTGGAGTACTGATTTCTTTTTCTTATATCACTTCTATATGCATGAATTGTACATTTCACTTCAGGATGATTGAATGATGTTAGCTATGATAAATCTGGATTAGTTAGCTTTTTTGTGATCGAAACTGAGTAGATTAGATTACCCTGCTGAAGTTGTCGTGCATGTCTTATAGAGTGAACCGAGAGATATATTCATTTCTTTCTCCACAAATCTTGAACATCATTTCTCTACTTTTAAAATCATTGGTGAATCTCCCCTTAGCGATTCTATTATATGGCATTTCCCCCGCTATTCATTCCTAGCTCCAAATTGCTTATTCTCTGAAAATAAAAAAAAAGAGAAAAGAGAAAATATTCTTGTATATCATTATCTCTCTTTGAGTTGGGATCGTTTGTGTATATATGCTATATCGAAAAAAACAACAAAAGAAAAAAAAAGAAAAAAAAAGAAAAAAAAGGAAAAGAGGAAAAATCCTCAATAAAATATCACATCTCACTTTCTTTCTTTCTTCTTTCTTTTCATTGCTTTTGGAGCTATATAAAAATGGGGATGTGAATATTTTTTATGCCACCATGCTTATAGATAAGCTTGGGGGAGGGAATCCATTGATGTGTGAGAGAGTGACTACTTGACGTCGCACGACAACCTAGGCTAAGTAATATTCTATACTCGGTGAGATTGTTTCTAGCTTTACGAAATCCAGAAATCTAAGCCTAGCATTCATATCATGAAATCCACACTTTTCTATTCTCTCTATTCTATTGTGTGATACTCTTATACTCCTCATAGAAAGCATTCAATTGAAAAGTGTGTGATCTGCGATTTGTATACCGCTTTAGATGATTCAGACGATGTTAATTCTAAAATTATTCCGTTTTTCATGATTATATCGTTGTTCGTGGGTTTTCTATTTCAATTTGCACTATTATACTATGATATCAAAATAAAACTCTTTGACATGTATTTTTCATTCGGTGCATGCTATATGAGTAAGCGGAACCCACGTCCTGAGAAAATGATCTAGCAGCTTACCCCTTCGCTTCTTTCTTTCTACTTTATTTTTATTTCGTTTTCATTCTTCTCCATTTTTCATTTTTCATTTTTTTTTGCCATTTTCGTTTTCCGAATCCACCGGGTTCGCCTTTTACTTATCTTCCTCGAGGACGAGTAAGAGGTAAGCTTGGGGGATTTTGATCACTCCTTATTTTACACCTTTTTCCCGCATGTTTGCATGCCATTTAGATCGCCCAAATCATGTTTTTCACGATATATCAACGATATTGCGATGCTTTTCACGATTTGTTGTTTTTGTCGCATTTCAAGTGATTTGGCGCGATTTGGAGTGATCTCGAGATGCGCTTACTCCAGAGGGTCACCGACGACCTCCCCAAGGGGTATTTTGCTGTTGGAGAGGAGCGGAAGAAGAATGGACGTCGCAGGAGCGACGAGGAGGCCAAAACAAGCTGATTGGGTATTTTTGTGTGTCCCACTCGGCCGAGTGGAGGAGCTACTCGGCCGACCAGCGAGACACCGCTCGGCCGACCAGATCAGATACAATTTATATGTGCACTCGGCCGAGCGACGGAGACCACATCGGCCGAGTGACGACATCTCGTCCGCCCGAGTGGCGCCCAGACGAAGATGTTCAACAATGTCCAACTTACTGTTTTTCGGCTGCCTGAGCTTCAGAAGACCCACTCGGCCGAGTGGATAATCCCGTCCGCCCGAGTACCATGAAGCCATCGGCCGAGTGACGACAACTCACTCGGCCGAGCCGCCCCCGAAGTAGAGACCCCTGAAGGCCCCGACTTACTGGAAAATTACAGGGTTTCTCACTCGGCCGAGCGACTTTTGTCACTCGGCCGAGTGCGACGCGCTGCCTGTAGCGAAAATTGCGGAAAACAGGCTGCGCAGGGGTATTTTGGTCACAGTTTTTGGACGATTTTGGGGGGTATTTAACCCCTGTTTTTACCCTAGTTTTAGAGAGCTTCTTCTTAGATTTTTTGCAGCTTTTTAGATCTACTTTTTAGCTTTATTCTTGAGATTGGAGAAGGGACAAAATCTTATTTTTGTTGGAATAATTGAAGAACTCCATTGGTTTGTCTTTCTCTTCTCCAAAAATTCTATTTTTATTGCATATCTCAATATTGTGATGAATTCTATTGCTTATTTCATTGTTTATTTTTGTGATCTTGCTATGAATTGTGAGTAGTCGCCACGTCTTGGGGCGTGGGGATGAACCCTACAAGCCCAACTTCATACTTGTGATGAATTAGTAGAAATTTTGCTAGAATTGATATTTAGGGATTAGATTGGGATCAATTTACTACGGTTAGCTAGGAGTTCATACCGATTGGGATTTGCAAGAGATTGGATCCCAATTCGATAGGAAACCCTAGAAATCCGAATTGGGTTGGAATCGAATTTCCGTAGTATCGGTTTGCAAGAGATTGGACCGATACTAGGGTTTCCGGTTGTAATTCCGTGCCAATACCCGTTTGCAAAAGATTGGACGGGTAGGAACTATCCCAACCTAGATCGCGAGCCGAGTTTGCAAGAGATTGGGCTCGGGGCGCGATTGAACGATAATGTTGATCCTAATGCTAGCTTCCCTAGGCTAGGGTTTGCAAGAGATTGGACCCACATCTTGGATAGCTATAGACCGGCAATAGCGCGAGAGCGTGAGCTTGGTTCTACATTCAGTTGCAACTAGTTCATCCAAAATCTTAATCTAGCAATTTTGATACCGATGAACCACATTTATGAAATACGGTGAGTAGCGGGGACTCCCCATTCCCTAGACGTTCTTTATTTGATTTGATATTTCCGCACTTTGTCTGACGATTGTGACAGGATCGCCAAAGGCAAATCTTTCTTCTTAAATAGCCAGGTTGATTGGAATAAGCACGGTCATTCGTCCTCCCTGTGTTCGATATCCTGCTCGCCGCTATACCGTGCGCTTGCGGTAAAACTACAACCGTCGCTCCGGGTGTGTATCCGGGGTGCGATCACCCACCTGCAAGCACGGCTGAACCGGGCGCCCACTCGCTTGCCCATCTGGCAGGCCCACCCGACCACCTGGGCGGGCATGTGCATCGCACATGCCTACCCAAGCAGGAGCGGGTTTAGCCCCTCATGACCTGTAACGAGTGCGCCTGACCCAATGCCTTTTATGGGCCCTTTTGGCTTGTTATGGCTATATCTTTCACATTTGGTGTCCATTTGGGACGCCATTTGAACCTGCCTTTAGATCGAGGCAAACCCGTCATCCAGATAACCTTTTCTTCATGTTTATTATAGTAAATATACTCGTGAACATTTTTTGACATATTTAATTCTCTTTTGTATCATATGCAAAATATCCACATCTAATATAAAAATCCATTTGCATCAAATACAAATGAACTGAGGGCATACATCCCTCAACATCTTTTGCTACAGAAAGATGCCTTTTGGATTGAAGAAAGCTGGATCGACCTACCAGTGGATGGTGAACAAGATTTTCAAGGCTCGGATTGGAAGAAACTTTGAAGTCTATACCGATGACATGTTTGTCAAGTCGAACAGCCCGGCCGACCATATCTCAGATCTCACAGAAACTTTTGCCGAGATTTGACGATACATTCTCTGACTGAACCCTACCTAGTGCACCTTTGGAGTCCAATCTGGGAAATTCCTCATCTTCATGGTCATAAACGAGGGATTGAGGTCAATCCGGATAAAGTGGCGACGATTATTAGCATGAAGGAGCCGACCACCGTCAGGGTGCTCCAAGGTTAAATGGCAGGATTACAGCCCTCTGGCGCTTTCTGTCTAAGTCAGTTGAGAGATCACTTCCTTTCTTCAATGTCTTGAGAAAGGCCATAGCATTCGCCATAGACGAGAAGAAGGTCATCAAATGGGACACAGATCGTAAGCAAGCTTTTTCCAAATTGAAAGAGTATAATCGCAGTCCTCCACTCATGAAAAAACCTAAAGAGGGGGACCAGCTTATCATCTACTTTGCAGATAACCAAGAGGCTGTCAGCTCGGCCCTGATTAAAGAAGAATCTAGATTGATACGATCAATCTATTATGTAAGTCAGATTCTTAGTGGGGTCGAGTCAAGTACATCAGGATAGAGAAGTTAGCTTACGCACTTGTCCTGTCGGTAAGAAGGCTTCGACCCTATTTTCAATCTCATACTATCCTGGTCTTCACAGACACCCCTTAGAACAACACCTAAAGAGGTTGGAGCGGTCAGGGTGGATGCTAAATTGGGGAGTTGAGCTAAGTGAGTTCAACCTTCATTACAATCCGAGTACGACCATCAAAAGGACATGCTTTGGCTAACTTCATTGTTGAGTGCACTTACGACGATGAATTACTGACAGAGGTACTAGTTGTTCACTCGATAACCGAACTTTATTCTACTTCCTTGATAGGCCCATCGGCAGTTTTAATAAGAGAAGAAGAAATGTGGATCGTGCAAATGGATGGGTCAGCCATCAGAGCTGGGAGTGGGGCAGGTGTCGTCGTCTAAACCCCTGGGGGCAATATACTTGAGTAGACTCTTCGGTTCAATTTCTCTACCAAAAACAATATGGCAGAATACGTGGTCGGAGCTGGGGGCTTTCGTGCGTGGCCTAAGTGTCGGAAAGAGAGGGGGAGAGAAATGGAGAGGAGATAGAGACTGAGGGGGAGATGGGTGGTGGAAGCGACGGCGGGTTTCGAAAGAGAGGAGGCCACGTCGGATCTCGAAGGGAGCTGGGGGCGACGGCGATAGCGTGGTCGAAGGACACTGTGGAGGGCAGTGTGGCGTGGGTTCGAGCTGAGTACAAGAAGAGTGGGAAAGGGCTTTTGTGACTGATGAACGAAAGGTGGAGGGAGTGGGTGAGCGGCCTTGCCGTGGGTTTGAGGGAGCCTGGGTTGTGAGAGAGAGAAGAGTGATTAAGGGTTTATATAGGATAATTAAATTAGTTAAGTAATTAAACCTCATTAATAATTTGTCAAAGTATTAAATAGGTTAGGGGTGTGTCTATACGGGGGCATGAACCAGAAGTGGGAGAGGAAAAACGTTTTTCCTCATGCAATGCTAAAAACGTGATTAGGTAAGTTTTTGGAAGGTAATTATTTAAGTAAAACGAAATTAGCAAAACACCATTAGTAAATAATAACTTGAAATTACGATTTTGCTCCTAAGACTAAACGACTCTGAAAAATTACGAAAACATAGCCACGGGATCGTATGGACGCGATGGTCATGAATACAAGATCCATTTCAAGGTTAGAGCTATAGAGATACGATTTTTGTGCCAATACGTTTAGGGAGCGGGTTTGCAGGTTCTCTATTGATTTGACTTCAGAAAATTACGAAATTAATGTGGGAAGCCCTAAATGATCATCGAATGATACTGTAGAAGTTTGAAAATGTTTTGATGATATTTGTGTAGAAAATTAATTCATTAAGCCAAAACAGTAATAATTGAAAATGAATTTTTGTCCAAATTGTTTCGAGGTATTTGATGAAACCCGAACTTACTAAAATACTCCATAATTAGTTTGATACTTTAAAATATTTTTATAAGAAATTTTTGAAATCATAAACTCCTGACGAACCTTTATAAAATAGTTTTAAAAAATTTGAAAATAGTTTAAATACGTAATTAGATGTATTGAAAAATACATGTCGTTACAAAATCCTTTCTTGGGGCACATTGGACTGGTTGCCATCTCGTAAAATGGGAAGCTTAGGCTTCTTACGTAATCCCTTGCCCTTGCCAAGGGCTGAGTTATTTTGGGAGGATCGACGACCGCCTGGGGCCTCGAGATGGGATGCCTCTTTGATTCTCAACATTAGACGCACAAAAGAAGACATTATGAGAAACACTTGCAAGGAAGAAGGACTACATTAGCATATGTTGATGAAGAAAAGGGGAAGCTAGGGCAGAGGTGAGGCTTCTCAGAAACAAAAATATAAGAGTTTGGCGCTCCGTCTCCTTCTCTCTATTTATATCAGAGAAATTATTCCTTGAACAAGCATAACCATTCAAATGGAAGCACGTCTTAACATATAGGGTCACTAACGTCACGAGTCTGATACCAATGCAGTGGTCGAATCAAAGGAATGAAAATTTTGGCTATCAAAATGAAATATTCCTGCTTCGATTGTCGTGCTCATTTAATGAGATGCCACATCACTCAACCTCAACTGACATCATTTTGAGCTTAAGCGTTCGGGGCCATTGTTACTGCATTGGGCCAGCCCACGAAGCGGAGAGAAATGTTTTGTCAGAAAAGTCAAGCCCATTCGGAGTGCAGGGTCTCACCCAAAAACCCAAGGAACTCTCCGAGGAAAGCAAGCCGCTTACCCAGTCAAAACGCTGGCTAATCTATTTGTTGGGCACCACTAATATCAGGGGATTGGTTAATAATGGCGAAGTAAGTGGACATCCGTTATCCCCATTTCCGGGAATGATCGTTCCGCCATAAAGGTAAAGCTGTTACCCACTAACGACATAGAGGAGACATCATTACCTATAAATAGGGAAAATAATGATGAGAGAAGGGTTCAAGCTCCATAGATAATAAACACTATGGTATTCTGACAACTGATTCTCTTACTTCCACTTTTCATTTCTCCCTCCTCCATAGCTCGACGTGACATTGATCGGACGACCTCTATTTAGGTCGGACCTAACTGCACCATGTTTCTTTAAGCCTCTCACTAACTTAAGCATCGAATGGGATTTGGGTCGGAAACCAGATCCGAACCCCCGGATGACTTGTTTGTGCTGCAGATAGCTCATCAGATAGCTCAGATCTAGGTTTAGCATCAGTCAATAGCTCGGACTTGGCTCTCCTTGACCCGAATTTAGCCATCAACAGGTTCCACTTCTCAGCCGACAAAGCGCCACATCACCGGAGGCATCTTTGCCGGCTACACTTTACTATCTGATAAATTTACTCGTCAACACAACCTTACCATACAAAATTTGACATATGTTTTCATTCCAATCAACAAATGTCGACTAATAAGCTCATTATCTTACAAACATCCACCATTCCCCGCTTTGATTTGCCCCAAGCTTTCATCTATACAAATTACCATACTCCTAATTTAGTCCACACACACGCACACATCGTTACCGTGTCCTCCTAATGGGAGGGCCAAATACAAGCAGCTGCGTCGCAGACTTACAGCCAACTTCACGGCAAGTAACCTCCCCTCTGGCGGCAATCGTTGCACCAGCGGCGGATGGCAAGGGGTTAACGGTGCGTCGATAAGGGCCGAACCACTTGGATATCATGTACCTTCTCTTCCTCCACGGCGGCACGCTCAGTTCCTTGCTCCTCAACGACCTCTTCGCTGCTTCCGCCATTATCCTCACCAATCTTCCCACCTCCTCGGTTTTCGCTACCATTATGTTTGGCAGTGACGCAGTCAGTTTCTCGTACTCCGCAGTTGCCCTCGCGATCTCAAATTGCGCTGCGAAATCCAAATCCACAATGTACCTATCATCTTTGTTCTGGCCGATCACAACATCAATATACTCGTAGTTTCCTGCGGCGAGGTTGCCGCTGCTATCCCACCTCGCCTTGCATATGCCCGCATCGTGCCCAATCTCTCGCAGTCGGGTCATAACTGCCCGTCTGTACCCGGATCCGCTCCACTTAAGACCCGCTAATATCCGTGCAGCCTCCGCAACATCCGAATGGAGACGCAGGCTTAACGGGTCTGACTTTCTGGACGGATCTAGGAGACCGTGCACGGTCTCTAGCGCGTCGCTGTCGTCGACGGTTGCGTTGCCAGGTCCATTCACGTCCCCGCGAGTGGGCTCGTCGAGGTCGAAGAATTCGTGGACGTCGAGGCTCGAAAGGCAGGAGTTGTCAGCCTCGCGCTCGCTGCCGCTGCTCGCGTAGCCGCAGAGGAGACGAGCCTTTGCCCCGTCGTCAAGTGGGCCGGACGCGCGCTTCGCCCTCAAGAACATCGCCATCGTCCGACGCCCGGTTTCAATAATCTGAAATGATAATTTTAGATGTTGAGTTGCCGCGGTTGATCGATACATCGGATGATGCGGTTGCGGTTATATAGT
>CM061130.1:67420009-67443010 GCA_030789695.1 Scilla litardierei
CAACATTTGTTCTTGGACCGACTAAGTCTATTTCTGCTCAGACTTCAGCTTTATCTGTTAGTCGGCTCAGTTGAGTAACCGACCGACTAGTTGTGAAACTAGTCGGTCAGCTACTCTTCTTGGACCGACTAGTTCCTTTTGTCTGTGCTTTGATCTTTTCTCTGTTCACTCATTAGTCGGTATACGTTAATTGACCGACCGACTAGTTGATGAACTAGTCGGTCGGTGGTTGTTCTTTGACCGACTAGTTGGGTTCAAAAAAGAGCCGTTGGAGCTTTAATTGAAACGTTTTTCTCTCTCTCTCTCCTCTATCCTATAAATAGTTGTTGGGCTGCATTCATTGCAGTCAAGGCTGATATTATTGCAAGTTTAGAGGTCAAGAGAAATCATTCCAAGCTCATTCAAAGCTCATTCTTTCCATTCAATAATCTCTCCTAACTCTTACTTCCAAAGAGAGATTCATTGAGTGTGAAGCCTTCCAAGCCTAGTGCTTGATTCTAGGTCACCAACATCCCAATAGCTCTCCATCGCTGATCTACTTCTTGGAGCTAGGGTTTGGTGCCACTTCTTCTTCCTCAAAATCATCCTTGCCCTAATTCGTAAAGCGTTACTCAAGGCATAGGTATTTTGTCGGTAAGAAGTTTCTTATTTCATTTCATATTTAAATTGTAAGTTTCACTCTCGGTTGTGAGAGTGTGGTTGTGATCCCGGGTTATGGGAGTCACAAATTACATTTTGTATGATTTGACTTGTGGAGGTTTTTCACAAGTATCTCATAGTGAAAATCTTGAGTTAGGGTTTCTAACTCAAGTATCCGGAGGGGATCCGGGTGGTTGAGACGTAGGATCACCGGGAACAAGTCGGGGAGACTTGGGTGGATCCGAACCCAGTAATATCTCTTGTTAGCATTGTTAATTTTGTTGTTGTCTTCAATTTAAGCTTCCGCAAATTGATTTGGTAGTTGTTTGCACTATAATTAGGAATTATACTCCTTGTTATTTTTAAAGTACTATTCACCCCCCCCCCTCTAGTACTTGTGCAGTAGCTTGTAGGGCATTACATTTGGTATCAGAGCCAGATACTTAGCTATGTCTGCCAACGACAACAAGACCGTGCGTCCACCTTCCGACTATGGCACCTTCAGGAATCGTGAAGGAGCATCTTCGGTGATGGAAGGACATTCCTCGACGAGGCCTCCATTCTTCAACGGTACCAACTACGGGTACTGGAAATGCCGGATGAAAACTTTCCTCCAGAGTGCATCTCTATGGAGGACCACGATGAAGGAATACGTCGAGCCCGCCGAAGAATACTTTGAGAAATGGACAACCGCAGAGGTCGCCGCAGAGGTAAGCAATGCCAAGGCAATGAACGCCTTGCAATGCGCATTGGAGCCCGAGGACTTCAATAAGATATGCACATGTAAGAGTGCATATCAAATTTGGAACTCCCTCCTCATACTACATGAAGGGACGAGTAGGGTAAGAGACTCTAAACTCGTAGTTGTTAACAAAGATTACGAAATGTTTCATATGCAACAGGGCGAGAAGATGAAGGAGTATTACGATCGCTTCGTCGATATCATAAACGAGTTGGAGGCTCTCGGCAAAACCTACACCCAAAAGGAGAAGTGTTCGAAGCTTATCGAAGGACTTCCTTCTTCTTAGGAAAAGCGTACCTTCGCCATCGAGGAAGGTAATGACATGAACAAGTACATCGTAGTTCAACTAATGTGTACTTTAATGTCATACGAGGTACGCAAAGATAGCAAGCTAAAATTGCAGGAAAAGATGAAGTCCTACCTAAAGCAAGACGAGCCAAAGAAGAAGGCTATTGCTTTCAAGGACGCTCCATCCACATCCACATCAACCGATGATGAAGACTCGGAAAACGAGTTGGACTTGGAGTCCATGGCACTCATGGCCAAGAAGTTCAACTGTTTCTTCCGAAAAGGTAACTATAAGAACAAAGCTAAATTTGGTTCTTCTAATGCCTCCTCCTCTCCTTTGTGTTTTAAGTGCAATAAGCCAGGACACATGAAAGCGGAGTGTCCTCTCAACAAGCAAAAGGAGAAGTGGAAGGCGTCGAAATTCGATAAGTCCAAGAAGTACAAGAAAGGAAACAAAAAGGGACTTATCGGAGCAACATTCACCGACTCCGAGGATTCCTCAAGCGAAGAGTCAGACGATGAGTAAGTGGAGCAAGCGCACATGTGCTTCATGGCAAGAGAGGAGCATGATCAAGGATCCTCCTCTTCCGATGATAGTGACGACGAAGGCGATGAGGTAACTATGGATGACCTTAGAAATGCTAATTCTCAATTATGGTCTAAATACACTAAATTAGTAAATAGATATACTAAAGTAAAAGATGACCTAGCTAGCATTCAAACCTCGCCTAAAACTATCATCACCAACAACGACACCGTTGTTGAAGAGTTAAGAAATGAGATTGTTAATCTCAAATCTAAACTTGAACATGTTAGCATTGAAGATCCGGAGGATCACAAGATAGCGGATTTGACTTCTCAAAACTCGACTTTGAGTATTGAGAATGAGAATCTTAAATCTCGTGTTTATGTGCTCACATCGCAAGTATCCAACTTGGATACTTCTTTGCGTTCTCTCACCGAGAAGTATGAGAACACATTAGGCCGAATTAATAAATTCAATAAGGGTAAGGACCATTTGGATAAAATCCTAAGTGACTTACTTCCGACCAATCACCACATTGGCTTGGGGTATACGATGGGATGTTCATCCAAATCGGCCACTACTTTTGTTAGGCCAACATCCGGTGACTCAACGAGTGGTAGCAAACACTCTATTGGTAGTTCTTCTACTAATGGTGCTTCCACCTCGTCCACACCCTCTTTCGGAAAGAAACCCACTTTGGGTGGACCTCCAAAGAAGGGGCATGCTTTTATGTACACCAATACTATGCCACGTAGGAACACACGTCCTACTCCACCGGCTCACACATATGATGATTTTTATGCAACACATTCACGGGAACGTGCACACCATGTGAGACACCCTCACGCACGTGTTCCTACACATGCATATGTTCACCCACAACATCATATGAATAACTATCCACATGCACCATTCCATCATGTTCCTTATGCCTATCCACAACATGCATCACGTAGAAATCAACGTCGCATGCATGCACCCAATAGGATGAGGGCTCCCAAGATTTTCACTATTTGGAGCCCAAAGGACACAAGCATGGATGAAAAACAAGTGTATATGAATGCTTATTTTTCGGATGTTGTGCATAGTAGAAATTATGTGGGGAAGTCTAAGTCCAATTGGACTTGGCTTCCAAAGGTCTAATATTTTGGACCCAATGACCTTGGGTACCATGATTTGAAATTTTCTATCTTTAGGCACTCAAGGAAAAGAAAAAGAAAAGGAGCAACAAATTTAAATTTAGCTCCAAGGGGAATTGGATACTCGATAGCGGGTGTTTAAAACACATGACGGGTGACGCTCAATTGCTCTCCAGAGTGGTTCCCATTGCAAATGGAAACCGTGTCGTATTTGGAGGCAACGAGAGCAGAACCATCATAGGTGTTGGTAAAGTGGGTAATCCTTCTAAACCCATTATACGTGATGTTTACCTTGTTAAAGGATTAAACCACAATCTTATTTCAATAAGTCAACTTTGTGACAAAGGTTACAAAGTTAACTTTGCGAAAGGAATGTGCCATATTTTAAGAAAAGATAATAATGAATTATTGTTTTCCGGCACACGCCATAAGGATATATATATCCTAGATCTTCCAAGATCACATGAACAATGTCTTATTGCCAACACAAGTGAACAACACTTATGGCATCGACGTTTTGGTCATGTAAACTTTGGAACACTTTTTAAGCTTTCTAAGTTAAATTCTATTAGAGGCTTCCCTAAGCTTGTCTTTCAAAAGAAAAGCTTTTGTGACTCGTGTCAACGAGGCAAGCTTCCAAAATCTTCATTTAAACCTAAGAAAAGCATTTCTTCTACGCGGCCTCTAGAGCTATTACATCTAGACTTATTTGGACCAACTAGAGTTGCTTCATTAGGTAATGCTAGATATGTACTTGTCATCGTTGATGACTTTTCTAGGTTTACTTGGGTATTCTCATTGTGTAATAAAAATGAAGCTTTTGAAAGCTTCACAATTTTTGTTAAGAAAGTACAAAATCTCTTAGGAACCACCATTGTCACTATTCGTAGTGATCATGGAGGTGAATTTGAGAATGAGTCTTTTGAGACATTTTGTGATGAAGTTGGTATTACACACACCTTTTCTTTCCCTCCTGCACCTCCTCAAAATGGTGTAGTTGAGAGAAAGAATAGGACGCTAGTGGAGTGTGCTCGCACTATTGATTTGGGTTCAATATTGCGTATTTGACCCCCCCATTTAGCCCTATTTTGTGCTCATGTGATACTATATTGGTCTCTAGTACGTACGTATTTTCTACACATTTATTTATTAGAGAAAACACATTATTTGATCACAAAACAGCATTTAACGATGCAATTCTGCACATTTTATTTTTTTCTTAGCATCGTCTCGATCTCACGATTCCAACGACTATTTATTTGTATTTTTCTGAGATCTGTGCTAATTTCTATGATTTATTGAATGCAGAATACCATTTAAATGAAGAAATACACTGAAAATACGCGAAATACGGTCGGCAGCCAATCATAGGCCGACACGTGGCGTCATCCAGGCCGCTCCCGCTCAATCCAACGGTCCGCTACTTTAGGCAATGAGATATTTTCCTGGCCGTTGGATCGAGATCCAACGGCCCGCATCGAGAGCTCATTCAGCGGAGCTAAGGTTTTCTTCTGGCCACGTGGCGACGTCAGGGTCGTTGGATCACGATCGAACGGCTGGGAACGACGCTCTCGGTAAACGAAGCGGGCGATATTACGACCGTTCGATCGCAATCGAACGGTCGCGATCTGCCCAAGACGGTGAGCGATTTCGTTTCGATTAAGGGCGACGTGGCCAAGCACCGACCACGCGATCTTCATCCAACGGCCAACTTTCATCCCGCTTCGAGATTTCGGAGCGGTCGACGCGGCCGAATCGTGGCCATTGACGCGAGATCGGACGGACGCGATCGACTCCGAAGCGAATTCGGATCTGCGAAACGATGGGCGCGATTTTTGGCGAACACGTGGCAAGCTCTGGCGCGATCCCGCTGCGATCGACGGCCACAATTTGCCCCGTTTTAGATCTGTGGCCCAGATCAATTCGGGTGCGAATTCTGTGCGGGTTTGAACCCGTTAAGCCCAATAAACCCGCAATCTTATTATTTAAGCGTATTCTAGGGTTTTTGGGCGTATAATTGGCGTATTTGAGCACTTAGAAGCCGTATTTTCTTCTGCAAAAATTCTGTAAATTTCCAGAGCCTATTTTCTTATTTCCAGAGAGTTTTGAAGACTTTTCAGAGAGAATTGGTGATATTTTCTTCAACTCTAGCTCGTATTTGGGTGTTTTAGCTTGTATTTTGCCTCTAAACTTCCGTATTTTGCTAATAAACTTATGAATTCTGATCTGAAAATTGTGTATTTCTGTACCATGAGTAGCTAAATATTTTATGTGCATGGTATGGAGTAATTAGGTGATGTGAATCGTATTCGTTGGTTGTATTATTGCGCTTAATCGCTATATTTGCTAAAGTTTAAATCGTCGCTCTTAAATCTACTTTTTCGTATTCCAAAAGAATTGATCTAGTAGATGATCACCCCACAAGGCTGAGATTTGATCTCTCCAAAAGAGAGTTTCATACTTCATATGTACGTTTACAACTTTAGCGATATATTATTAGAATTGATGCGTTAACTCCCAAAAGGACATCTTCCGACGATTCGCTCCCAAAAGGAGGCTTCGTTGCGTTATATTTGATCAACCAAAGCTTACGATTCGCTGATCCTAATGAACCCATGCCATGTACATGCCTTTTATATCTATTTTTCACAAATTAGAGTTCGTTGTTCGCACGTAACAATTCCATCACCAGACACTTTTCATACCACCTTCACCATCACTATTAAAGTGTTTAGATTTTATTCGTAGTTACTCTATTTGATTTAGACTTGTGGTTTCAACAGATTCTCCCGAGGATTCGACATCTGGACTCCCAGATTTTACTACTTGAACGGACTCTTGCGCTTGAGAGAAGCACCTTTCGGAGCCCACCAAGTATTTGGCGCCGTTGCCGGGGAGAACGGTTTGTTACTACGGTTTAATTCATTCAGAGGACCTTCGGTGAGATCCTTCCACTTTATTGTATATAAACTTTTGTTTGCTTTCAAGAAAAAAAAATATTTGTGCTAGTTTATGTGGCATAGGACTCCTAGGACACATAGGTTGACTCGACGTTTTGATATGGCTAATAATAATATGGATGAGAATTTTAGCAACAATAACGAGAATAATGTGCAACCTGGAGTGCCTAGGACTTTAAAAGATTTACTTCGACCCACTAGGACTAGCACTGCTTCATGCTTTGTTTTACCTAACGATGCAAATTCTTTCAATTTTATACCTGGGGTGATCCAACTCTTACCCACCTTTCATGGGTTAGACAAGGAAAATCCATATCTTCATATTAAAGGATTTGAGGAGGTTTGCTTGACATGCTTTGATGGGAAAACTAGCGATGACACGGTATATCTTAAACTATTCCCATTTTCATTGAAAGACAAAGCTAAGAATTGGTTGAATGCATTGCCATCACGCTCTATTACTACATGGATTGATTTGCAGGCTGAATTTCTAAAGAAGTTTTTTCCTATTCACAGGACACAGGGACTGAAGCGGAAGATTATGAACTTTGCCCAGAAAAGCGAGGAAACATTCTACCAGGCATTTGAAAGGTTCAATGAGTTGCTGCTCGCATGTCCGCACAATGGCTTCGACAAAAGCAGAATTATTGGCTTCTTCTACGATGGACTGCAGCCGCAAATGAAGCAATTTATAGAGATGATGTGCAATGGAGGATTCTTTGATAAAGAGCCAGACGAAGCTTGGACGTACCTGGAGGAGATAGCAGAAAATGCGCAGACATGGGACACCACTTCAGACTACGAGAGAGGAGGCCATTCTGCACCATCCCTGCCTACGCGAGGAGTGGTATTTAATTTGAAGCAAGAGGATGCGTTGGAGGCAAAGATGTAGGCCATGATCTCAAACAAGCTTCATGCAATGAATTTGAAAGAGGCCAAGGCCGTCGAGATAGAGCAGATTTGTGCACTTTGCGACGTCAGTGGCCATGACACCAGTGCATGCCCCACACTTCTAGCCTTGAAGAGCATGCTAGGAAATCCTACTGGGGTGAATCAAGTTTCTTCGAACTTCCAGAACTTCAATTCCAACAAGGGGTGGTGCAACAATCCAAACTTGAACTGGGGCCCCAATCAGCAGACTCAGCAGCAGCAGGCTCCCCCTCCGTTCCGACAACCTCAATACAACAACAACAACTATCAAGGTGGGAACCAGAGGAAGGACCATGAGCCAGTGCAACAACAGCAGATGCAACCATTTGGCGATGCGCTTCAGCAGCTTATCCAATTGCAACAAGCTCAGATGCAGCAGCAGCAGGCTCAATTTCAGGCTCAGCAGACTCAGAATCAGCAGATGAGCGAGAGCTTGGCGAGGCTTACAGCGACATTAGAAAAAGGTAAGCTTCCATCTCAGTCAATTCCAAATCCTAATATGGGCTCATCTTCTTCTGCAGGAAATAATATGAAGCCTTGCCAAGCGGTGTCCACTTTGAGGAGTGGAAAAGAGATTCAGAAGCCTGATCCACCGAGCAAACAAGCTGAGCAGGAAGAGGAAATTCAGATCCAAGAAGAGGGAATTAAGGAACAAGAGGAGGTGCAGGAAGAGAGCACGGGCGTGGGTGTAAGCAAAAGCGTCATTAAAGAGAAGGAACCCGCAGCATATGTACCTGCAGCACCCTACCCTCATCGGCTACTTCAGAAAAGCAAAGATAAGTATCAAACTGAGATTCGAGAAATTTTTCAGAAGTGCCAGATCAATATTCCATTGCTTGATGCTATTAATCAAATACCTGTCTATGCTAAATTTCTGAAAGATTTGTGCACTGTTAAAAGAAAGTTAAATGTGAAAAAGAAAGCCTTTTTGACTGAACAGGTTAGCTCTATTGTGCAACAAAATACACCACCTAAATTTAGAGACCCTGGATCACCCACCATCACTTGCACCATTGGCACTAAGAAAATTGGAAATGCTTTATTGGATTTAGGATCTAGTGTCAATATATTGCCATATCCTATTTTTGTGCAGCTTGGGTTAGGACAGCTAAAGCCTACATCTGTTATATTGAAACTAGCTGATAGGTCTATTAAAGTTCCAAAGGGATGCATTGAGGATGTCCTCGTTCAGGTGGACAAATTTTACTACCCCGCGGACTTTATAGTTCTAGACATCCAGGGACCCCAAACTGCCAATGCTACTCCTATCATCCTAGGTAGACCATTCCTAGCTACATGCAATGCTTTAATAAATTGTAGAGATGGTCAGCTGAAACTAACTTTTGGCAACATGACTTTGGACTTGAATATTTTTAATACTTGCAAGTTGCCACATGTAGATGATGAGATTGAGAGGGTGCATATGATTGATTCGTTGGTGGATGATTATATTTGTTCTGAATTTTGTGATGATGCTTCTATTGTTGAGACTTTTATTGGCGATTCTGATGACATGTCTTTTGTGCAGGAGAACGTGAAGGAGCTCAATGCGGTATGGGAGCCTAGGTTCGAGGCTTTGCCACCTAATGCATCAATTCAAATTTCATCTGAGGTGGAGGATCCAAAGCCAGAGTTGAAGCCACTTCCTGACTATCTTAAGTATGCTTTTCTTGGAGATGAAAACAGCTTCACTGTGGTAATATCTTCTAAACTTACTCTAGAACAGGAAAGCTCTTTACTTGATGTGCTGAGGAAACATAGAGGTGCTATTGGTTGGTCCATTGCTGACATAAAAGGTATAAGCCATATTGTATGCATGCATCACATTTATTTAGAGGATGACGCCAAACCCACTAGAGAAATGCAACGCAGGTTAAATCCAACATTAAAAGAAGTGGTTAAAGGCGAGGTACTAAAATTGTTAGATGCAGGCATTATTTATCCTATTTCTGATAGCAAGTGGGTTAGCCCAACACAGGTTGTCCCTAAAAAGTCTGGCCTCACCGTGGTTAAAAACGAGAATAATGAGCTTATCCCAGTTAGAGCCACCACAGGTTGGAGGATGTGCATAGACTATAGGAAGTTGAATTCTAGAACTAGAAAAGATCATTTCCCTCTTCCATTTCTTGACCAAATTTTAGAGAGGGTGGCTGGACATGAATATTATTGCTTTCTAGACGGTTATTCAGGTTATTACCAGATTGAGATTGCACCTGAGGATCAGGAAAAGACCACTTTTACCTGTCCCTTTGGTACTTTTGCATTTAAAAGAATGCCGTTTGGTTTATGTAATGCTCCAGCTACTTTTCAGCGATGCATGCTCAGTATTTTTGATGATATGGTTGAGAAAATTGTTGAGGTATTTATGGATGATTTTTCAGTATATGGTAGCTCTTTTCATGATTGTTTGGCTAACTTGGCTCTTGTTCTTGACAGGTGCATTGAAAAGAACCTCCTATTGAATTGGGAGAAGTGTCATTTTATGACCACAGAGGGACTTGTCCTAGGTCACCTGGTTTCTAAAGATGGTATACAGGTAGACAGAGCCAAGGTAGCAGTAATTGAGAAGCTACCAAGTCCTAAATGCGTGAAGGACATCAGATCATTTTTGGGACATGCAGGATTTTATAGGCGGTTCATCAAAGATTTTAGCGCTATATCTCGCCCTCTTTGCAACTTACTTACTTTAAATGTGGACTTTATTTGGACACCTGAGTGTCAACTTTCTTTTGAAACTTTAAAGAAGTTGCTGATTTCTGCTCCTATTTTACAGGTGCCAGACTGGTCCCTACCATTTGAAATAATGTGTGACGCAAGCAATTACGCAGTTGGTGCAGTCCTAGGCCAAAGAAAAGACAAAGTTCCAGTAGTGATTTACTACGCCAGCAAGACATTAAATGACGCTCAAAGGAATTATACAACAACAGAGAAGGAGTTGCTGGCAGTAGTCTTTGCGTTGGAAAAATTCAGGAGCTATATTTTGGGATCACCAATTTTGATTTATACTGATCACTCTGCTTTAAAATATTTATTGTCTAAAAAAGATGCTAAGCCCCGATTGATACGATGGATTTTATTGTTGCAGGAGTTCAATGTCATAATCAAGGACAAGAAAGGCGTGGAGAATCTAGTAGCTGACCACTTATCACGATTGACAGTAGGCCTTGATTCAGCAGATGTGCCTTTGAAGGACTCCTTTCCTGACGAGCATCTTTTTAGTGTTTCCACCTCTCCATGGTATGCTGATATCGTTAATTATCTGGTAACTGGTAAGACTCCTGATACTTGGTCTCTTCAAGACTTTAAACGGTTCAAGTACGAGGTAAAATATTTCTTCTTTGATGATCTGTACTTATATAAATATTGTAGTGACCAAATTGTTAGGAGATGCATTCCTGATCATGAAATAACCAGTGTAATACAATTTTGTCATGATGGAGTGTGTGGTGGACACTTTTCAGCGAACAAAACTGTGGCAAAAATCTCACAATGTGGCTTTTATTGGCCATCTATGTTTAAAGACACATTTCATTATTGCAAGACTTGTGCTGCATGCCAACAATTAGGGGGTATTACTAAACGTAACATGATGCCTCTGAACCCCATTTTAGAGATTGAAATATTTGATTGTTGGGGCATAGACTTCATGGGACCTTTCCCACCTTCATTTGGATATGCTTATATTTTGGTTTGTATTGATTATGTTTCTAAATGGGTGGAAGCTATTCCTTGCAGGTCGAACGACACTTCCGTTGTGCTTAAGTTCCTCAAAGAGAACATTTTCTCTAGGTTTGGAGTGCCCAAGGCCTTGATCAGTGATGGAGGGTCTCATTTTTGCAACCGCATGTTCGCTACTTTAATGAAGAGGTTTGGGGTCACACATAAAGTTTCTACTCCATATCACCCCCAAACCAATGGCCAAGCAGAGTTGGCAAATAGAGAGATCAAAGGAATTCTACAGAAAACGGTGAATCCATCAAGGAAAGATTGGAGTTTACGCTTACCTGAGCGTTGTGGGCCTACAGGACGGCCTACAAAACAATTTTGGGGATGTCACCTTACCGCCTTGTATTTGGGAAGTCTTGTCACTTACCTGTTGAGATAGAGCATAGATCTTATTGGGCTATAAAGAAAATGAATTTTGATACTGATGTCTCTTTTTCTTCTCGCAGGTTACAATTGTTGGAGCTGGAGGAGTTGAGGAGAAATGCGTACGACAACGCTAAAATTTCAAAAGAGAGGATGAAATCCGTCCACGACATGATGATTTTGAGGAGGGAGTTCACCCCAGGCCAAAAAGTACTCCTATACAATTCCAGGCTACACATCTTTCCTGGGAAGCTTCGCTCTAGGTGGTATGGACCTTTCGTCGTCAAAGAAGTTTTCCCACATGGCGCTGTGCTCTTACTAAATGAGAAAGATGGAAGCGAGTTCAAGGTGAATGGGCAGAGATTGAAACATTTTCACGAGCCTTGGACCAAGGAAGCGAGCACCATGGATCTCACAGACCCACCTTCAGGTGGGAACTAATCAGGTGTGTTCTTTCCATGATTCCCTCTTCCTAACATTGAGGACAATGTCTATTTTAAGTTGGGGGAGGGAAATAACTTTTAGGATTTTTATTTGCTTTTTCTTTTTCTTTTAGGATTTTTATTTTCTTTTTCTTTTTCTTTTAGGATTTTATTTTTTTTAGTTCCCTTTTTGCATTGAAAAAAAACAAAAAAAAATTTTTGAGTTAAGAAATATCACCAAAGTCTATCTTTACCTAGAAATGACCCTCATGTGATGAAATTTCTCGATATTTATTCACCACCGTACACTCGTGATTTATTTTCTCCACCACTATTATTCAACATTTCAATCTCATTTTACATGAATTTGAGTGCTTGTGGTGAATTTCTTTTTATACATCTCAATGGCAAGATTAATTGATGACTTAATGAATCTAGAAATTATGGATTAGCAAGTGGTATGCTCTCATTGGAACACACCAAAGTTCATGCACCAATAATTCATAAATTAACTGGAGCATTGTTCTTTATCTCGCATTCATTGCCATTTTGCATGCTTGGTGTGATTTTGGGTAGAAAAACGTACCACGTCATTTGAAATGATTAGGATACCAACTCTTGTGAAAAATTAAAGAAGAGGAAGTTATCTTGCCACGTTGTTTATGCACACACAAACGAAGAAAAAATGAGATGAATGAGGAAGAAAAGAATGAATAAATGTGCTATTAAAGAAATAACTTGGTTGGCTCGAGTAGTACAGTCCGAGGGGTCCTTCTTGACCTAATGCCCTATTATCGTCTGATTTGGGAGCCATTGACCGGAACCTCAATTATTTGATGGAGCGATCCAAGTTATATACTTTTCTGTGAATGTTGCTTGATGCGCGTTACGCGGAACTATGAAAAAAAAATTGAAAGAACATAGAGAATAAGTGTGCATGATTAACGAAGCAAGAAAACTTCCAAAGCTTAAAGAAAACGCAAGATGTGGTGTGAGTTCCTATGAATAAAGATTGACGTGTGTATGTCTTGATACCATCCTACTTTTGATGCTTGCTTTGCATGAACCATCTACGCTCCAAGTTAAAATATTTGATTGAACGGTGTGGGCCATTGATTTTGTGTACTATGAGCTATGAAGTAATTGATAGTGAATTTGAGTCTATTTTATAACCATTTGAGATGCTTGACTTTCATTTTTTTGAAAACCCATAAGTACCATTACTTGATGAGTTTGAAATATTGATATTAGTGTTTGGATATCTCTTTTGTCGTTGTAGTATGGTGATGAATGATTTGAGATCTGATAAGGTGATCTAGGCATATTTTTAATCGCTCTTTTTGCTAGAGACTAGCAAAACGCTAGTTGGGGTGTGTGATTTGGGTTCAATATTGCGTATTTGACCCCCCATTTAGCCCTATTTTGTGCTCGTGTGATGCTATATTGGTCTCTAGTACGTACGTATTTTCTACACATTTATTTATTAGAGAAAACACACTATTTGAGCACAAAACAGCATTTAACGATGCAATTCTGCACATTTTATTTTTTTCTTAGCATCGTCTCGATCTCACGATTCCAACGACTATTTATTTGTATTTTTCTGAGATCTGTGCTAATTTCTATGATTTATTGAATGCAGAATACCATTTAAATGAAGAAATACACTGAAAATACGCGAAATACGGTCGGCAGCCAATCACAGGCCAACACGTGGTGTCATCCAGGCCGCTCCCGCTCAATACAACGGTCCGCTACTTTAGGCAATGAGATATTTTCCTGGCCGTTGGATCGAGATCCAACGGCCCGCATCGAGAGCTCATTCAGCGGAGCTAAGGTTTTCTTCTGGCCACGTGGCGACGTCAGGGTCGTTGGATCACGATCGAACGGCTGGGAACGACGCTCTCGGTGAACGAAGCGGGCGATATTACGACCGTTCGATCGCAATCGAACGGTCGCGATCTGCCCAAGACGGCGAGCGATTTCGTTTCGATTAAGGGCGACGTGGCCAAGCACCGACCACGCGATCTTCATCCAACGGCCAGCTTTCATCCCGCTTCGAGATTTCGGAGCGGTCGACGCGGCCGAATCGTAGCCATTGACGCGAGATCGGACGGACGCGATCGACTCCGAAGCGAATTCGGATCTGCGAAGCGATGGGCGCGATTTTTGGCGAACACGTGGCGAGCTCTGGCGCGATCCCGCTGCGATCGACGGCCACAATTTGCCCCGCTTTAGATCTGTGGCCCAGATCAATTCGGGTGCGAATTCTGTGCGGGTTTGAACCCGTTAAGCCCAATAAATCCGCAATCTTATTATTTAAACGTATTCTAGGGTTTTTGGGCGTATAATTGGCGTATTTGAGCACTTAGAAGCCGTATTTTCTTCTGCAAAAATTCTGTAAATTTCCAGAGCCTATTTTCTTATTTCCAGAGAGTTTTGAAGACTTTTCAGAGAGAATTGGTGATATTTTCTTCAACTCTAGCTCGTATTTGGGTGTTTTAGCTTGTATTTTGCCTCTAAACTTCCGTATTTTGCTAATAAACTTATGAATTCTGATCTGAAAATTGTGTATTTCTGCACCATGAGTAGCTAAATATTTTATGTGCATGGTATGGAGTAATTAGGTGATGTGAATCGTATTCGTTGGTTGTATTATTGCGCTTAATCGCTATATTTGCTAAAGTTTAAATCGTCGCTCTTAAATCTACTTTTTCGTATTCCAAAAGAATTGATCTAGTAGATGATCACCCAACAAGGGTGAGATTTGATCTCTCCAAAAGAGAGTTTCATACTTCATATGTACGTTTACAACTTTAGCGATATATTATTAGAATTGATGCGTTAACTCCCAAAAGGACATCTTCCGACGATTCGCTCCCAAAAGGAGGCTTCGTTGCATTATATTTGATCAACCAAAGCTTACGATTCGCTGATCCTAATGAACCCATGCCATGTACATGCCTTTTATATCTATTTTTCACAAATTAGAGTTCGTTGTTCACACGTAACAATTCCATCACCACACACTTTTCATACCACCTTCACCATCACTATTAAAGTGTTTAGATTTTATTCGTAGTTACTCTATTTGATTTAGACTTGTGGTTTCAACATATTCTCCCGAGGATTCGACATCTGGACTCCCAGATTTTACTACTTGAACGGACTCTTGCGCTTGAGAGAAGCACCTTTCGGAGCCCACCAACTATGCTTGATGATAGCCAACTTGGCCATCAATTTTGGGCGGAAGCGGTACACACCGCTTGCTATGTGTTTAATAGAATACTTTTGAGGCCTTGCACTAAACAAACTTGTTATGAATTGTTGTTTGGTAGGTTGCCTCAAGTTAAACATTTTCGTGTTTTTGGTTCGAAATGCTTTATTAAGAACACGTATGGTAGTTTGGACAAATTCGATCCAAGATCCGATGAGGGGATTTTTGTTGGATATTCTTCGCGTAGCAAAGCCTACCGGATATTCAACAAACGAACCTCAACGATCGAGGAGTCGCTTCATGTCTCATTTAATGAAGGATTTGTTCCAACTAGAATTTCAAATGATGATGATTCTATGGATGTTTTATGTGATTCGTTTGATAATTCTAAGTCTAATGATTCTATTGATTCTATTGAGACTAACCCATCTAATGAAGTTTTTGAGAATGTTCCTAGTGACCAAGGTATTCCCAAACGGCTTCATACCGTTCGTGACCATCCTCATGAGCAAGTCATTGGCAATATCCATGATAGTGTCAAGACGAGATCGCAAGTGAACTACTTCGCTCATTGTGCCTTTGCCTCCTCGATAGAGCCAAAGAATGTTAATGAAGCATGCGAAGATAGCGCTTGGATCTTAGCCATGGAGGAGGAACTCATTCAATTCGAGAGGAATGAAGTTTGGGAGCTTGTTCCATTGCCATCGAAGAACCACACCGTCATAGGGACAAAGTGGATCTTCAAGAACAAAACCGACGAAAACCAAGTCGTCGTCCGGAACAAAGCTCGGTTAGTTGCTCAAGGCTACCGTCAAGAGGAAGGTATTGATTTCGAAGAATCCTTCGCTCCGGTAGCTAGATTAGAATCAATTAGATTATTATTGTCTTTTGCATGCCATAAGGATTTTAAATTATTTCAAATGGATGTTAAAAGTGCATTTTTAAATGGAGATGTTGTTGAGGAAGTTTACGTTTCTCAACCTCCGGTTTTTATTAATGAAAATTTTCCAAATCATGTTTTTAAACTAAAGAAAGCGATTTACGGCTTGAGACAAGCTCCTCGAGCTTGGTATGATCGCCTAAAGAATTTTCTTTTGGATTTGAATTTTAAAATGGGAGAAGCCGATTCTACACTTTTTGTTAAGCATTCGAATAATGATATAATTTTAGTTCAAATTTATGTTGATATCATTTTCGATGCTACTAACTTTGCTCTTTGCGAAGAGTTTTCTAATGTGATGAAGGAACAATTTGAGATGAGCCACATGGGTGAGCTCAAGTATTTCTTAGGTGTCCAAATTCGCCAAATGGACGATGCAATCTTCATCCACTAAACAAAGTACACGGTGGAGTTGCTAAAGCGATTTGGAATGGAGAGTGCCTCCGAAAAAAAGACTCCAATGAGCACGACTACGCATCTTGATAAGGATACGGGCGGTAAGGATGTAGACATTCGTCTATATCGAGGTATGATAGGTAGTTTACTTTATCTTACCGCAAGTAGGCCCGATATTATGTTTGCCGTATGTGTATGTGCTCATTATCAGTCTCAACCTAAGGAGTCTCACTTAGTAGCGGTAAAACGTATTTTCCGCTATCTAAGTTATACACTTGATTTTGGATTACTTTATCCGAAATCTAGCACATATGAGTTAATCTCATATATTGATGCCGATTATGCGGGATGTAAATCCGACAGGAAAAGTACTAGTGGCACTTGCCATTTTATAGGAAATTCCCTTATCTCTTGGTTTTCTAAGAAGCAAAATTCCGTATCACTTTCAACCACCGATGCGGAATACATTGCCGACGGTGTCGCGTGTGCTCAAGTTCTTTGGATGAGACACACACTTAAAGACTTTGGTATAAATTGTGATACTTGCCCTATCATGGTTGACAACCAAAGTGTAATATGTCTTTCCAAGAACACGATACACCATTCCCGTTCGAAACACATAGATGTCCGACACCACTTTTTAGATGATCATGTTGCTAAAAAGGACATCATTTTAGTGTACGTTGAAACCCAAAAGCAAATCGCCGATATTTTCACAAAACCCCTAAAGGAGGACTCCTTTGTGCGGTTGCGTCGAGAATTGGGGATTATGGGTGAATCCGAGATATAGGATTCATGTTTCATTCAATAATCTTGCATGCAATTATATTTCGAAATATTTCGTTCATGCTAGACTTATTGGATTTTTCTGGATTGTGATGTATCGTCCAAGTATTTTGAGAAGAAAACTTCATTATCAATTTTTGGACTCATCTAGTCGGTCTCAGTTCATCAACCAACCGACTAGATTCACATCTAGTCGGTCAGCTAATGAACTCAGACCGACTAGCTCTATCTCTCAACTTTTGAACTCCTTTAGTCGGTTTCAGTTCAATCACCAACCGACTAGATTCGTATCTAGTCGGTTAGTAAAAGAACTCAGACCGACTAACTCAAGCTATTTTTGTGTTTCCTCTCCAGCTTAACTCTTTAGTCGGTTCATGTTCAGTGACCGACCGACTAGATTGAGATCTAGTCGGTCAGTAAATAACACAGACCGACTAATTCTTGTCAGTTAACTTGGGTTCAGCCACTGTTTGCAACTAGTCGGTTCAAGCTCATTGACCGACCGACTAGATGTGATCTAGTCGGTCAGTGCTTGAACTGTGATCGACTAGTTGTGCCAGGGACTGTTTGGTCTTTTGAGCTCTCGACCAACTTAAACTCGATCTAACCGATTATTTTTCATTTTAGTCGGTCTCCATCTCTTCTCCAGCTCGAAAACCCCCGTTCCTCCCTCGTGACCCTTCGTCTTCCGGCCATTTTCCGACCATTCCCGCCGTCGCCGACCGTCGATCTTCCACCTAGGGTAACCCCTCTCACTCCCTCTCCTGCCTAGGGTTCGGTTTTCTTTTCCTAGGGTTAGGGTTAGTTCATTTTCTGTTAGGGCTTCTTCTAGGGTTTCGGATTTCCTAGGGTTGTGCTAGGGGTTTCTTCTATTCGATCTCGTGCGTCGTGTCTTGCGTCGATTATGGTAAGAACATGAATCCCGATCACTCCCTCTAGCCCCTCGCCAATGACCGTAGAACCTACCCCTACGGATCCCGATCAACCTAAGCGAACCCCTCCAAAACGCCGTGCTAAGACCACCCAACCCTCTTCGTCTTCGCCTCATCTTAAGCGTAAGAGGACGGCGACTGCGAAACCCCGAGCCAAATCTCAGCCCAAGCCCAAGCCAGTTATTTTCTGTGCTCCCACTCCGCCCGGTGCTTCGGATTCTGACACCGAGTATATCCCCGAGCCTGAGACTCATAGGGAACCCACTCCTCCTACCCATCCTGAGTCTAGCTCCCGACCTCGTTCGTCTACCCGTAAGCCTAAGGGAAAGGCTCCGATGCCGGTTGGCGGTGTCGATATCTCGTTGTGTCGTGACGACCCTATGTGTCTCGCGGCTTACAACCGTATCGAACATTGCCCGCTGCTTCTGGAGCATTTCGTCCAGTTCAGTGACTTCATAGGGCTAGCTGATCTTCTTTCGTCCTCGGGTCTTCTCGATTACCTTCGATATGACCCGAAGGCGAATCCTCACCCCTACCCTCAATTAGTCAAGCTATTCTACGCCAATAGGATCCGGAGTCAGTACGATGAGACCCACTCTGTTGAGACGACTGTTTTGGGGACTCCTATAGTCCTCACAGCAGAAATCTTAGGAGAGATTTTGGGTATCTCCTCGTCTGGCCTCCTCCCCTCAGACATTTCTGTTGATGATATTTCTTCCCTTGATCAGACCGTCCTCTCTGAGATTTTCCATCAGATTCCTCCCGCCATGATTGGCGTGCCTTCTAAATCTTTCAAGCCAAATGCATGGGTCCTCAATTTGATTCTGAAGTCGTGCTTGCTTCCCAAGTACGGCTCCTCATCTCTTCCGTCCCAGCCTTTTCTGAAGCTGATCTATGCCATTTTCATGGGGAGCTCGATTAACTGGGCTCGCATTATACTCGATAAGATTGACTCTTTCGAGTGTATTCGCAAGTCCTCGAAATCGGCTCATATCCCATTTCCGTGCTTGTTGACCCTTGTTTTCCGTCACTTCCGTGTCCCCTTGCCTCGTGACGATGAGCGTCCACTTGGTCCTCCCTTGAACGTGACGGCCGTCAAGAAATCTCTTGCGGCGCTCCGTCACGTTCAGAGGACGACACCTTCAGCGTCTGCCTCTGCCAGTGCCTCTGCTGCTCCCTCTGCCACCCTTGATGATGTCGTACGGTTACTTCGTCGTCACGAGTCTCGTTTGGCTCGTACCGAGGAGGTAGTTTGCCGTATGGCTAGTCTGATGGGTATTCAGCTTCCTCCTTCTGTTTCTGAGGATGAGGAGATGGATGAGTTGGCTGAGGAGGACATTGAGGAGCTTTGTCGTGCTTCTACTTGTGCCCCCGAGGGCACTTCTGGTACTGCTGCTGCCGGTGCTACCACTTCTTGTGCTGCTGTTGCTGCTTCGTCTGCTGGTGCCCCCGAGAGCACACCTGTTGCCACCGCTCCTGCAGTGGATACTCCGACTGGTGCTCCCAAGGCCACTATTGTTGCTGCTCCAGAGATTACCACTTCTGCCGTCGCTCCTGCTGACCTTCCTGTAACGGCCTGTTTTCGGGCCAATTTGAATCTTTGTGTGTGCACAACAATTTGGTCTGTGCGTAAAGTGATTTGGTCTGTGTACATAGCAGATGTCGTCTGTGCACACAGTAAGACCCTAGAACCTTGCTTGAACCTATAGATAGCCTCTGTGGCTCGTGTCCGACTTGGGAACACGTGTCAACCCAAGCCAACACCTCGTTCACACTGGAATTGCTTTATGCACCGACCGTTTGAACGACACGCTATACACGCAAATCGACGGGCGATTCTGGGATGAACCACACGTACATGACCGTACTTGTGCCAGGAACCCGTAGGTGACCCCCGTAGACCAGTGAGACCCCGCATGTGCGAGCAGAACGCGTATCTCGGCAGTATCATGCGAACCGACCCGATACGACGTTTTCCGCTGTATCAGCGTAACCAGACCCAACCAACCCCACACCCTTATATGTATAATTAAAAATGAGGCCCATTCACGTGATGATTTTTAGCCTGCCAATTCAACCCACACCCTACTAATGTCGTATAACCCCAGTGGGCCTGAGGAGCCCCTCACTTGCTGTCCTTCCAAGCCCTAAACCAATGCCCCTACATATTATAATCTTAGATAATGATAAACCCTTTAAGCTTTCACGTGACAAAATTCATTTTTTTAATAAAAGCCCAATGCACAGCTGACCTAAGTAGACCCCCACTCACGTGATGGCAGCAGGCAGCCCACCCATATCCTATAAAAATTAAAACCTAGGTCTAATAATTTTTCACTCAACCCTACTTTTCTCCCTCAGCAAACGTACGAAACATCACGCCGCCAACACCATCAGCAAGACCCCGACTTTTCACTGCCCCATCAGCCTCCCATCGGATTTCTCCTCTTGCCCGGCCCCCTCGTCGTCGGCCAACACTGTCGCCGGCCCTCGGTAGCCTCCAGCGACGTGACCCCCGCTCCCCTCCCTCGCGCGTTCTCCGGCGGCTTGTTCCCGTCGCCGGACCGCCTCCCCTTGGCCCCGATCTCCGCCGCCTCGCTGTGATCGACGTGGTTGCCATCTTCCGCAGCGAGTTGCAGCAGCGCCCAAGCGCTGTCTCCAGCCATCCCCGAGCGTAGCGCCGCCCTACACTTTTTGTCACGCAGCTCTTCACAGCAAACCACCATCTCTTTCTTCTTCACATCGCAACCCAGAGTTCTGGCCATCTACTTCGAGCGCCAGCCCCCTCGTCGGACCCCACGACGTCCGGCCAGCTTCCGCCTGAGCTCCGCCTGATCTTCCGCCCAGACCCCGACTGCAGCACGTGGCAGCGCCGCTCAGGCCATTGGCAGCGGCTGTCCGCCGTTGCTTCGAGCGGCTGTCGCCCCAGCGGCTGTTTCCGGCGCCTTTAGCCTCGTCGGAACCCCTTCCGTGCTCCCCACCGGTGCTGCATCACCACAGTGCCGCCAGGCGCCGTAACTCGCAGCAACCGCGCCCCCAGGCTGTTGTCGATGTCGTTCGATGCACGGGCATGTTCTCTTTGGCCGCAGCGAAGCACGTCGTTCCCCTCGCGCCGTTCGTCCCCCTCAATCGCCGTCCGTCACCGCCGCCGTGGCCCTTCTATCTCACACACGGTAGCAACACAACTCGGGGGTAAGTTTGTGCGTAATTGAACCCTACTTATTATTATTAGCCTATAATGATCTTGCTGTATGTATAAGTTTTATGATATAACTCGTTCTACTATTCAGAAATGCATTTGCTAAATTAAATATTCATGTCTATATGTGTTTATAATGAGCTGTAAGCTATAACTTATTTGATGTATAGACTTCTATATATGATCAGTGTGATCATCTAATAACATCATATTATAATCTCTATAATAGGGTTATACCATATGGGTCATCTAAATTAGATTATTATTGATAAGTATGTTAGTGTAAAAGCAGTAATTAGACAAGTTAGATCAATAATATCTTATTTAGTTTAACTTAGCTTTATATCAAATCCATTAACGCAGATATGATATGTTTCCTTCGCGACCCGTTACCATTCCCGAATCGACGCCATTACCTTACACGATACCGGAATCCAACCCCTGGCGTCGCTACCCGACGCCAGTGTAGCTTTCGCGCCGTGTTGAGGTCCCGTAGATCCGTTGGTTGACCCAGACCCTGCTGAACTACATCCTTGTCGGAATCTTTCAGGCAAGGAATGAGACTTAAGTTACTGCTTTTATGATTTTCTAGAATTGATGTTAGAACTGCTAAATTTACTTCTGCAAAATACTTGAAAATGATCACATGTTACTTTCTGCTCGAACCCACTTTTAAAATGCAACTTGAACCTCACATGCTAATTAATAAGCCATGCATTATAATTATGGGGATCTTTGTAGAAGATCACAGGCGTGGGCCTCTCCTATACGGAGGTTGGCACTACTCTTGTGGAGTGTCTGCTGGCTAGCCCAGAGACGGCTCGCTTACGGACTTGTGGAACGTTTGCTGGCTTGTCCAGGAATGTCTCACTCATGGATAGTTAATCGATGACGGGGGTGACCATTGAGAACTGGTGCTCCCCAGCTTTGGCTCACCCGTGACTGGTGCACTCCGGTATGATACGTAGTATCATTCATGATTAATGATTTGTTTCGGATCGACGACGGGGGTGACCATTGAGAACTGGTGCTCCCCAGCTTTGGCTCACCCGTGACTGGTGCGCTCCGGTATGATACGCCGTATCATTCGTGATCCTCGTCTTGTCTCGTGTCTAGATGGAGCGTTTGTTGGCTCGTGTCCATAACACAAACGACTCGCGGGTGGGGTAGGACAAAAGAGTCTAGCTGGGCCTGGGGGGTAGCTCCCCTCCGCCTACGCAGCTTGAGTCCTTAGGCTTTTTCTTTGTATCACAGTTGGTGCACTCCTGGCTGCTTCGCAGGGAATGCACTCCGGTCGTTTGACCTTTTCTAGACTTGGACAATCTGACCAGATGGACACCCCTGGCAGATTGATAGAACTACATGAACAACCCTTAGACGATCTGACTAGATGGACACCCCTAGCAGATCGATTAGAATAACCATTACTTGTTTCCTGCTTTCTAGAACTGCCTGTGTAGTTGTCTTTTAAATTCCATTTAGAACTGCTAGAATTGTATAACTGCATTAACTTATGGTCTCATTAGTTCGTTGCTGACATGTGTTTTGCACATGTCTAAGACTTGACCGAGCTGCCACAACCTGTGGACCCCAGCAGACTTTTCTTCTTTAGTTGCCTCCGGTACGTACAGTTTTAGCTTTTATGTTAAACTCTTTGTTGGTTACCTTCTGCGTTTGAATAGTATCTTTTGCTGCTATATCTGTTGTTTCATGCTAAATTGTTCGATCGGACCTTCACCTCCGCATCATAACTTGCCTAGACGCTTATTGGACCCCGAGCCTCAACGGCTCGAGTC